>JABWTJ010000429.1:498471-961916 GCA_016801875.1 Solanum sitiens
GAACGTGACCACTCCGATCCCCTAATTCTAACGTGTCGAGTTCGTGAAACCCGAATCCCCTAATCTACGTGTCGGTTCGTGACACACCCGATCCCTAATACTATGTGTTGGAAGCGGACACTCACTCTCTCCGATCCACTAGACTAATTCGATCAATTCATCAAAGCCTTCTTTTTTACCAAGGCAATCATCAATCTCAAGGTAAATTAGGGTTCCTATCAAGATTTTGGAATTCAAAAGCTTTCATTTGCTTATTTTAATCACAATCACAATAATCACATTCTGACAAGCATACAATTTAAGCCATATGAAGGGTTTAACAATACCACCAATCATATCATTCACTATTAAAGAGGGTTTACTAGAATAGTATCAAAACCATAACCTACCTTCACCAATGGTTTTTTTCTGTGATCAATGCAAGCAATCCTCTCCAAAGCTTTTTGTTCTCTTTGTTGGTTGTCTCTCGCTATAGAATAGTTTCTTCTCTCCTTCTTCTCTCTATTTTTTTTTTCCTTCTTCCCAAAATCTCTCTCTTTTCCCGAATTAGTCAAATAATTAGTTATAAAGATAGAAAATAACCCAATAAGTAACTCAAGGTCATCTCCTGTAGCACCCCAGAATTTAGTTATTAACATTAACACAACCCACGAAGTTCATAATTATAGGCAGGAATAGAGTCCAAAAAGCCCCTTTAAAACTTACCCAGAAATCCGACCCCAAGACTGGGATACGCAACAGGTGGACGGCCCGTCGTGCCTGCGATGGTTCCGTCCCTGCAGTTCGTCACAACCTTCAGAGACGCAAATTTCCCTTGATGAGTCTGAAACGGTCCGTCCGTGCCTACGAGCGGGCCGTCCTGCACTCCGTCACGACGGACAGAGATTCTTCGCAGTACCCAATTCTCAAGAGTAAGTGTTTTTGAAACGGAACCTCACAACGGTCCGTCATGTCTGTGACGGTCCGTCCTGCATGTCCGTCACAGACTTCAGAGAATTGCTCTCAGTACCCAATTCTCAAGAGTTGAAGTGTTTTGAAACGGAACCTCACAACGGTCCGTCATGTCTGTGACGGTCCGTCCTGCATGTCCGTCACAGACTTCAGAGAATCGATTTCAGCACTCAAATATAAGAATTCCAAGTGTTTGGAACGAGACACCCTCGACGGTCCGTCGTGCCCATGACGGTCCGTCGTTGGATACGTCGTCTCAGACAGTTTTTCCAGAAATAAAATCTGCTGCTCAAAACGACTAAGCAGGTCGTTACAGTTACGTCCCAACCAGTATTGTTCTTTTGATGTTTAGATGACTTGTTGAGACTATGTCAGACTTTCGGTTTGTCAAAATCTTTTATGATATAAGATTGATACTTTTGAAATCTTTATTTCTATTATCTTGAAGGATGTATTCTATGTGGCTTATGTAGAGACTTTTGGGTTCTATACGCCATGATACACCTAGGATATACTTTGGGTTATGAAAAAATGACATCATGTTGATAATTTCGTCCAATGAATCTATCTGTTTACTTGTGGTTTCAAGTGTGGTTGTTCAGTGATATTTGTGATTGTTGGTTGACTCGGGTACCACGCCGGTACAAGATACTAACGGTTGACTTAAATACAAAGCATTTTATGAAATACTAATGCTGAATTCGGATACCACATTAGTAAACTAACAATTGATGAGTGAATTCCATTAGAGGAATGAATATGTGTTGTTATGATCATGTAGGACAAATTAAGCATTGATTAAGTAAAAAATTGTGACTAGGAGTCTAAATCTGTTGTGATTGTTGATATATGTGTTGTCCTTTATTACTGTATTACAGTTACTTGTTTCACAACTGAAAAACTGTTAAAGAAAAATGGGTTGCGTCACTGTTTTGGTCAAAATTGATGAAAAATTGACAGTCTAGTTCGTCATTTTTTTCTCAACGCTTTTTAAAAAGCGATGAAAGACGTCATAATAAAGCGACGAAGAACGTCATTTTTGGGTTTTTAAAAATATTATTTTCTTGAATAGTGACGTTGTTCGTTGCCTTTTTAATGCATAAAAGTGACAGATAAAGAGACTTTGTCCGTCTTTTTTGTTAATTTTATATTTTTTAAAAATTCATAAAATCTAAGGACAAAGAGACGTAGTCTGTCATTTTTTTGGATTTTTTTAAAAAAATGCAGAAAAATGACGAACAAAACCACCTTGTTCGTCACTTTTTTCTCCAATTTAGTGTCACTTTTTGTTGCTCACCTGCTAATTCAATTCAATTATATATATATATATATATATATATATATATATATATATATAT
This sequence comes from Solanum sitiens, assembly GCA_016801875.1. Classification (NCBI taxonomy): domain Eukaryota; kingdom Viridiplantae; phylum Streptophyta; class Magnoliopsida; order Solanales; family Solanaceae; genus Solanum; species Solanum sitiens. Next base: position 500,781 of record JABWTJ010000429.1, read on the forward strand.
ATATATTATTCACGAACATGTGACGATGGTCAATGAAAAATTTATCAGTCCAATGCAATAATGTATATATTTTTTGCAATTTGATGAGGTTCAATCATGTAATTAGTCGTATATCACCAATATTACCTGATAGATAATATTTATTGTGTGTTTTTCATGTCATCTAACCAGATATGTTTTGCATATGTATTCCACTTTATCTGTTTAGATGTCATATGAACATATTGAGAACAACTACATTTTAATTGTTAGAACAATTTTTGTCTATTAATTCTTATTTATAAATTATAACAAAATAAATGACGTTTTTTTTGGATCTAATATTTGACTTCTCGATTGATTGTGAGATCATGTATATAGTCACCTTATTTTACACCCAACAAAGATATAGTTCATATACTTGTGAACAATTTTCAATTTATTCAACCAAACATGATTTGTCAAAGGAAAGATAATAACATTGAGTTATCACATATACAGGGGCGGTATAATAATATGAAAAATTATTGGTCAAAACTTAATATAAGGAAAGATGAAAGATAAAAATAATTAATATAATAACTATGAGAATTCATAATATTATAACTAAAGAATGTAAAATAGTGAATATCATTTCCAATAATTAGTAATAACTTATGCTTACATAAATAAATAGGACTTTTAATTAATGTTACAATTTTTTTATATTTATTAAATTTTAATTTAGTGTAGGGATAAAATGAAAATGTTTATTCCATATTAATGAATATAAAACTTATGTTGTTAATGATAAATTTTATATGATTCATATATATTCACATATTTTGTGAGTTTTTTGTTAAAAAAGATCTCGGAAAATTCTTAAACAATATATTTTGTCGTTAGAAGATCTTGTTAATATATTTTAAAATAATATATATTTGTTTTAATAGATATATATAAATCAATAAAATTATCTATTAAATAAATAATAAAAATTAAACGAATGCAGACTTTAACTGGCGTTATTAGAAGTGATATGAACTTTTCTTCGCCGAATATACTGATATATTGAGAAATAGTAAATTAGTATAACAAATGAACAATGTTACATAGTAATAACTATTTTGAAGTAAACTTCTGCACAACCTAAATCACATAAGTAACATCGGTAATAAAATCATTCTTTTGTATTGAGCATAAAAAAAACCCATGACAATGATCTAACTCTTCAGAACTTAAATAATTATGAAAAAAGATATTCAGAAACATGTATCTACATCACAAGTGAAATTGTTAACAAAAACAAATGAATTTAGACTACAATAAAACTTAAACTAATACAAACTTCAACTCACGTTATTACAAGTCATATAAACTTTTCTTCGTAGAAAATACTAAAACATTAAGAAATAGTAAATCAGTAAAACAAAAGGGCAATGTTTATATAGTAATAATTATTTTGTAGCAAACTTTCTAACAGTGTAAATCGCATAAGGAACATTAATAAATAAAGTGATTCTTTAATCTTGGGCATAAAAAACAAATTGTGACAATTATCTAATTCTTGAGAAGCTTAATAATTTAGGAAAAAGATATGCAGAAGCATATATCTACATCACAAGAGAAATTATTAACAAAAGTAAATGAATTTAGACTACAATAAATATTAAACTAATAAAAAATTCAAATGCGTTATTACAAGCCATATAATTTTTTCTTTGTCAAAAAATACTTAAATATTAAGAAATAGTAATACATCAGTAAAACAAAAGGAAAATATTTATATAGTAATAACTATTTGGAAGCAGACTTCTTAACAATCTAAATCACATAAGGAACATTGATCAATAAAGTCATTCTTTTGTCTTGAGCATAAAAAAACAAAATGGTGACAATTCTCTAACTCTTGAGAAGTTAAATAATTTTTTAAAAAGATATCCAGAAGCATATATCTACATCACAAGAGAAATTGTATAAATCAATTTGGATTACATCATGTTAACTTCATATATTGGAATATTACATACTAATGTATATACTAAGCAAAAAATAATTATTATATCATCAGAATTATTTTCATCAAGTACTCGAGGTTAAGAATATACCCTCTTAGGATAGAACAAATTACTTCATCAAAATAGTGGTATCTCATATTTCGCTAAACTTTAAACGCACTCAACGACAATAACAAAAAAAATTTTAAAATGCAAGAAAAAGAAGAGTTGAAGATTAAAAAAATATATTGTTGAAAAATGAGAGGAAAATCCTCTATTTATAGTTAACAAAGGGTAGTATGAGCAAGTGGTTTTTGTGTCTTATCTTAAAAGTCACGATCTTTCCGAGAAGTCACAACCCTTTGGAAAGGTCACAAATTATCAAAAAAGTTACAGTACTTTGGAAAAGCTAAAACTCTTTGGATAAGTCAGAACTCATAAAAAACTCACAACTTATCAGAAAAGTCACAACTCATAAAAAAATTTCACAGCCTAAGTTAGGGATATTGTAGTAATTTAACATTCAAATTAAGAGTTCATTCTTATTTATATATATATATATATATATATACACACTAATACTAATTTTTTAACATGTGCGTTGCACGTGATTATCAATTCCAAATATATATGTTATTGTAAATACTATTATTTATTTAAGCAAAAATTTGAAGAATAAACTTAGTACAAAATAATAGTGCAGATTCTTTTGTGAATATTTACTGTGGATCATCATATATATCTCTTATTCAGACGAACCTATGAAGATGGTCAGTAAAAAGTTTTATTAGTTAAATATAATAATGTTTATATTTATTTTAATTTGATGAGGTTCAATCATGTAATTAGTTGTATCTGACTAATATTACCCTGTAGATGATATTTGTTGTGTATATAAAAATTAAACTAATACAAACTTCAACTGACGTTATTACAAGTCATATGAACTTTTCTTCCTCTAAAATACTGAAATATTAAGAAATAGTAAATGAGTAAAACAAAAGAGCGATGTTTATATAGTATTAACTATTTTGAAGAAAACATTCTGAAAATCAAAATCAAATAAGTAGCATTGATAAAACAAGTCATTCTTTTGTCATAAGTATAAAAAAAATCAAATCGTTACAATTCTCTGAATTTTAGAAAAATATATTCACAAGCATATATTTACATCACAGGGGAAATTGTTAACAAAAACACATCAATTTAGACTATATCTTGTTAACTTCATATATTGGAACATTACATACTAAATGTATATATTAAGAAAAAACCAATTATGATATCATCAAAATTATTTTCCTAAAGTATTTGAGGTTAGAGAATATACCCTCTGAGGATAGAACGATTTACTTCATCAGAATAGTGGTACCTCATATTCCGCTAAACTTTTAACTACTCAAAGACAATAAATCATACAAAAAATTTAAAATACAAGAAGAAGAAGAGTAGCCAAATAAAAATAATTGTGATTGAAAAATGAGACGAAACCCCTCTATTTATAGTCAACAAAGAATAATATGAACAAATACTTTGTGTCTTATATATATATATATATATATATATATATATATATATATATATATATATATATATATATATATATATATATATATATATATATATATATATATATATATATATATATATATATATATTATGCAAGAAATATAACTACAAAAAATATGTAATAAAAAACTTAATCAAACCTTCAAAACACTTGAATCACATTTTTAAGACTTATAAAGTCTTTCAAGATTTGTTTCAAAAGTCTAAAATGTTCATAAATTAAAGGGGATGCAAGCTAAGGGGTGTAATCTATGTATTCATCCTCATCAGTATCATTAGTTTCATTGGTATGATATGATGTAGTAGGTCGACAAACGAGGTTGAATACTTGTTCTTTGATTTGCTGAACGGTCTCATTCATGCTTGCTGTTCAATAATTATTTTTCGCTCAAACTCTGTCAATGCTACTATATCCTTTGCTATTTCATTTGACAGAGTAGTTATCTGAACACCATCTAGTGCCTTGACTTGATGTGACAATTCAATACCTTCTAAATCTGACTTGAGTCATCGTACATCATTTCTAGAGCCTCGACCATATATTCTGCTCTTGTGTCTCCCCCTACAGATTTTTTTGTCCAAATTTGAGTGTACAATTCAGGGCTGATCTGGACCGAATTGTTTATATTCTCATGCACGTACGGTTTTTACTCTGACTGCATATTAAAAATAAAAATTAGCATAATATATGTATGGATGTATGTATGCATGCATGCACGCATACATGTATGTGTATATATGTGTATACACACATATACATTGAGAGAGCAGACATAAAGTCACCGCTGAAGTTGTCTTAGATTTTTAAAAAGTCACCTTAACTTTACAACCGTTCTATTATCTCACTAAACAATCCTGAACTAATATTATTATATCATTTTTCGATCAGCTCAAAATCTTAAGAAGCACACGTGTTCACATACCAATCTTAATATGACACATGTTAATTTAATAAAAAATATAGTTTTTTCATTCTAAGTTTTTCATTTATCTCTCTTAATTTTTGACTTATTTTAATTTAGATTTCAGCTTAAATTACACTTCATCTTCCACCCCACTTTCAAGCTGATCCATCCCTTTCATTTTCTTCTTTTTCTTCACCATCCACCCTCACCCCACCCCCATGTCAAGTTGAACCCCTCTCCCCTTTTTTCCTTTTCTTTTTCTTCTTCTTCTTTTGCAATTAAAATATTTATTTCAATGATTTTTTTTATAAAAAAAAGTAATCATACTAGTTTCTAGACTTCATTAAATTATTGATAACAACGTTCATTATTTTTCTAAGTCAATTTAAAATTCTGAAGGTATCATCAATTACTCCTTTTCATATAATTTCAAAATTATAAATGATAATTTTAAAAGAATCAACGAATTCTCGAAAATTGAAAGAACTTGATTGAAATCGGATAAAAAAACCTATATGATTGAATCTAATGGGTTTATCAAATTCCTTAAATGTAATAAAATATTTGGATAATGTTTTAAAAATAAAGAGAGTAAAACTAATAGTAGTAAAAAAAGGAAGGTGTAGTTGTGGTAAAAATGATGACATTGAAAGTGAGAAAAGGAACACCCAAAATGTTTTTGAGCTAAAACTTGAATTATTCTTCGTAGTGATCAGATTTTACCAAAGAATTAGAATTTCTTAAGTGTTAATGTCACTAGATGTATCACCCTGGGTTCTAAAATAACTAAATTAGAAATAACAAAAATCTGAAATTTGGAGAGTTAAGTATGAGTTTTGGGTCAACTTCAAACTACCATAACTCCTATCACAGGATGATTTATTTGTGATAAAAATACATTAGGAAAGATCTTTGAATTATCTTTCTAACACCACTGAATTTGCTAAGTTTCGAGTTTGAATGAGTGAGATATGACCTTTTGGATTTAGGCTGTCGAGTTAAGGAAAGTTAGCCGAATATATTGAGAGGTATTTTGGTCTTTTCCTTACCCAACAAGATTTAATATTTTTTCAGTACTATTTTAGGGGTATAATCCTATTAGGTTGAGTTTTATAATCCTAATATATACCTAGGGTTTTAGTTGAGAGTTCAAGAAAAGAAAAGAAGACAAAAGAGGGGAGGTCAAGCGTTTGTCGAGATTCTTGTGTAATGTCGTGGATTTTTGCCATGGGTTTGATCCCTAAGAGGTATGTAAGCTTCCATAGTGTTGGGTTAGTTCACCCACACGCCAATCATGCTATATTCAGCGAAATTTCATTCTTGAAGTTGAAAAATTAGAGTTCTTGAAGTTCATTCTAAATCTTGTTGTATTGGGGTTTTGATGATTTATTGAGATGAAATTGAGTGATTGGATTGTTGTTTTAAGTATATTAGAGTGTGATTAAGTTAAGTAATCAAATACAAGAGATTGGGGAAGAAAATGTTCGATTCTAGGCTAATTAGGGTGAGAAAACAAGCAAGGAAACTCGTCAGATTTTCTGGTTGGTCCTGGCGCGATGCGCCAGATAGAGTGCCCTAAACCCACTTTTGAACTGTAGGGGATGGCATCCCGCGCCACCCATAACGCCAAGGTCGTCTGTCCCATCCACTTCTGAACTGTAGAGTGCACCTTCACTCCTTTTCGATTTTAACTACTCTAAGTTACTTCTGAACACCTAAAATAATTTCTAACATGATCATAACAATTCAAGGTAGAGTTTAGGTTATGTTTGAGATTTCTTTCCAACATTCTACAAAAGTCTTTTTAAGTCCTTTTGTGGAGTCTTGTACAACTTCTAGTAACTTGTTTTAACACTCGAGCAAGTGAGTATGAGAATGAAGAGAATGTATTAATAAGTCTACATTGTCATCATGAGATTTTCCATGTCATGAACCAAATTTTTGAATTCATAATTCACATTCAAGAGAGAGTTAAGAGAAGAGCTAAAGAAAGCCTTTTGAGTTTAATTGTGAATCCTTTGGGGGTAAACTATTGATTTGAACTAAGTTTTGAGAAAGTAAGTAAGAGAATGAGAAGATTTTTATACATGAGTTCCATCTAGTTACTTAGACCACTGAGTTGTTCATGCTTATAACTTCCGCGTGAATTCCACAAATTAATTATCATTGAGAGGAGTAATATATCCAAGTTCTAAGTCTTGCGTATTGAGTTCCTTATTCCTATTGAGATTATATTTCTGATCATAAAACTATAAAATATTACCCATGAAGTCCTTTAGATGAGTATTGCATGCCCATATTTCTGCATGAACCATATAGGTCAAAAAATCATGAGATAAGAAGTGTCTTCGAGTCCTTGAGTTGAGTAGTTCATGCTAATAATTCTGCATAGAAAGTAAATATCAAAGTTAAATAAGTTAAGAGTTAAGTCTAGAAGTTAAGAAGTAAGTGAAAGCAAAGTTTCTTAAAGTTTCAAGTGTCTTTATTAAACGTTTTAGCTTTGTTTTTAGACTCAACTTTCAAGCTAAGTATGAGTAAAGAGTTGAATTCATTTCTCAAAAGTATATGAAACTAAGTATTCCCTAAGAGTTGATTTAAGACTCAAGTTTCAAGCTAAGTAAAGAGTAAAGAGTTGAGTTCATTTCTCAAAAGGTATAAGGAGCTAAGTATTCCCTAAGAGTTTATAAATGTTTTCACATTTAAGATAAGAGGAAACTAGGATTTCCAAAAGATTTTTGAGCAAGGAAATGGAATAGTGATTCCAATAGAGCTTTTTAAGGCTAAGTGGTGAGTAATTATCTCAACCCAAAGAAGTAAGTTGTTCTGAAAACACATGAGCTAAAGTATATTTTGGGAGTTGTATTGAGCACCGATGTGGGGATGAGAGTTCATATCAACTCAAGTCTCCATGAAAACCATGTATCCATAATGGGTATTAACGGGTCATACTTTTTATATGATCACGTAAGTTAAGCTAGTGGATCCATTAAGTTAAGTAGTTCTATGCGATGACAAATTATAGGACACTTCTGGCAGCGTGGGCAAGACGTTGTATCACCATTAGGCTCATAGTGGTGGTTGTCGGTTAGAGAATCTCCCCAAAAAATTATATTATTTATTATTTAAGTAAATTTGAGTTTGTTATTTCATTTTCATTAACGAACTAAGTTACTTTTAGTGTTTTATAAAGCTTTCTGTATATTGCATGTGTATTCTTGCTTTATATTGAGTTGAGTACAGAGAGTCAAATATCATATCATTGAAGTTGAGTATCTAATCTCTGAGTTGTGTAGCTTATCCTTGAGTAATTTTGATTTGGGTAATTTTGAGTAGTTTTGAGTATCCTTGAGTATTCCTTGAGTTGACTAACTTTGAAAAGAGGTAAGTATGTTTTCATTTTTATCAAGTTCAAGCTTAAGTTATGCTTTAGAATTCACCCTACATGCCCGTACATTCCATGTATAGAGCCAATTGGCCTGCATCTTCTCATGATGCAGACACATGTATTTAGGATTTTTAACAGGATCTTCGTTGATACATTCGAGAGTTCAAGCTAGCTATGGTGAGCCTCCTTTCTTCCGGAGGATTTCATTTACTTTTCAGTTTAATCAGGATGTCGTGGGTCTTTTCCAACTTCCATCTTATCAGTTAGAGGCTTCATAGATAGTCACTATAGTTTAGGAGTCTGTATTAATAATTTATTTTGTTCAACGTTTTAAAAACTTAAGTTGCCTATTTTATGGCGAATTAAATATATTATATTATTCAGAGTTTTTTCATTTGAGTTAGAGTTTTGTATTTCAGTTTTATGAATTTAATTTTGTTTTAAGCTTTTGCATGATTAATTTAGTCTTCCTCTTGTAGTCAGCCAGAATGAGGGTTTGCTTTGGACTAGCAATGGTTCTTGAGTGGTGGCCATGTCCAAGGTGTAGAATCGTGTTGTGAAAAACTTGGTATTAGAGCACAGAGTTCAAGTTTCCTATGTTGTCTATGAATCTGTGTCAATAGGATCTTGTTTATGGTTGTGGGGTCCACTTCTATAAATGAGATAATACAAACATTTACGAAAAGTTTCCCTTCTTTCATACTCTTAATCATGCAATAGAGCTATGTCATAGAGATTTATTCATGCTCGTGCGTTTCAGTTTCATTCGACTACCCATCATACTAGGGGTGGTTGAAAAGCAGAGTCAGTTCTTTGTGGATGAGTTGTATTTTGAAAGAATCTTGAGAAAGTCAGGAGAATTTAGAGGGGATTGAGAGAAACCCAAGAGTAAGTTAAGTGTTCAGTTTCAGAGTAATTCCTTCATATGAATCGTGCATTTGAGATAAAAGTGAGTTGTACTCTTTTTTACGTAAGCCTTGTTTCAATTGAGATCCTTTTTGAGGAAGTATGTCTAGAGCTTGGTTAGTATTTTCATCCCAAAATGATGATACGAATTAAGAGATCAGGAGAAGTAGTAGTGAAAGAGCTTAGAGTTAGAGGATAGTATGTATAGATTTAGTAATCCAAGAAAGGGAGGTAGTGATGAAGCAAGCTATGTTATCATAGTAATGCACCTACTAAGATAATAATAAAGTGTTTTCCCTTATAGTAGACTTAAGAGTGAAGAGTTGTTAAGAGTTCAGGATAAGAGGTAGAGTATGCGTTGCAAGTCAATATGAGTTAGAGTATACCTTAACTAGAAGCGGGTTATAATGACGTGTCATTGTGTTAGTAATGAGCAAGTGTAAGTGGTGAATATATATAGAAGAGACATAGTATTCATAATGTGATAGATTGATCTAGGCTTATGAATTTTGAAAGGAGAACCTCATGGTATTCAGAGGATGATAGAGTTATTTGAGACATAATGCACAATAAGTGAGTTAGTAGTACTTAAGTTGTGAAGTGGAAATATGATAGTAAATTGTAAGTATGAATACAATGAGGTGACGATTGACTATTTGTCATAAGGTCCTAGTGGATGAGTGTTTCTGAGTTTGTATAGTAGTAGAATAATCATATTGATATTCAGGTTTAGTTATGAACATTAAGATTGAATTTGGATGAGTGTTATGATTCAAAGAATGGTAAAATTATGCTGATGACGTTAGTCTTGAGATTTGATCTAGAAGACTTGTCATAGAGTAGGTGAGAAATTGAGATGAATAGTTGTAATAGATATGAGTGATGCAAGAGCATAAACAAGTGTACCAAGAGGGTATGCAATCAAAAGAGGTTAAGAGAAACGCCTCAGAAAGAGGCCTTAGTACCTGACTATAGAGAGTTCAGTAGCCATGAGATAAGCTTCTCCTAAGTGTTAGCGTAAAAGAGGATGTAGAACGGTTTAGAGATGTGGAATAGGTCCATAGCTTTCAAGTGATAGCTTTAGACCTAAGGGGGAAATGATAAGATGAGAAAGAAAGTCAAATGTTGAGAATAAAATTGTAATGAGTTCCAAAGTGATTGGGAGGTAAGGTTTTACTATAAGAAATAGTTAAATGAGAGCCCTTAGTTTATCCCGATGGAGTTGGTTAGTAGGAGTCCATGGAGTTGTTAGAGTACTAAGCTTGAATGTGGTGTTTTTAACCATTGGTGGTTCTTAATATGAGCCCAGTGTGGTGGTTAAAGAGTAATAGTCTAGGGATGATATTCCCTATAAAAAGTTATAGAGCCCGAACCTAAGGATTTGGGTTAAGATTGAATCTATTGAAAATGTACTATTAGAATAAGATCTTGGTAAGAGTAACCCCATTCCATATCTAGTTCAGTTGTCATACGAGGACGAATGATCCCAAGGGGGAGATAATGTAACACCATGGAAATTTTTGAGCTAAGACTTGAACCATTCTTCGAAGTGAGTGATATTTTACCAAAGAATTAAAATTTCTTAAGTTTTAAGGTCACTAGATGTATGACCTTGAGTTCTAGAAGAACAAAATTGGAAGTAACAAAAATATGAAATTTGGAGAGTTAAGTTAAGTATGATTTTTGGATTAAATTCAAACTACCATAACTCCTAACACAGAATGAGTTAGGTGTTCTACAACATACCTTAGGAAATATCATTTAATTATCTTTCCAACTGCACCAATTTTGTAAAGTTTTGAGTTCGGATGAGTGAGATATGACCTTTTGAGGTTAGGCTTCTAGTTAAGGAAAGTTAGCTGAACATAGTGAGGGGTATTTTGGTCTTTTCCTTACCGAAAAAGATTTCATTCTTTTTAGTACTATTTTAGGGGTATAATCCTATTAGTTTCAGTTTTATGATCCTAATATACACCTAGGGTTTTAGTTGGAGAGTTCAAGAAAATAAAAGAGGAGAAAAGAGGAGAAAAGAGGGGAGATCAAGCGTTCGTCTAGATTCTTGCGTGATATCATGTATTTTCGCCGTGGGTTTGATCCCTAAGAGGTATGTAAGCTTCATAGTGTGGGGTTAGTTCACCCACACGCCAATCATAATATTTTCAGCGAAATTTCATTCTTTAAGTTGAAAGATTAGAGTTCTTGATAGGTGTTCTTGAAGTTCATTCTAAATCTGAATGTGTTGGGTTTTGATGATTTATTGAGATGACATTGAGTGATTTGAGTGTTGTTTTCAGTATATTATAATGTAATTAAGTTAAGTAATCGAATCCATGTTTTTGAGAAAGAAACCGTTTGATTCTAGGCTAATTAAGATGAGAAAACAAACAAGGAAACTCGTTAGATTTTCTAGGTCAGGGCATGGAGAGATTCTCCAGCCAACGCGCCCCAAACTTTCTTCTAAACTTTAGCGTCTGGTGCCCTGCGCCACCCAGAGCGCCGAAGTCGCCTGCCCCTATCCAGTTTGCCTCCGGTTGCTCCGTTTGAGTAGTTTAAAGTGCACCTTCACTCCTTTTTTATTCTAACTACTCTAAGCGACTTCTAAAATCCTAAAATAATTCCTAACATGATCATAACCTTGAATTCATAACTCAAATTCAAGGTAGAGTTGAGGGTTAAGTTTGAGATTTCGTTCCATCATTATAAGAAAAATTCTTTGAGTACTTTTGTGGAGTCTTCTACAACTTTTAGTAACTTGATTAAAGACTTGAGCAAGTGAGTATGTGAATGAAGAGAATGTATTCATAAGTCTACATTGTCATATGATATTTTCCATGTCACGAACCAAAACTCTTGAATTCATAATTCACATTCAAGAGAGAGTTAAGAGAAGAGTTTAAGAAAATCTTTTGAGTTCAATTCTGAATCCTTTGAAATAAAATATTGATTTGAACTAAGTTTTGAGGAATTAAGTAGGAGAATAAAAAGATTTTTATATATGATTTCGATCTAGTTACTTAGACCTTCAAGTCGAGTTGTTCATGCCCTTAACTTCCGCATGAATTCCACAAATTTAGTATCATTAAATATTGACTTCCTTATTCCTTTTGAGATTATATTCCTAATCATGAGACTATTACATGTCACCCATAAAATCCTTGAGATGAGTATGGCATGCCCATAATTCCGCATGAACCATATAAGACAAAAAATCCTGAGATAGAAGTGTCTTCGAGTCTTTGAGTATAGTAGTTCATACTCATAATTGTGCATGAACCCTCCAAGTAAAACATCATGAAATCATCCATAAACATGAGATCATGAACCTTGAATCAAAATTCCAATTCAAGGAAAGTTAAGATAAAAGTTAAAGAAGTTAATAGTTAAGTCTAGAAGTTAAGAAGTAAGTCAATACAAGGTTTCTTAAAGTTTCAAGAGTCTTTATTAAACATTTTAGATTCGTTTCAAGACTCAAGTTTCAAGATAAGTAAAGAGTAAATAGTTGAGTTCATTTCTCAAAAGAATAAGGTAACTAAGTATTCCCTAAGAGTTGATTTATGACTCAAGTTTCAAGCTAAGTAAAGAGTAAAAAGTTGAGTTCATTCTCAAAAGCTATAAGCAAACTAAGTATTCCCTAAGAATTTATAAATGTTTTCACATTTAAGATAAGAGAAAACTAAGATTTCCAAAAGAGTTTTGAGCAAGAAAAGGGAACATTGATTCCAAGAGAGCTTTTTAAAGTTAAGTGTTGAACAATTATCTTAACCCAAAGAAGGAAGTTGTTTTGAAAACACATGAGCTAAAGTATATTTTGAGATTATTATTGAGCACCGATGTGGGGATGAGAGTTCATATCAACTCAAGTCTCCATGGAAACCATGTAACCATCATGGTATTAATGGGTAGTACTTTTCTGATGATCATGTAAGTTAAGTAGTTCTATGTGACGACAAAGCATAAGACGGTTTCGGCAGCGTGGGCTAGACTTTGTATCACCGTTTAGGCTCATAGTGGTGGTTGTCGGTTAGAGAATATCCCACAGAAATTATATTACTTTATTATATAAGTAAAATTGAGTTTGTTATTGCATTTTCACTAACGAACAAAATTGCTTTTAATTTTTTATAAAACTTTCTATGTATTGCATGTGTATTCTTGATTTATATTGAGTTGAGTACGCAGAGTAAAATATCATATCTTTGAACACTACTAAAAAAAGATGGATTTAGCGACATAAATATTTTGTAGCTAAACAACAAATTTCGTTGCTAAACCCACTTAGCGAATGATCTTTGTTTGCAACGAGCAAAATAGCAACAGACTAGCGACGACGTTCGTCGCTAAATGCAGTTTTTAATAGTGTAAGTTGAGTATCTAATCTCTGAGTTGAGTATCTTATTCTTCAGTACTTGTGTGTTGAGTAAGTTTAAAAAGAGGTAATTATGTTTTCATTTTTATCAAGTTAAATCTTATGTTATGCTTCAGAATTCCCCTTACATGCTCGTACATTCCACGTACTAAGCCAATTGTCCTGAATCTTCTAATGATGCAGACACATGAATTCAGGATTTTCAACAGAGCTTTGTTGATACATCCGAGAGTTCGTGTTAGCTATGGTGAACCTCCTTGTTTCAGGAAGATTTCATTTACTTTTCAGTTTAGCCAGGATGTCGTGGGTCTTGTCCTGACTTCCATCTTTATCAGTTAGAGGCTTCATCGATAGTCAGAATAGTTGAAGATTCTGTATTAATCATTTATTTTATTAAATGTTTTATATACTTAAGTTGCCTATTTTATGGCGAATTAAATATATTATATTATTCAGAGTTTTTCATTTGAGTTAGAGTTTTGTATTTTAGTTTCATTAATTTAATATTGTTTTAAGCTTTTGCATGCTTAAGTTAGTTTTTCGCTTGTAGTCAGCCAAGATGAGGGTTTGCTTGGAGACTAGATATGGTTCTTGAGTGTCAGCCACGTCCAGGCTTAGACTCGTGTCTTGACAATAAGCTTCAATGGAGATGACAATGAATTTCTGAAGAAGACAGAAAAAAAATTTCTAAGGAAATATAATTTATAATAAAATTATATTAGTTATTTTAGGTTGTTCACTCTCTTCTAGAGAGTTCACGCACTCTCTTCGAGAGAGTTCACGCACTCTCTATGTAAGGTAGACAAAAATGATGTAATAATATTTGTTCAAGATTGTTTAGTGGGTTAATAGAACCCTGCATAGTTAAGGTGTATATTTGAATATTTGGGACAAGTTTGTGTCTTTTTGTCTTTTCTCATATATATATATATATATATATATATATATATACAAACACACACTATTCATCTTACAGAACTTATAAAAGTTCGTTCGACACATTCCTCCACCCACACATCTGAATCCAATTCGTTTAATTAATACTTCAAATGAGTCCTCTTGAAAATCTTGGATTGAAGGGGAGTGCACCCCGATTCATTTTTTATAATTAATAGAAATAAAATTTATGCTGATATTAATCAAATAATATTTAATCAACTACTTATTTATTTAAAAGTTAGAAATATAACTTACCATCTCTCTTTTTAATCGTTCCAATATTCTTTGCATTCCCGGTGTGAACAACCACCCTTAAAACTACCTCTTGTATATTTAGTCTTGATCAGACATCACCTTAAATTTATCCGTGTTTCAATAATGGTGCAATTCCTCAAATTCATCAGACAACATTAAACTGGAACGTTGATCACTATTCTACACTTTCTTTAGCCAACTAGACAATCTTGTGGATGTCCTCCTCTCAAATGTGGTTGCACTGACCATATTGTACCTCAATTCCCAAGTACACTGTCTGAAAAAAATGAATAGCGTTAGATAATTAATAAAGTAAAGTATACCAAAAATATCAAACTTATCTTAAAAAATATATAACTAAACATATAAATACCTTCAATTCATTAAACATCGTCTAACATATACTATTTAGGATGTCGCCCCATGAGTGGTAGGCCTGCATTAAAAACCTCATAACACACTGTTTTAGAGCTCTGACAGCATCCTTCAAAGGATTCCACCTGCAAGACACATAATAAAAAATTTAGTTCATAAATATTATATTAATGTATAAGAAATAATTAAATAAAAAACTAATAGATAACAAAAAAATTTATGATAATCTGTCAGACTCAATCATGACACTACCAAGCATGTCCCTTTGTCCAGGTGCTAGAGCAGGCGTCAGTCTGGTTTAGCAATAGGTGCAGGTTGAGGTGATACTCCAGGATGCACATAATTCTGAGTCAATGAAGGTGTACCAACCATAGCATCTGGCTCACTACTAGAATATCTAATCATCAAAGCAGATACCATCAACATTGCCTCGTATGCAAATACCACTGCAATTTGAGATTCAACTCCAAGTCCAATTTCTCTCACTAATTGCAAAAAATACAATTTAGTATAAAATAAATAAGATATTAAATATTTATTGATTCAATATAAGATTGCACACTTATATATTCTTTTAGCCATTTAAAACATCTCGAATAGATAACTTCATTAGCTTGTGTATTTGCGAAGAAGGTAATAATTGTTAATTGTATATTCAAATTTTTCATTCGTTAAAAAAACTTATTAGTATGTAGTTTGATAACATACTTTAACATTTACTTGAGATATAGTTGAATTATTGGACAGTTAAATAAAATGTTTGTCACAACTGATTGTATTTCAATTCTAGTGAAACGTCGCTTTTCACGCCTTTTGGATTCTCGACCATTTTGATTAAAAATTGATATTAGTGGAAACAAAGTATAAATAACACATTCATAATTGAAATTAAGCTTGTTTCTCCTAAATGACACTTCATTCCTAAAGTAATAAGAATAAAATTCATTAGTTTCTTTTGCAATATGACCTTGAATAATTGATCCTTTGATCTTTTCCATTTGTTTAATTTTTGTTTGGAACTGCCAAATTTTCTATATATATGTTAGCTACTTATAAGAAAAAAATAACCTAGTTAATAAAACAAAACATTATCTCTCAAATAGATACATCTGTCGATCTTCAAGGTGGGAATCTTGTAGAAGGTGAACTAGAAGATGCTTCATCATATCAAAGAAATCATATGGAAAGATCTTCTCCATCTTAGTAGTAACAACCTGAATATTTTTCTCCATCCTATCTAAATTAGTGTCTAACAAATTTCCTGAACACAAATCTTTAAAGAAAAGACTTATCTTTGTGATTGGTTTCTACGTCCTTTCATGAAGATGGCTAAAGGCTATAGGAATTGTAGTTTCCAAGAATACATTACAATCATGACTTTTCATACTTATCGAATTTTCTTCATTCATATCTTTACGCTTTCCTAATTTTGAAGAATAGCCCTTTGACATCCTCAAATTGTTAACACACTCAGAATTTTCATGTTTCGCATCCAATCATGTGAATCAAAACTATCTTTGAGCTTAACTATTTTAATATTTGATAGTTTCTGCAACCACAACTCTCTTCTCCTATAACAATACTTTATGTCCATTCTATCTTTTGGATTGTTTTTCTCTTGCCCTTAACATCCATCACTGTGTTAAGAAAATTATCAAAATAAATTTTTGCTATGTGCATCACATTTATGTCGTAGTAGATTATCCTTCCAATATGGAAACTCTTAAAATATGCTCTATTTGAATCAATTATGTTCAACACCATAGCTAGGGATCTAGAATGTCAAGCTTCTGTAACTTTAGACAATTGAGAAACTCTTTCCTAAATTTGGTGCCCTATGAGTAATGGAGATGAGGTCTTTCAATCTTATTTTTTATGAATGCATTTTTCATCTTTCTAAACTCATGGTTTATTGAAAAGAACTGACGATGACAATCAAACCATGTATTCTTTTAGCCATGCTTTAAAATAATGCCTTACTATTTTCCCAGCAATGCGAACAAGCTAGCTTTTTGGCTGTCATCCAATCAGACAATACTCGAATGTAGGAAAATTATTAATAGTCCACATAAAAGTAGCAAGCATAAAAAAAATCTTCTTAATTGATGTATAATAAGTCACAACGCCTTCAAACTAAAATTGTTTGAGCTCATCTATCAGTAATTGTAGATAGTTACCAATCAAACTTTTTGAACTACAAGGATCTAAAATATAGGGACTTGTCATGCACATTCCACGAGGAAGATACAAGTCAATTGGAATAAGGTGAGGAAGTATTAGAGAATGGTGTGAAGCCATTTTACAAGAGAAATTGTTTAGAAAAAGATATTCAGAAGCATATATCTACATCACAAGAGAAATTGTTAGAAAAAAAGAATCAATTTGAATTACATCATGTTAACTTCATATATTGGAATATTACATACTAATGTATATACTAAGCAAAAAAATAAACATTATATCATCAGAATTATTTTTATCAAGTACTCGAGGTTAAGAATATACCCTCTTAGGATAGAACAATTTACTTCATCAAAATAGTGATATCTCATATTCCGCTAAACTTTAAACGTACTCAACGACAATAAATCACAAGAATTTTTTTATAATGCAAGAAAAAGAAGAGTTGAAGATAAAAAAAACTTATTGTTAAAAAATGAGAGGAAAACCCTCTATTTATAGTTAACAAAGGGTAGTATGAACAAGTGTTTTTTTGTGTCTTATCTTAAAAGTCACGATCTTTTCGAGAAGTCACAACCCTTTAGAAAAGTCACAATTTATCAAAAAGTTACAACTCTTTGAAAAAGTCAAAACTCTTTGGATAAGTCACGACTCATCAAAAACTCACAACCCTTTGATAAAATTCACAACTTATCAGAAAAGTCACAACTCATAAAAAAATTCACAATCTAAGTTAGAGATATTATAGTAATTTTACATTCAAATTAGAGTTCATGCTTATATATATATATATATATATATATATATATATATATATATATATATATATATATATATATATATATATATATATATATATATATATATATATATATATTATAGTAAATACTATTGTTTATTTAAGAAAAAATTTGAAGAATAAACTTAGTACAAAACATAGTGCAGATTCTTTTGTGACCGTTTACTGTGGATCATCATATATATCTCTTATTCAGACGAACGTAAGAAGATGTTCAATAAAAAGTTTTATCAGTTAAATATAATAATGTTTATATTTATTTTAATTTGATGAGGTTCAATCATGTAATTAGTTGTATCTGACTAATATTACCCTGTAGATGATATTTGTTGTGTATATGAAAATTAAACTAATACAAACTTCAACTGACGTTATGACAAGTCATATGAACTTTTCTTCGTCAAAAATACTGAAATATTAAGAAATAATAAATGAGTAAAACAAAAGAGCAATGTTTATATAGTATTAACTGTTTTGAAGAAAACGTTCTAAAAATCTAAATTAAATAAGTAGCATTGATAAAAAAATGTCATTCTTTTGTCATGAGTATAAAAAAAAATCAAAACGTGACAGTTCTCTAAATTTTAGAAAAATATATTCACAAGCATATATCTACATCACAAGGAAAATTGTTAACAAAAACACATCAATTTAGACTATATCATATTAACTTCATATATTGGAACATTACATACTAATGTATATATTACGAAAAAATAATTATGATACCAGAAAGATTATTTTCCTAAAGTAATTGAGGTTATATAATATACCCTCTGAGGATATAATGATTTACTTCATCAGAATAGTGGTACCTCATATTCCGCTAAACTTTTAACTACTCAAAGACAATAAATCACACAAAAATTTTAAAATACAAGAAGAAGAGTAGCCGAATAAAAATAATTGTGGTTGAAAAATGAGAGGAAGTCCCTCTACTATAGTCAACAAAGGATAATATGAACAATTATTTTGTGTCTTATAATATAATATATATATAAATATAAATATATTATGCAAGAAACATACTACAAAAAATATATAATAAAAAACTTAATCAAACCTTCAAAAATACTTGAATCACATTTTTAAGACTTATAAAGCCTTTCAAAATTTGTTTCAAAAGTCTAAAATGTTCGTAAATTAAAGGGGATGCAAGCTAAGGGGTGTAATCTATGTATTCATCCTCATCAGTATCATTAGTTTCATCGGTATGATATGATGTAGTAGGTCGACAAACGAGGTTGAATACTTATTCTTTGATTTTCTGAACGGTCTCATTCATGCTTGCTGTTCAATAATTATTTTTCGCTCAAACTCTGTCAATGCTACTATATCTTTTGCTATTTAGTTTGATATACTAGTTATCTGAACACCATCTAGTGCCTTGACTTGATGTGACGATTCAATACCTTCTAAATCTTACTTGAGTCACCGTACATCATTTCTAGAGCCTAGACCATTTGCTCTGCTCTTGTGTGTCCCCTTACAAATATTTCTGTCCAAATTTGAGTGTGCAATTTAAGGCTGATCTGGATCGAACTGTTTATGTTCTCATGCACGTACGGTTTATACTCTGACTACATATTAAAAATAAAAATTAGCATAATATATGTATGCATGTATGTATGTATGCATGCATGCATTTGTATATATGTCTGTATACACACATATATATATATAGAGAAGACATAAAAGTCACCACTGAAATTGTATTGGATTTTCAAAAAGTCACCTTAACTTTGCAACCGTTCTATTATCTCACTAAACAATCCTGAAGTAATATTATTATATCATTTTCCGATCAGCTCCAAATCTTAAGAAGCAAGCGTGTTCACATACCAATCATAATATGACATGTGTTAATTTAATTTAAAATATAATTTTTTCATTCTAAAATTTTCATTTATCTCTCTCTTAATTTTTGTCTTATTTTAATTTAGATTTCATCTTAAATTACACTTCATCTTCCACCCCACTTTCAAGATGATCCATCCCTTTCATTTTCTTCTTTTTCTTCACCTCCCACCCCCACGTCAAGTCGAACCCCTCTCCCCTTTTTTCTTTTCTGTTTCTTCTTCTTCTGCAATTAAAATCTTTATTTCAATGATTTTTTTAATAAAAAAAATCATACTAATTTCTAGAATTTATTGAATTATTTATAACAACATTCATTATTTTTCTAAGTCAATTTAAAATTCTGAAGGTGTCATCAATTACTCCTATTCATATGACTTGAAAACTAGAAATGATAAATTTTAAAAGAATCAACGAATTCTCAAAAATTGACAGAACTTGATTGAAATCGGATAAAAAACATGTATGATTGAATCTAATGGGTTTATCACATTCCTTAAATGTAAAAAAATATTTGGATAAGGTTTTAAAAATAAAGAGAGTAAAACTAATAGTAGTAAAAAAAGGAAGGTGAAGTTGTGGTAAAAATGATGACATTGAAAGTGAGAAGTGTAACACCCCAAAAAAATTTTGAGCTAAGACTTGAACCATTCTTCGTAGTGACTGAGATTTTACCAAAGAATTAAAATTTCTTAAGTGTTAGAGTCACTAGATGTATCACCCTGGGTTCTAAAAGAACTAAATTGGAAATAACAAAAATCTGAAATTTGGAGAGTTAAGTATGAGTTTTGGGTCAACTTCAAACTCCGATAACTCCTATCACAGGATGAGTTACGTGTTCTAAAAAATATATTAGGAAAGATCTTTGAATTATCTTTCTAACGCCACTGAGTTTGCTAAGTTTCGAGTTTGGATGAGTGAAATATGATCTTTTGGAGTTAGACTGTCGAGTTAAGAAAAGTTTGCCGAGCATATTGAGGGGTATTTTAGTCTTTTCCTTACCCAACAAGATTTAATTTTTATTTGGTACTATTTTAGGGGTATAATCCTTTTAGGTTCAGTTTTATAATCCTAATATACACCTAGGGTTTTAGTTGAGAGTTCAAGAAAAGAAAAGAAGAGAAAAGAGGGGAGATCAAGCGTTCGTCGAGACTCTTGCGTGATGTCATGGATTTTTTCCATGGTTTAGCTTCCATAGTGTTGGGTTAGTTCACCCACACTCCAATCATGCTATTTTCAGCTAAATTGCATTCTTTCAGTTGAAAGAATAGAGTTCTTGAAGTTCATTCTAAATCTTGTTGTATTGGGGTTTTGATGATTTATTGATATGAAATTGAGTGATTTGAGTGTTGTTTTAAGTATATTAGAGTGTAATTATGTTAAGTAATCAAATCCAAGCAATTGAGCAAGAAACTGTTCGATTCTAGGCTAATAAGGGTGAGAAAACAAGCAAGGAAACTTGTAAGATTTTCTGGTTGGGGGTTGGTGCGATGCGCCAGCTAGAGTGCCCTAAACCTACTTCTAAACTTTAGATGATGGAGCCCCGCGCCACCCATAGCGCCAAGGTCACCTGCCCCATCCAGTTTGCCTCCGGTTGCTCCGTTTGAGTTCGTTTAAAGTGCACCTTCACTCCTTTTCGATTCTAACTACTCTAAGTTACTTCTGAACACCTAAAATAATTCTAACATGATCATAACCTTGAATTCATAACTCAAATTCAAGGTAGAGTTTAGCGTTATGTTTGAGATTTCTTTCCAACATTCTACAAAAGACTTTTTAAGTCCTTTTGTGGAGTCTTCTACAACTTCTAGTAACTTATTTCAACACTCGAGCAAGTGAGTATGAGAATGAAGAGAATGTATTAATAAGTCTACATTTTCATCATGAGATTTTCCATGTCATGAACCAAATTCTTGAATTCATAACTCACATTCAAGAGAGAGTTAAGAGAAGAGTTAAAGAAAGCCTTTTGAGTTTAATTGTGAATCCTTTGGGGGTAAACTATTGATTTGAACTAAGTTTTGAGGAAGTAAGTAAGAGAATGAGAAGATTTTTATACATGAGTTCCATCTAGTTACTTAGACCGTCGAGTTGTTCATGCGTATAACTTCCGCGTGAATTCCACAAATTTAGATTCATTGAGAGGAGTAATATATCCAAGTTATAAGACTTGAATATTGAGTTCCTTATTCCTATTGAGATTATATTTCTGATCATGAGACTATAAAATGTTACCCATGAAGTCCTTGAGATGAGAGTTGCAAGCCCATAATTCAGCATGAACCATAGAGGTCAAAAAATCTTGAGGTAAGAAGTGTCTTCGAGTCCTTGAGTTGAGTAGTTCATGCTAATAATTCCGCATAGAAAGTAAAGGTCAAAGTCAAATAAGTTAAGAGTTAAGTCTAGAAGTTAAGAAGTAAGTGAAAGCAAAGTTTCTTAAAGTTTCAAGTGTCTTTATTAAACGTTTTAGCTTCCTTTTTAGACTCAAGTTTTAAGCTAAGTATGAGTAAAGAGTTGAATTCATTTCTCAAAAGTATATGGAACTAAGTATTCCCTAAGAGTTGATTTATGACTCAAGTTTCAATCTAAGTAAAGAGTAAAGAGTTGAGTTCATTTCTCAAAAGCTATAAGGAAACTAAGTACTCCCTAAGAGTTTATAAATGTTTTCACATTTAAGATAAGAGGAAACTAGGATTTCCAAAAGAGTTTTGAGCAAGAAAATGGAATATTGATTCCGAGAGAGCTTTTTAAGGCTAAGTGGTGAGCAATTATCTCAACCCAAAGAAGGAAGTTGTTTTTAAAACACATGAGCTAAACTATATTTTGGAAGTAGTATTGAGCACCGATGTGGGGATGATAGTTCAAATCAACTCAAGTCTCCATGAAAACCATGCATCCATCATGGGTATTAACGGGTCATACTTTCAATATGATCACATAAGTTTAGCTAGTGGATCCACTAAGTTAAGTAGTTCTATGTGACGACAAATTATAGGACACTTCTCGCAGCGTGGGCAAGACGTTTTATCACCATTAGGCTCATAGTTGTGGTTGTCGGTTAGAGAATCTCCCAAAGAAATTATATTACTTTATTATTTAAGTAAATTTGAGTTTGTTATTTCATTTTCATTAACGAACTAAGTTGCTTTTAATGTTTTATAACGCTTTCTATATATTGCACGTGTATTTTTGCTTTTATATTGAGTTGAGTATTGAGAGTCAAATATCATATCTTTTAAGTTGAGTATCTAATCTTTGAGTTGAGTATCTAATCTCTGAGTTGAGTAGGTTATCCTTGAGTAATTTTGAGTTGGGTAAGTTTGAGTAGTTTTGAGTATCCTTGAGTATTCCTTGAGTTGAGTAACTTTGAAAAGAGGTAAGTATTTTTTCATTTTTATCAAGTTAAACCTTATGTTATGATTTAGAATTCACCTATGCTCGTACATTCCATGTACTGAGCCAATTGGCTTGCATCTTCTCGTGATGCAGACACATGTATTCAGAATTTTCAACAGGAGCTTCGTTGATACATCCGAGAGTTCGAGTTAGCTATGGTGAGTCTCCTTGCTTCCGGAGGATTTCATTCACTTTTTAGTTTAGTTAGGATGTCCTGGGTCTTTTCCCGACTTCCATCTTTATCAGTTAGAGGCTTCATAGATAGTCTGTATAGTTGAGGAGTCTGAATTAAAAATTTATTTTATTAAATGTTTTACAAACTTAAGTTGCCTATTTTATGGAGAATTAAATATCTTATATTATTCAGAGTTTTTTCATTTGAGTTAGAGTTTTGTATTTTAGTTTCATGAATTTAATTTTGTTTTAAGCTTTTCCATGATAAAGTTAGTCTTCCGCTTGTAGCTAGCCAGGATGAGGGTTCGCTTGGGACTAGCAATGGTTCTTGAGTGCTGGCCATGTCCAAGGTGTAGACTCACGTCGTGACAAGCTTGGTATTAGAGCACAGAGTTCAAGTGTCCTATGTTGTCTATGAAGTTGTGTCAATAGGATCTTGTTTATGGTTGTGAGGGACCCACTTCTATAAATGAGATAATACAAACATTTAGGAAAAGTTTCACTTCTTTCATACTCTTAATATGCAATACATCTATGTCATAGAGATTTATTCATAATCGTGCATTTCATATTCATACGACTACCCATCATAGTAGGGGTGGTTGAAAAGGAGAGTCAGTTCTTTGTGGATGAGTTGTTCTTCAAAAGAGTCTTGAGAAAGTCAGGAGACTTTAGAGGGGATTGAGATAAACCCAAGAGTAAGTTAAGTGTTCAGTTTTAGAGTAATCCCTTTATATGAATCGTGCATTTGAGCTAAAAGTGAGTTGTACTCTTTTTTATGTAAGCCTTGTTTCAATTGAGATCCTTTTTTGAGGAAGTATGCCTAGAGCTTGGTTAGTATTTTCATCCCAAAATGATGATACGAATTAAGAGATCATTAGCAGTAGTAGTGAAATAGCCTAGAGTTAGAGGATAGTATGTAGAGGTTTAGTAATCCAAGAAAGGGAGGTAGTGATGAAGCAGGCTATGTTATCATAATCATGCACCTATTAAGATTATAATGAAGTGTTTTCCCTTATAGGTAGACTTTAAAGTGAATAGATGTTAAGAGTTCAGGATAAGAGGTAGAGTAAGCGTTGCAAGTCAATAAATTGAGTTAGAGTTTGCCTTAACTAGAAAGGGGTTATAATGACGTGTCATAGTGTTAATAATGAGCAAGTGTAAGTGGTTAATATATATATAAGAGACAGAGTATTCATATTGTGATAGATTGATCTAGTATTATGGATTTTGAAAGGAGAACCTCATGGTATTCAGAGGATGATAGAGTTATTTGAGACATAATGCCTAGTAAGTGAGTAAGCAATTGACTATTTGTCATAAGGTCCTAGTGGAAGAGTGTTTCTGAGTTTGTATAATAGGAGGACAATCATATTGATATTCGGGTTTAGTTATGAACATTAAGATTGAATATGGATGAGTGTCATGATTCAAAGAATGGTAACATGATGCTGATTACGTTAGTCTTGAGATTTGATGTAGAATACTTGTTATAGAGTATGTGAGAAATTCAGGTAAATAGTTGTAATAGATATGAGTGATGCAGTTGAGAGACCCTAACCTTTAAATAAAGGTAGCGAAGTGTGGCTAAATCACAAGAGTAGCAAGAGCATAAACAAGTGTACCAAGAGGGTATGTAATCAGAAGAGGTTAAGAGAAACGCCTCAAAAAGAGGTCTTAGTACCTGACTATAGAGAGTTAGTAGCCATGAGATAAAATTCTCCTAAGTGTTAGCGTAAAAGAGAATGTAGACCGGTTTAGAGATGTGGAATAGGTCCATAGCTTTCAAGTGATAGCTTTAGACCTAAGGGGGAGATCATAAGATGAGAAAGAAATTCAAATGTTGAGAATAAAATAGTAATGAGTTCCAAAGTGATTGGGAGGATAAGGTTTTACTATGAGAAATAGTTAAATGAGAGCCCTTAGTTGGTCCCGATGGAGTTGGTTAGTAGGATTCCATGGAGTTGTTAGAGTACTAATATTGAATGTGGTGTTTTTAACCATTTGGTGGTTCTTGATATGAGCCCAATGTGGTGGTAAAGAGTAATAATCTTGGGATAATTCTCCCTATAATGAGTTATAGAACCCGAACCTAAGGATTTGGGTTAAGATTGAATATATTGAAAATGTGCTATTAGAATCAGATCTTGGTAAGAGTAACCCCATTCCATATCTAGTTCAGTTGTCATATGAGGACGAATGATCCCAATGAGGAGATAATGTAACACCATGGAAATTTTTGAGCTAAGACTTGAACCATTCTTCGTAGTGAGTGATATTTTACCAAAGAATTAAAAATTCTTAAGTTTTAAGGTCACTAGATGTATGACCTTGAGTTCTAAAAGAACTAAATTGGAAATAAGACAAATCTGAAATTTCGAGAGTTAAGTATGATTTTGGGTCAACTTCAAACTACCATTACTCTTAACACTGGATGAGCTAGGTGTGATACAACATACCTTAAGAAAGATCATTGAATTATCTTTCCAACTCCACTAAGTTTGCTAAGTTTTCAGTTCGAACGAGTGAGATATGACCTTTTGGAATTAGGCTTTCTAGTTAAGGAAAGTTAACCAAACATAGTGAGGGGTATTTTGGTCTTTTCCTTACCCAAAAAAAATTTCATTCTTTTTAGTACTATTTTAGGGGTATAATCCTATTATATTCAGTTTTATGATCCTAATATACACCTAGGGTTTTAGTTGGAGAGTTCAAGAAAAGAAAAGAAGAGAAAAGAGGAGAAAAGAGGAAAAAAGAGGGGAGATTAAGCGTTCGTTGAGATTCTTGCGTGATGTAATGGATTTTTGCCATGGTTTTGATCCCTAAGAGGTATTTAAGCTTCATTGTGTTGGCTTAGTTCATCCACACGCCGGTCATGCTATTTTCAGCTAAATTTCATTCTTGAAGTTGAAAGATTAGAGTTCTTGATAGGTGTTCTTGAAGTTCATTCTAAATCTTAGCGTATTGGGGTTTTGATGATTTATTGGGATAAAATTGAGTGATTTCAGTGTTGTTTTCATTATATTATAATGTAATTAAGTTAAGTAATTGAATCCAAGTTATTGAGGAAGAAACCGTTCGATTCTAGGATAATTAGGGTGAGAAAACAAGCAAGGAAACTCGTCAGATTTTCTGGGTTAGGGCATGGAGCGATGCTCCAGCCAACGCGCCCCAAACCCGCTTCTAAACTTCAGGGTCTGGCGCCCTGCGCCACCCATAGCGCCGAAGTTGCCTGTCCCATTCTAGTTTGCCTCCAGTTGCTCCGTTTGAGTTAGTTTAAAGTGCACCTTTACTCCATTTTGATTCTAACTACTCTAAGATAATTCTAAACACCTAAAATCATTCCTAACATGATCATAACCTTGAATTCATAACTCAAATTCAAGGTAGAGTTGAGGGTTAAGTTTGAGATTTCTTTCCAACATTATAAGAAAACTTCTTTGAGTCATTTTGTGGAGTCTTCAACAACTTCTAGTAACTTGTTTAAAGACTTGAGCAAGTGAGTATGTGAATGAAGAGAATGTATTCATAAGTCTACATTGTCATATGATATTTTCCACTTCACGAACTAAAACTCTTGAATTCATAATTCACATTCAACAGAGAGTTAAGAGAAGAGTTCAAGAAAATCTTTTGAATTCAATTGTGAATCCTTTGAAGTAAAATATTGATTTGAACTAAGTTTTGAGAAAGTAAGTAAGAGAATGAGAAGATTTTTATACATTATTTCCATCTAGTTACTTAGACCTTCAAGTCGAGTTGTTCATGCCCATAACTTTCGCATGAATTCTAGAAATTTAGTATCATTAAATATTGACTTCTTTATTCCTTTTGAGATTATATTCCTTATCATGAGACTATTACATGTTACCCATGAAGTCCTTGAGATGAGTAGTGCATGCCCATAATTCTGCATGAACCATATAAGACGAAAAATCTTAAAATAAGAAGTGTCTTCGAGTCCTTGAGTATAGTAGTTCATGCTCATAATTTAGCATGAACCCTTCAATTTAAACATCATGAAATCATTAATAAACATGAGATCATGACCCTTGAATCAATAATCAAATTCAAGGAAAGTTAAGATAAAAGTTAAAGAAGTTAAGAGTTAAGTCTAGAATTTAAGACGTAAGTCAAAACAATGTTTCTTAAAGTTTCAAGAGTATTTATTAAACGTTTTGCCTTCGTTTTAAGAATCAAGTTTCAAGCTAAGTAAAGAGTAAAGAGTTGAGTTCATTTCTCAAAAGTATAGGGGAACTAAGTATTCCCTAAGAGTTGATTTAAGAGTTGGTTTAAGACTCAAGTTTCAAGCTAAGTAAAGAGTAAAAAGTTGAGTTCATTTCTCAAAAGATATAAGGGAAATAAGTATTACCTAAGATTTTATAAATGTTTTCACATTTAAGATAAGAGAAAACTAAGATTTTCAAAAGACTTTTGAGCAAGAAAAGGGAACATTGATTCCAAGAGAGCTTTTTAAAGTTAAGTGTTGAGCAATTATCTTAAGCCAAAGAATGAAGTTGTTTTGAAAACACATGAGCTAAATTATATTTTGAGAGTATTATTGAGCACCGATGTGGGGATGAGAGATCATATCAACTCAAGTCTCCATGAAAACCATGTAACGATCATGGGTATTAGTGGGTAGTACTTTTTGGATGATCATGTAAGTTAAGTAGTTCAATGCGATGACAAAGTATAAGACAGTTTTGGAAGCGTGGGCAAGACTTTGTATCACCACTTAGGCTCATAGTGGTGGTTGTCGGTTAGAGAATATCCCACATAAATTATATTATTATATAAGTAAAATTGAGTTTGTTATTGCATTTTCACTAAGGAACTAAATTGCTTTTAATGTTTTATAAAACTTTCTAAATATTGCATGTGTATTATTGCTTTATATTGAGTTGAGTACCAATAGTCAAATATCATATCTTTGAACACTACTAAAAAAATTGGATTTAGCGACAGAAAATTGTTGTAGCTAAACAACAAATTCCGTTGCTAAACCCATTTAGCAACTGATTTTTGTTAGCAACGAGCAAAATAGCAACAGACTAGCGACGATGTTCGTCGCTAAATGTAACTTTTTAGTAGTGTAAGTTGAGTATCTAATCTTTGAGTTGAGTATTTAATCTCTGAGTTGAGTATCTTATCCTTCAGTACTTCTGTGTTGAGTAAGTTTGAGTAGTTTTGAGTATCCTTGAGTATTCTTTGTGTTGAGTAAGTTTGAAAAGAGGTAATTATGTTTTCATTTTTATCAAGTTCAAGCTTATGTTATGCTTTAGAATTACATGCTCGTACATTCCACGTACTGAGCCAATTGGCCTTCATCTTCTCATGATGCAGACACAAGTATTCAGGATCTTTAACAGAACTTCGTTGATACATCCGAGAGTTCGAGTTAGCTATGGTAAACCTCCTTGTTTCCGGAGGATTTCATTTACTTTTCAGTTTAGCCAGGATGTCGTGGGTCTTTTCTCGACTTCCATTTTTATCAGTAAAATGCTTCATAGATAGTCAGTACAATTGAGGAGTTTGTATTAATCATTTATTTTATTAAATGTTTTAAAGACTTAAGCTGCCTATTTTATGGCAAATTAAATATATTATATTATTCAGAGTTTTTCATTTGAGTTATAGGTTTGTATTTCAGTTTCATGAATTTAATTTTGTTTTAAGCTTTTGCATGCTTAAGTTAGTCTTTCGCTTGTAGGCAGTCAGGATGAGGGTTTGCTTGGGGACTAGCAATGGTTGTTGAGTGCCAGCCACATCCAGGGTGTAGACTCGGGTCTTGACAAGAAGCTTCAATGGAGATAACAATGAATTTCTGAAGAAGATAGCAAAAAGAAAGAGAAAAAATAATAAGGAAAAAAGTTAAAATTCAAAGAAATATATTTTATAATAAAATTATATTAGTTAGTTTAGGTTGTTCACTCTCTTTAAGAGAATGCACACATTCTCTATGTAAGGTAGACAAACATGATGTAATAATATTTGTTCAAGACTGTTTAGTGGGGTAATAGAACCCTGCATAGTTAAGGTGTATTTTTGAATATTTGGGACAAATGTGTGTCTTTTTTTCTTTTCTTATATATATATATATATATATATATATATATATATATATATATATACACACATACATACATACAAACACACACTATTCATCTTACATAACTTACAAAAGTTCGTTCGACACTTTCCTCCACCCAAAATCCTATTCATTTAATTAATTCTTTAAATGAGTCATGTAGAAAATCTCGGGTTGAAGGGGAGTGCGACCCGATTAATTTTTTATAATAAATAAAAATAAAAGTTATGCTGATATTAATCAAATAATATTTAATCAACTACTTATTTATTTAACAGTTAGAAGTATAACTTACCATTTCTCTTGAAATCGTTCCAACATTCTTTGCACTCCCGGTGTGCAGCAACCCCCCTTAAAACTACCTCTAGTATATTTAGTTTGCTCAGACATCACCTTGAATTTATCCTTGTTCCAATAATGGTGCAATTCTTCAAAGTAACCGGACAACATTAAACTGGAACGTTGATCATTATTCTAGACTTTCTTTAGCCAACTAGACAATCTTGTGGATGTCCTCTCAAATGTGGCTGCAATGACCATATTGTACCTCGAGTACCAAGTGCATTGTTTGAAAAAAATGAATAGTGTTAGATAATTAATAAAGTAAAGTCTACCAAAAATATTAAAATTATTTTTAAAAATATATAATTAAACATATATAACCTTTAATTTATTAAATATCTTCTAACATATACTGTTTAGGATCTCGCCCCATGAGTGATAGACCTACATTAAAAACCTCATAACACACTGTTTTAGAGCTCTGACAGCATCCTTCAAAGGATTCCACCTGTAAGACACATAATAAACATTTTAGTTCACAAATATTATATTAATGTATAAGAAATAATTAAAATAAAAAACAAATAGATAAGAAAACAAATTTATGATGATCTATCAGACTCAATCATGAAACTACCAAGCCTTTTCCTTTGTCCAGGTGCTAGAGTAGGCGTCATGTCTGGTTTAGCAATAGGTGGAGGTGGAGGTGATACTCCTGGACGCACACAATTCTGAGTCAATGAAGGAGTACTAACCATAGTATCCGGCTCACTACTAGAATCTATAATCATCAAAGCAGATAGATCAACATTACCTCGTATGCGGATACCACTGAAGGTTGAAACTTCAAACTATTGAAACAATACTTATTCATCGTTTGAATTTGAGATTCAAGTCCAAGTACAATTTCTCTCACTAATTGCAAAAAAAACAATTTAGTATAAAATAAATATGTTATTAAATATTTATTGATTCAATATAAGATTGCACACTTATATATTCTTTTATCCATTTGAAACATCTCGTATAGATGACTTCATTACCCCGTGTATTTGCGAACAAGCTAATAATTGTATATTCAGATTTTTCGTTCGTTAATAAAACTTATTAGTATGTAATTTGATAACATACGTTAACATTTACTTGAGATATGTTTGAATCACCGGACAGTTAAATAAAATGTGTGTCACAACTAATTGTATTTCAATTCTAGTGAAACGTCACTTTTCACGCCTTTTGGATTCTCGACCATTTTGATTAAAAATTGATATTAGTGGAAACAAAGTATCAATAACACATTCATCATTGAAATTAGGCTTGTTTCTCCAACATGACACTTCATTCGTAAAGTAATAATAATAAAATTCATCAGTTTCTTTTGCAATTTGACC
The DNA here is from genome assembly GCA_016801875.1 of Solanum sitiens. Classification (NCBI taxonomy): domain Eukaryota; kingdom Viridiplantae; phylum Streptophyta; class Magnoliopsida; order Solanales; family Solanaceae; genus Solanum; species Solanum sitiens. The sequence continues at coordinate 531,607 of JABWTJ010000429.1, forward strand.
TTGAACAATTGATCCTTTGATCTTTTCCCTTTGGTTAATTATTTGTTTTGAACTGCCAAATTTTCTATATATAAGTTAGATACTAATAAGAAAAAATAACCTAGTTAATATAAAACAAAACATTATCTCTCAGATTGATACATCTGTCTTGTTTGAACTAGATCTTCAAGGTGGGAATCTTGTACAAGGTGAACTAGAATATGCTTCATCACATCAAAGAAACCATATGGAAAGATCTTCTCCATCTAACTAGTAACAACCTGAATATTTTTCTCCATCCTATCTAAATTAGTGTCTAACAAAATTTCTTGAACACAAATCTTTAAAGCAAAGACTTATCTTTGTGATTGGTTTCTACGTCCTTTCAGGTAGATGGCTAAAGGCTATAGGAATTGTAGTATCCAAAAATACATTACAATCATGACTTTTCATACTTATCGATTTTTCTTATTCATATCTTTACGCTTTCCTAATTTTGAAGAATAACCCTTTGACATCCTCAAATTTTTAACACACTAGAATTTTCATGTTTCACATCCAATTATGTGAATGAAAACTAGCTTTGAGCTAACTATTTTAATATTTGATAGTTTCTGCAGCCAAATGTCACGGACTTAGAGTATTTGCTAAGACTCCGTGCGGCACTTGAAAACTTACTCACGAATCTTTCACGATCTTGTAAGCTCAAGTAAGCCTTTCACACTACGATCGCTAAGAGAAATGCAAAGGAAGATTTAGAAAGAGAGAGATTTATAGGAAGAAGTCTTTATTACTTCTTTGTTGGATTGTTGGATGATTTTACAAATGAAAGGCCCTCCTATTTATACAACTTCCTAAGGGCGTGCGTGTAAATAAAAATAACTCTACAAGTCCCTAATTATTTACACTTTGGTCCTCTTCTAGAGAATTCTACACTTCTCTTGGGACCTTCTCCAACGGCTACTTGGACCTTCTAGAATTCTCCACCCAATTCTAGAACGGTCCGCCCATCCAACGGTCACAAAGACCTTCTAGAGAATTCTACGAAATTCTCTAGTCTTCTCCAGGCGTCTAGAGCATTCTGACAAACCTCTAGACCCTTCTGGCCCGTATCCGGATGCAAATTCAGCTGGCATTGTGGCGGGACGTCACACTCTCCCCCACCTATGATGTGACGACCGCGACACATCCTTGCTCCTTCGGCGACCGAGTCTTGTCGTGCGATCTTCAATCCACGTACTCGATCAATCCTTTTGAGCAACTCCCTCAGCTGTTGGCCGATCTCTCTCGGCCTGATCTCACGAACTTCCTCCTTCCTAGGAGGCAAGCGCCTCGGCGGCTTCTCCTGCATCACGACAGCGTTCCCTCGTGGAACCTTCTTCTTGCATGGGTGCAAGGACTTCTCAGCACCACTGTCTTCTCTCAAACTTGCAATGGTAGCTGCGGATGTCCTCCCCGATCTCTTGTCGACCCTCTCGAGCTGCATGGCCGTCAGTCTGACCTGTCCCTCCATCTTTGGTGCCTTAACCATGGGAACCATACATGTTCCTCCTTACTCTAAGACTACGAGTCGCTGGAGGAAAGGGTCGATCACAACATGGCACTGCCGAAAGAACTCCTGCCTAAGAATTATGTCAAAGAGATCCACTGGAGCGACAATGAAGTCGGTCTTCCCCTGCCACTTGCCTAACGTGATGCTTACTCCCTGTGCTTCTCCACACATGGGAGTCGGTGGTGTATTGACCGTCCGAAGTTGGGCGTTGCATGGACTGTAACGCAACCCCAACCTCGTTGCTGCCGTCTTGGTCATTATGTTGACCTCTGCACCTGTGTCGACCATCGCACGAGCATGTCCTCCATTGATCGTGATGTCGACGTACTGCGCCCTACATGTCTTCGGCTCCACATGACTTGACTCCGCATGCCTTTGCTTTTCATGCCTCGGCGGCTCCTGTGGTTTCTTGGTGATAGCTCCGCATAGGCCTATCACGCCCAACTGCTTAGTCTCCTCGACTTGACCTTGCTCATGTGCTTCCTTAGCTTTCCGCTCTCGTAGGACAGCACCAAGGCTCTTCAGTTCAGGGCACTTCGCATAGCCATGCGGCCCACCGCATATGTAGCAACCATCTCCTTTGGCAACCCCTGTCTTCCTCACCGTGTTGCCATGGCCTCCAGACTTCTTGCCGTCAGACCTATAGGTAGCATGCCCTTTGGGTTGAGGCCGTTGCTCCTCGCATTGCCTCCTGAATTGTGGCCGTTGCTCCTCGCATTCGCCACGATCTCCCCCACCATTGTCATGACTACCTCTTACTTCGTCCCCTTCGGCACTATAAGGCTTCTCCTGCCTGAAGTCTGTCAAAGCTTCGGCCTGTGTGATGGCGTCATCAATAGTCTCGACCTGTCTGCGTTCCAACTCCGTCCTGGCCCAATTCTGCAGCCCATCAATGAAGTGGAACAACATGTCCTCATCCATGAGGTTGGGAATCTGAAGCGTAAGGGTGGTAAACTCCTGCACATACGCACATATGCTACCCGTCTGCTTCAACTCCCTAAACTTGCGCTTCGCCTCATAGATAAAGTTGTTGGGGAAGAATGCCCTCTTGAACTCATCGCGGAATTGCTCCCACGTGTTGATGGTGCATGTCCCCTTCCTGATGTCGGACTCTTTACGCCTCCACCATAGCATGGACATATCAGTAAGATACAACACGGCGGTGTTGATCTTACTCTCGTCGTTCCTCAATCTGTTGCACTTGAAATAATTCTCCAAATGCCACAGAAAGTTCTCCACCTCATGCACGTCACGGACGCCTCTGAACATAGGTGGCTTGGGAGCCTCGACGCTGGCCTCCCTTTCCCGGTCGAACGACGGTGATCCTCCAACCCTCGTACCTTTCTTAAGTGCTTCTATCTCGGCCTTCATGGTCTCAATCGCGCTCAACGCCTCCATAAGCCGACACTCCAAGGAAGTGATAACCCCCTTCATCTCAAACTCAGCCCGCTGACGCCCTTCCAACTCCTTACGGATGGATTCGGTCTCCTCGAGGGTGAAGTCTTCAAGGGTCTTGAACCTGCTGTCTGCCACGTTCATGCGCCGACCTAAGATCTCCATGGCCTCCCTCGCCGTTTCCACTCTTACGACCCATTCTTCTCCGGCAGTGATGTTTATGGGATCATCACCCATTTCATCGTCACTGGCTCCGGCGGTCGAAGGTGGATGAGATGTCAGCACCTCTCTTGGTTCTGGCAGCATCTCTTCATTTCCCTTCTGCTATCTCTTCCCCTTTCGATTCTTCTTACTACCATCCTGACGGACGTTGGTGATGTTAGCGACGTTCATGTCTCCTTCGGAAGCCATTCTCTTAACCTGCTCTGATACCATGTTGTCACAGACTTAGAGTATTTGCTAAGACTCCGTGCGGCATTTGATAACTTACTCACAAATCTTTCACAATCTTGTAAGCTCAAGTAATCCTTTCACACTAAGATCGCTAAGAGAAATGCAAAGGAAGATTTAGAAAGAGAGAGATTTGGAGGAAGAAGTCTTTATTACTTCTTTGTTGGATTGTTGGATGATTTTACAAATGAAAGGCCCTCCTATTTATACAACTTCCTAAGGGCGTGCGTGTAAATAAAAATAACTCTACAAGTCCCTAATTATTTACACTTTGGTCCTCTTCTAGAGAATTCTACACTTTTCTTGGGACCTTCTCCAACGGCTACTTGGACCTTCTAGAATTCTCCGCCCAATTCTAGAATGGTCAGCCCCTCCAATGGTCACAAAGACCTTCTAGAGAATTCTACGTAATTATCTAGTCTTCTCCAGGCGTCTAGAGCGTTCTGACAAACCTCTAGACCCTTCTGGCCCATATCCGGACGCAAATTCAGCTGGCGTTGTGGCGGGACGTCACACAAAGCTCTCTTCTCCTATAATATTACTTTATGTCCATTCTAGCTTTTGGATTGTCTTTTCTCTTGCCCTTATCATCCATCACCGTGTTAAGGAAATTATCAAAATAAATTTTTGCAATGTGTATCACATTTATGTCATAGTAAATTATCCTTACAATATGGAAAATCCTAAAATATGCTCTATTTGGATCAATTATATTCAACACCATATCTAGGGGTCTAGAATGTTAAGCTTTTGTAACTTTAGACAATTGAGAAACTTTTTCCCAAATTTGGTGCCCTATGAGTAGTGGAGATAAGGTCTTTCAATCTTATTTTTGTGAATGCATTTTTCATTTTTCTAAACTCATGGTCTATTGACAAGAACTGATGATGACAATCAAACCATGTATTCTTTTAGCCATGCTTTAAAGTAATGCCTTATTATTTTCCCTGCAATGCGAACAAGCTAGCTTTTTGGCTGTCATCCAATCAGACAATACTCGAATGAGGAAAATTATTAATAGCCCACATAAAAGTAGCAAGCATAACAAAATTCTTCTTAATTTATGTATGATAAGTCACAACGCCTTCAAACAAAAATTATTTAAGCTCAAGTAATTGTAGATAGACACCAATCAAACCTTTTGAACTACAAGGATCTAAAATATAGGGACTTGTCATGCACATTCCAGGAGGAATATTATACTGAGTAAAAAATACAAGTCAATTGAAATAAGGTAAGGCAGTATTAGAGAATTGAGTGAAGCCATGTGCACACATCCCTTATCTAACATTTCTAGGTTCAATTGCGAAATCACGATATATGCTATCAAAACACTCCTATGCTTCTCCATCATATGGATGAGACAAGACACCGACGACTTTCTATATTCACAATTACATTTCATATGTAGAGCATACCTCAATGATGTGTACAACCTATTTAAACTAGGAATAAGATGTAAATATGTAACACCTCGGACATCGAAAGAGCTAAATTGAGACTAGTTCAAGTTACTCTACAATTGTGAGTTTTGGTTCATCTTCAATCGATCATAACTTTTATCATATAATGAGTTAGGTGTCCTACGAGGTATCAAATTGATGTCCTTTGAGTCCTCTTTCCAACACCACCAATTTTTCTAAATTTCAAGTTTGTATGAAGGAAGTATGACCATTTGAGTGTAACCTCTCTAGTAAAGGCTTTTCATCTGTTTTAAGGAAAGGTATTTTCGTATTTTATTTACCCCTAAAGGCCTACCCACATTTTACCCACCGAAGTTAAGGGTTCTAATCTTACTCAGTTAATTTTAGACATTCTAAAAGCGTTTAGGAATTCAAGAGAAGAAAGGAGGGTTTTTTTGAACGTTCTTTCAAGAACTTGGGGATTGAGCCAAGAACAAGTGTTGTTTAAGGTGTGTAATTTTTCATTGTGTTGGGTTTGTTCTCCGTCAGGAAAATCATGTATATTTATCCTTGGATTCATCATTTAAGTTGGTTGATCAGAATTCTTGAGGTTTTTCCTTCATTCTTTAACAACGGAGTCTCGTTGAGTTCTTGAGGTGAGGGTCTTGTGAATGAGTGTGGTCATTCATAGATTTTCATGTGGGTTTTCATTGAATTGGTTTTTGTTTTATGAATCTAAGAGAATTTGAAGGAAATCATTTTATTCTAAATGAGTTAGGCCTTGAATTTGAGCAAGAAAGTTCATCAAAAGTTCTGGGTTTTCAGTGGGGCATCGCGACACCAAGGCGCCAGGAGTGCTGGCACCCTGCGCATGCATTGCGCCCCATTTGAGCCCTAGTAAAGTGAGTCTAAGTGCAGCGCACCACCGATGTGCTAGGAGAATTAAGCAACTTTGTTTTCCGTTCTTTTTTCTGTACTTCTTCCTTTGAGTCGAGCTTTTGTTTTCTTCTTAATACTAACTATCTAAGACTTCAATAATCATTGAGAGATCTTATATATATTCTAATAATAACTCTTAAATCTTCATTTCTAATTAATGTGAGGATTAATAGTAAAGTTTGAGAAACCTTCTTGAGTAATTTTGAGAAGTCTTTTACAATCTTCTAGAACTTGAATTAAGACTTGAGTAAATGAGTATTAGTATGAGAATGAGAATAGTTTTCTTTCACGTTTCAAAATGAGTATAAGGGAACTAAGCATTCCCAAGTGTTAACTCTTTTACATTTAAAACAAGAGGAAACCTTGATTTCTAAACGAGTTTATGAGGAGTTCTTGAGCATTATCTCATTTAAGAGAATCTTTTGAGTAAAAATCTCAAGTTGAGGATGATTTATATTTTTATACATTTGAGCACAAGTTATATATATAATTGGGAGTTGTATTGAGAACCGATATGGGGATGAGTTCAGACAACTCACATTCCTCATAAACCATGTATCCAACATGGGTAAATGATTAATCTTTTTAGATGATTCCTTATTGATTTTAAGCACATCTTAGTGGTCCTACTTAGCTAAGAAATTTCATACCCTGACAAGGTCTAAGATAGTTCTATTAGCGTGGGTGAGATGATGTATCATCACGTAGCTCATAGTGATGGTTGTCAGTTAGAAAATCTCCCAAATAAGAGTAAAGGTCCCCTATTGATTTTTATTTATACATTTTGAGTTATTGTTTTATGTTTTAAAGCTTTCTATCTATTTCATCTTATTATTATTGCTTTCCTATTGAGTTTAGTTGAGTTGAATTGACTAGAAGTGAGTATGTCTTCCCTTTCTATCAGTTCAAATGTATGGTTATTTTTCAACAGGTGCTCCGTTGATACCCATTGCATTTCCAGCTAGCTTTGTTGAGTTTTTTTTGCTTTCCTGAGGGCTTCATATGATAGTTTTGTTTTGTTAGGAGGACTTGGGTCTTGTACCAACTTCCTTTACAACATTTAGAGGCTTCATAGACATTAGTAGTTAAGGAGTCTTTCTCCTTTTCCCCTGTTGATGTTTTAAAGACTTTGAGTTGAACACTTATGTTCATTTGAGTATTTCTGATCGTTTGAGTTAAACTAGTTTTATGAATGAGTCATTATGAGTTATGTTTTGCATTTGACTTTCGTATATTATTGATTAAGTCTTCTGCCAAGTATTGACCAGTAAAAGTATTCTCTTGGTCACCAACGATGGTTCTAGAGTACCGGCCGCACCCACGGTGTAGACTTGTAACACCTTAGAATTTTGTAGGCTAAGAAAGTGACCAAGTAAGAGGTCACAAGCCAAAGACTGAGCCTGGGCACCCTTCATAAAGGCCCAGACGAGCTGCTAAGGGCACCAAGAGGTGTGGTGTAGCCCATGAAGGCTTGGAGTGATGAACCAAAAGGTCTCCCCTACACGAGCACCCAAACGGTTCATGATGAGCACTACGATGCTTATTTATGAATTTATATGTAATCTTGTAGGATGAATAAGATACAATAAAAAAAGCATATGTGATGATTTATAATAAGAATTGCTTTGACAAGGAAGCATATGTTATCGATTGTTGATTGTTGAGGTGAGTGTTGTGGAAGTGATTTTCCCACATGATTTCTTATGTATGAATGTGAAAGGCTTTCTCACATTGAATAATTCTAGTTTGAAAGTATTTCTCACCTAAAGTGAATCTAAGCCAAGAAATTATGAAAATTATAAGGTTAGAGGCGATTACCCATGACGTCTAAGTAAAAGACAAGAGGCGATTATCCATGTCATATGATAGAAATAGAAGTAACAGATACCCATGTCACATGATGTACTGACAAGAAGTACTCCTTACATGTTAAGATGATTTATTATTTGCATTAATTATGCCTCATAGCTTATATTGTCTAACTTTTATTTTATGTTATGTTCATGCATGTTATCATATTTAAATTTTTTTAGTACTAACACATATTCTTTCCTACATTTATCATCCAAATGTTTGGCCTGACGTTCCTGATTTTCACCTATGTGGCTAGGATCCATAGTAGAAGAAAAGTTTAAGATTGGTGAGTCCTCATTCATCCAAGGATTTGTCCACTACATTTCTTATGTTCTTTTCATTTTATTTTTTTGAACATTGATGTACAGGCTGCGTCCCGAGATTCTATTGTATTAAATGGTTTTTGAGACTTGTGTTTAGACTTCCACATTGTTTTGAAAAATTTGGTTATGTTGAAATAATCTTTTAAATCTTTTTTATTTCTATTATCTTGACTTTAAAAGCTTAGTGTCTTATATGAGGCCTCTCGGGGTCTTATATACCATGTTACATCTAGGGGGTAACCCTGGGTCGTGACAAACTTGGTAATCAAAGCACAATGTTTAGAAAGGTTATATGATGTCACAAAACCACTTCGCGTAGAGTCTCATTCATGAGTATGAAATATTCCACATTTATAAACGAGAGGCTACAAATGTGTAGGAAACTCCACTTCTTCATTACTCTAAAGTCGTTCGATAGAGTTCAACTCTATAAGGTTTCTCTCCTAATCCTATCCGATTCTCTACAAGATATGGATACTCGAAAAGCTTATGCTAGAAAGAATGTGAGGGACAATGTGGATCAAAATGCTCCCCCTCAAGCTCTGGTCGACTCATTGGCTGAACAAGTGACCAATGCAGAGTTTCAGACTGCTTTTCAAGTGTTGGCCCAAGCCATGACGGCTCAAACCAATAGTGAGGTTGCATTTCCCATTAACCCAAATGTGAGTACAGTGGTATCTAGAGTACTGGACTTCACTAAAAGGAATCCTGTGGAGCTTCATGGTTCTAAGGTTGAGGAAGATCCTTAAGAATTCATTGATGAGATTTAAAAGGTGTTGGCTATTATGGGAGTTGCTCTTGTTGAAAAGGAAGAATTGTTCGCTTATCAACGTAAAGGCATTGCTCAAATTTGGTTCAACCAATGGGAGGAAGGAAGGACACACGAAGTGTTGTACTATTCATTCCACATGACCTTGGTTGAAGATGCTGGTCCTCTAGATTGGGAAAAGTTCAAGTCTGCTTTCCTTGATAGGTTCTTTCCTCTAGATATGAGATAGACAAAGGTACTTGAGTTTATCAACCTCCGACAAGGGAACATGAGTGTGAAAGAATATTCTTTGATATTCACACAATTTTCAAGATACACTTGATGTGCCATGAAATATCGGCGCATTAGATGTTCAAAATTAAGAATTAATACTAAAATCGAGTATATTTTTGTAAGAATTTATGTGTTTGTTGAATGCTTAGATAGGTTCTCACTTGTGTAAAAAAAATGGAAAAAGAAGCCGAAGATAAGTGTGATGAAGGATACACCACGGATCCCAGTACGAGTCGTGGTCATCTTGACAGACCATCATTATGCCTGCAGTAACGCTGAAATTGTGATGTTGATGACAAAAATACAAATGAAGACAACAGAGCCATAGATGGGCTATGGTTTTACTGGCGACCCGTGGTGATGATCGTGATGCATTTCCAGTGGGAAGTCCTGGAGGACCTGAACTACGATTTGTCCAAATGAAGACCACAAGCACCCAGACAGACCGTGGTCTCTATAACGGCCCATTGTGTTGCATGTGTTCCAGTTTACAAGCATTAATAAGGCGTGTTTTGAAAATACCAAGTGATGACTAGGGAGGGCTTCACGAACTGTGAAGCCCTTATGGGATCGTTATGTTGCCCGTGAAGCTGCCTTACATTTTAGTCCTACTTCAAGTCGGACTTTTTTACATCGATTAGTTGAATTAATTAGGTCTTAATTTGTTTTTATCTCATCATATTTGGAACCAACGACTAGTTTCTTCTTGACTTTGGTTTTTATTGAATTACATTGAATCGATCTTTGGAGTTGGATTTTGGTTTTCTGAATATCAAGTGTTCGTTGAATTTGCAAACTTTCATAAGTGATTTCTCTTAATGTTTTCATTACAAATCTTTGGTTGTTGAGTTGTAACCATGAGGCTAAACACCTGAACTAGGGTTGTGGGAACAATGACATAAATCTATGTGTGGATTTGTAAAACCAGTATAATGTGATTTGCATTTGCAATATATAACTCAACTTTTGTTATTAATTTGTCCTAATGAGTGCATGCATTAGAATAAACCTGTATATACCAACTATTCTGGTGAAAATGGATAGTTGGGAGTTTAATTTGATGAAATGGAGTTGGAGTTGGAGTTCGACAGAAGAGAACTTTAGCATCATTGTATGCGAGGGTAAAATCTGCTAACGCTCGAGGTCCAAGAGGATTTGAGTGAAAGTTATCCAACTAGATAGAGAAGTGTTATGTAACGACCGGGAAAACCCCCTAGACGTCACACTACGTACTTGACCTCTCGGAGGTCTTGTACAACTCTTTTAGCTTTAATTCATCACATAGGTATGAAAAGTAGTGCGAAATTAAAACTTTTCACAATAAAGTCAATAAGAAGACTCTTTTATAAAATGTAAGAAAACTAAGTCTCATCATCACAAGCCATCTTAGACACGTCTTATTATCATAGTGTCACGACCCTACATAGAAAATAAAATAATGTCTAATACAAAGTCTTTAATAGAAAGAAACTAGAAATAATATCCACGTCCTTGAACATATGAGGACGTACCAAGAGACTTTAGAGAACAATCTACTTCTTAAGCTTCAACTCTAAGATCCTCACTTCCTTCCACCTATACTTGTAGAAATAGAGAAGAATATGGAGTTAGTACAAATAATGCACCAAGTATGACAATATGCAAAAACGCGCTTTAAAAAGGACATCTTAGTTGAAACATACTTTTCATGCTATTTTGGTATAACATAATGAATCAAGTGTACAAGACATCATTTAAGTCATCATCAACATACAAGAAAATATTCCATAATTCTCAACATATAGCCACATTCATCAAGTAACCCATTAAAACTATTAGACCCTCTATCCAAAGTTATCCTAAGACTCACATAGGTATGACATGAAGAGACCGCCCATACAACCTCTTCAATACACACCTAAGTTATCCTTAAGACCACCAATGATAAGAATAGTTCATCTTAACTCAACAAGTCAATATTCATTACTAAGGAAACATTCATGCATTTAAGAACTTCATATAAAGACCTACCCTAAGATAACTCCAAGTTATACTACTGCAATGTGAAAGTAGCATCCCATTCTACTACTCCGACTTAGTGCTCCTTAGGAATCACCCTTGACTAGGCACATCACATTCAATCATTTACATAACCTTCATTAACATTAGACATAGGATCAACATGCTTCATTAACATTACCCATAAAGTCAATTTACTTCATTAACATCATATAGTCACCCATTCATTCATTAACATTACAAGGACACACCAAGACTCCCTCCAAATGTATACTTGTGCAATGCATAGAAGGCATCCCATTCCACCACCTACTCTGAGTAGTACACCCTTAGGAAGACTTAGTTCATTACATCCATTTGTGGGGGATAGCTTTAACCGACATATACCATGAGAGCTTAACATGGAATCCTGGCATTAACCCCTACCGGATGAGAGATCCCCACTTGCCTAAGGTAGGTCATTCATTTAGCCTTTACATGGAACATCACTAGCTAGTCCTATGCGGGCCCATAGTTAATGGATAATAAGATTGCTTCTAGGTACTACATCTCAACTCACGACGAGTACCCATCCCAGGAAATACATTTGGATACTATATCTCAACTCATGAAGAGTATCCACCCCTTTGTCCAATTCTCTCGGTGCTAAGCATAAATCCCCACGAGTTTTAGACATTCATTACATTCATTAGCTATAAGTTAAGAGATTGCTACTAAGTACTACATCTCAACTCATGAAGAGTACTCATCCCAACCTATCATTCATTTATTGGAAAACTCTTAGGAATAGTAAGGTCGCTACTAGACACTACATCTCAACTCACAAAGAGTGTCCACCCCAAAAGCCCCATTTGTTCATTAGAGTTATATTGATAAAACCTTTCAATAGACTCTCATTCATTACATTTTTATTAGCTTCATTCATTCATTGTGTGTGTATATGTGAGAAAGCCTTTCACATAACCACCATCAATCATGACATTGTATTCTAAACATGATCATACTTCATTCGTCATAATCCATACATAATCATACTTCACATTCACATATACTTCAATTAGTCATATAGGTGCCAACGGCGATTCCCATTGATGGGGCGCCGTTTTGACGATGGACCGTCCTTCTGGTAGTGGTTCGCGTCAGAGACTCCCTTAAATGGGGGCAAATCTCCCACAACTAAGTGTGGAGCCCCCCCCCCCCATTAATGGGGCGTTGTTTGATCAATGGAGCGTCACTAGGGTCGTCGGTTGGGGCTGTTTTGACAGATTAATGGCAAACGTTTGGGTCCTTCTTAAGGACCCTTAGGGTGGTACTTGGGGAGTCGTACCTGAATGTTTCAACCTAAAACATGACCATCTAGATGCTAGGGTCCCTTCAACTCATTTTGGACTCCAAACATCACATCAAAACATATAAAACATGTAAAGGTACACTAGCACACACAAGATTAGTTTCCAAACGTCTTGATCTTTCTTTGACGTTTGACTTCCAAACTCTTTAAAACTGACTTATAAAGCTATTATTCATTATTTTAACACATTATTGCTCATAAAACACATGTGAAGATCTAGCTTGTCCTATTTCATTTTGAGGGTTGTTACATGTTGGATACACTTAACTCGCCTATAATTTGAAAAGAATAAATTACTTGAAACTCGTTCAATGAACTAACACTAGATTGTAATGTCAAGGGAAACACTACCTTTGTTTCATTCATTTATCCATACAATCTTGAAATCAACACTTTGTTAATTGTTAATATGGATTTTGTTTAACTATATTAGTTACTTGAGCTTTACAACTACACCCATTTTACCTTCCACAATTACTTTCTCTAGGAAATAATAACAATATTTGGATAAATGCAACAATGAAATAATTTACTCTTTGTGAGATCGACCTCAACCCAGGCTGAGTTCAATAAATTGACTTGTAACTTTTATACTTCTTAATTAAAGTGTATGTTTGGATGCTAAGTGATCGGATGCTGGGGTGGTGTACCTCATTTCTGACAGTCATTGGGTCAGCCCGATGCAATGTGTACCCAAAAAGGTTGGTATGACAGTGGTAGCCAATGCAATGGACGAGCTGATTCCACATAGACCAGTCACTGCATGACGAGTTTGCATGGATTATATAAAGTTGAACAAGTGGACCTTAAAAGGACAATTCCCAATGCCATTCATGGACCAGAAAAGAATGGTACTGTTTCTTAGATGGATACTCTGGGTACAACCAAATTTCAGTTTCTCCTGATGATCAGGAGAAAAACTACCTTCACGTGTCCTTATGGTACCTTTGCATTCAAACGCATGTCATTTGGATTGTGTAATGCACCAACAACTTTCCAAAGATGTATAATGTTAATTTTCTTAAATATTGTAGAGGAAACTCTGGAGGTATTCATGGATGATTCTTATCTGGTTGGCGACACATTTAATGATTGTTTCTTGAATCTTAGTAGTGATTTACAACAATGCGAGGAGGCTAATTTGGTGCTGAATTGGAAAAAATGCCATTTCATGGTCAAGGAATGCATAGTCCCAGGCCATAAGGTGTCACAGATAGAGGTTGACAAATCTAAGATTGAGGTGATCGAAAAGTTGCCTCTGCCTATTTGTGTGAAAGGCATTCAAAGCTTCTTAGGACATGTATGATTTTATAGGCGATTGATCAAGAATTTCTCAAAAATTGCACATCGCTTGTGCAGTATTTTGGACAAACTGATGAATTTTGTCTTTGATGATGCATGTCTTAAAGCTTTTGAATGCCTGAAAGTGAAGTTGATTTCTTCCCCATTGATCATTGGCCTAAATTGGACTGAACCATTTGAGGTGATGTGCGATTCTAAAGGTACTACCTTGGGAGTTGTGTTAGGATAGAAGCACACCAAGATTTTCCACCAAATGTACTATGCCAACAAATCGCTGAGTGGAGCACAACAAAATTACACTATCAAGAACTACTGGTTGTGGTATATGTATTCGAAAAGTTTAAGGCGTACTTTTTGGGCATTAGGGTGATAGTCCACACATATTATGCAGGGCTGAGATATCTCATGGAAAACAAAGATGCAAAGTTAAGATTAATCAGATGGATACTGCTGCTTCAAGAATTTGAATTTGAAGTCAAATATAGGAGAAGTTGTGAAAATTAGGTGGCTGATCACTTATATAAGTTGGAACCAGAAAATAAGGAGGAACTAGAGTTATATATAAATGACTCATTCCCCCAGATGAGAAGGTATTAGCTGGCACTCTTGATATCATTCCTTGGTTTGCTAACTTTGCTAACTGTCTCGTGAGCGATTTGATGCCTAAAGGTCTAACTTTCCAACAAAGGAAGAAATTCCTACATAATGTTGGAAAATATTTTGGGGATGAACCATATATTTACAAGGTGTGTGCTGATAATATCATAGGTGATATATCCCAAATGTTGAGTGTCTGCATATCTTAGAAGCCTGTCACTCTTCTCTAGTCGGTGGTCATCATGGAGGTGCCAAAACAACTCATAAAGTACTATAGAGTGGGTACTATTGGATACAATCCATCAAGATTGAATTGATGTGGTAAAGAGTTGTGATGTATTCCAGCGTCAAAGAGCTATCTCTCGTCGCCACGAGCTACCAATGACACCCATTCAAAAGGTGGAGTCATTTGATATGTGGTTAGTTGAATTCATGGGTTGTGAGCTTATATAGGGAAAAGTACATACTGGTGGCAGTGGACTATGAGTCCAAATAGGTCGAGGCAGTTGTTGTGCCTGAAAATAATTGCAAAAGTGGCGTCGGGTTCCCGAAGAATAATATATTGTCATGATTTGGTACACATAGAGACATTATAAGGCACTTTTGGATAAATATGGTGTTAGGCAGAACAAGGCAGCAACGCCATATTATCCACAGAAAAGTAGCCAAGTGGAGGTATCAAACATGGAGATAAAGGCTATTTTGGCAAAAACATTGAATGCCAACATGAAAGTTTGGGCAAGAAAGTTGGATGATGATCTGTGGGTACATTAGATATCACTTATTGGTATGTCTCCATATCAGTTGGTGTTTCGAAAGGCATGTCATTTTCTGGTTGACCTGGAGCATACGACACTCTTGGCGTTAAAGAAGTTGAATCTCCATTGGAGTGAAACAACGAACTTGAGACTAGATCAAAGCAATAAAATGGAAGAGTTCCATCTGAGGGCTTATGAGAAGTTTGCATTGTACATATTGAGAAAAGGACCTTCATATTGGTATTGGTGGGAAATTATGATCCAAATGGTCTGGGCCATTTAAGGTGACTCAGGTATTTCAGTCAAGTGCTATTGAACTTGAGAACGACAAGGGTGACAGGTTCAAGGCCAATGGTCAACGAATCAAGGCATATTTGGGAGTTTTAGAGAAAGTGAAAATAGTGGAGGAATGCAATCTTGATGAAGTCTGTGTAACCAAGCTACATGCATCGCACCGTGACGTTAAATTGTGAGCTGCTTGGGAGGCAACCCAAGTATTAATTGTAATAGGTAGTTTTTATTTTAGCATATTTTCATTGTTTTCATAGAGTCACTATGTGTTGGTGTGTGCAAGAAGGAATTGAACAAAGAAGTGTGGAGCTATATGTCTGAAGCCCTTCACGGGCGGTCCCACAAGACTTGGTGCTCTTCACGGGCAACTTCACGAACCTTCATACTCAACAACATCCTAAAGAGGCTACCGGAAATTGTGAGAAAATGGTTCAATGAAGGGTTTACAATCTGTTAGACTTTTTACGGGATGTATAGTCTCTCGTGATCCTCAAGTTAGTTTTTCTCACAAGTATTTTTCACGAACACTCCTACAGGCAGTGGTGCTCTTCACTGTACATCATCTTGGGTCCAATAGTGCCTAGTAAACCCAACTCGACCCGTGAAAAATTAAAACCTTCATACGTTTCATAAGTCCTCTAAAGCGCCAAGAGTCAGTTCTCTCTTCCCCTTCATCCAAAACAGTTTTGGAATCTTTTAAAGGTTTTCAACACCCATAATTTCTAAATACTCCAAGGAATTGAGACCCTAGTACTATATTGTCAAGAATTTGAAGTAAAGGTCATCTTTTATATTTTGGGCAAAATTTTTGACTAAACTCGAAGTAAGTTCCTCTGAATACTTGCTATAAGTCTGATCTTAGCGATAAACAAGTTAGAGGTACTAGATTTTGGTCGAATTTTAGCCTTTTTATGTGTGAACCATGACCAATACACTTCCCTACTGACCACTGACTTTGAACCAGGTCCACGAGGGGCACCACAGACTGTGGTACCTACCACAGCCTGTGTAGTCTTCCGTATATATATTAGAAAAAAAATCATTTTTATGTACTTTTATTTCTATTTTGCATTTTGATTCTGTGGCTCTTTTCCAATAATAGATTGGGTGAAAAAATTATTAAGTCAAAGCGTCACGTTGTACTTACACAGGAGAAGTCTCAGTACCCGGTAATGAATTCGTTTATGTGTTTCATTTCTTAACTCGTTGTCATTCTTTGACCTATCAGGTACAATGGCTGCCAAAGAAAGTCTGCAGCTCCACATTCCTCACCAACTCAAAGTGAAACTGCTGCACAATCTAGTAGTTTGAAGGTTCAAACTAACACCACCATTGAAGAGCACTCGCCTTGAGCTAATAGATCGCGAACATCGAGAAAAAATCTTTAGGATACTCCTTCCCAGTATCAAGAGGAAGTTAGTGGAGATAGGAGTGGTGAAACATCAGGCAGTGGTTCCAAAAGTGGTGAACGATCTGGGAGAGGTACTGGTAGAGCTCTAGTAGTGGTGAGGAGTCTACTAGCAGGTCCTAGGAGAATGTATTTGCACCTCAACCTGAAATAGGAACACAAGCTGAAACTGGGGCTTAGGGAGATGTCGATGCCCAAGAAGAAGATGAAGAAGATGCTACTGAGGTTACAATGATTTAATTTGTCCACCTACATTAAGTTGATCCTGTGGTAAGACAATTACTAATGGACTGTTATCGTGCTATGTGGACTGTACGCAAGTCTGATGAGATCTTCACGAATGGGATCATGTCCAAGACAGTCGATTTTGCTAACGTCCAATCATATATGAAGCTAGAGTAGTGACATCATACATCCGCACATTTCCAGACATCTGCAGACCCTTACAGAGGCATAAATTTGAATGGATGAATAAATTTTCTGGGGATTTCTCCCGCCACATTACCCGGGAATTCTATGCATCCTATGCAGCCACCCTGATGAATTTGGTTGGTTACACCGATACTACCAAAAGATACTACAAAGAATTCGTCAACATATGGAACCACTGAACTCTGTCATAGTGAGAGGCATATCAATAAACATTTCTTAAACCAATATCAACAGAATGCTGCATGGTCTAGAGTATAGAGCACCAACTTCAATGGGCCTGTTTGGGGGAAACATCATGATGTGACGAGTGAGACTGAGATAGAGGATCCGTCTTCGTGGGAGTGGGTCATGCGTAGATTGCTTGATTTATTGCTTCAGAAGGAGAGAATGCAGCTTGGGTAGCAAAGGCAGAAATACAGAACACTAAGTCATCCCTATCATTCCCGGCTAAGGATTGCTGGGCTATTATTTGTGCACAGTTGCGACCTATGACAAATGATAAGACCTTGTCTACATCCCTTGGATTATTGGTTGCTTGCCTCATAGCTGGCTACCCAGTTAATGTAGGCCATATCATCACCAGAGAAATGTAGAATAGAGCACTGAATAAGAGATCTGGATTACCATTTCCCTGTCTGATAAGGAAGCTGTGTCTGCAAGCCAATATTTCTCCCAATAAGCGAGTAGATAAATGGCTCGGATATACCAAGATCACCGCAACATCTAAAATCAAGGATGTTGCAAATCATCTCTTTGGCGCTAAATCTGCACTAGTGGGTCCATTAGCAATTGTGCCCTAGGTACCCATTTACATTACACATGCTGATAGAGGGACATATCAGGGTGAATCATCACCGCCATCTGTAGGAGAACCACCACCACCAGCTTCAGCCTCACATGCTACATGTACTTTTATTACTATTCCTACTGTATTTGGATTACCCCAGATCGTAAAGCGCGATGTGTTAGCCGCGGATAAGATGGTGAAACATGAGATGTAAAAAGAGCTAGCCTTATTTAAAATAGGATAGATGGCTTAGAGGTCCATGTACAAGATCAATTACAGGCTGAAGGTTCAGTAAATACTGACCAGTTCAAGACATAGTTAGGAGAGATGCTAGCTCAAATTTCTAAACTAGCTGAGAAGTCAGTACATGTGCCCACTCCGGTCATGCCAGAGCCTTTTGTGAACTTGTTCAATGAGATACTCAAAACTTAGTCCCTTGATGAATTTTGAGGTGAACTAGTCAAGAGAAAATCCATCAAGAGAAAACACAAAGTCGATGATTCTGATGAGGAGCGGCCAGCAACCCTTTCTAAGGAGGAAAAAGCAACACAAGAAAGCACGCAAATAGTCAAGCAAAAAGGTTTGATAAGAAGAAGTATTATGAAACAAAGGATAGATGGGTTTTTGGCTGGTGCTTCTAGCAGTGCCATGTCAACTGTCAATGCTACAGGTCAAGCTAATTCAGTGCAGGTTTTTGATAGCGCACCCGTTGATAAGGGTGCTGCCACTGTTCTGACTGTTGGCTCCTAGTACACTGAACGTATAACCCCTCGTCATAGCCCTTTATTGTTTTGCTTAATTGACTTTTAGGGAAAAGTTTTATTTGGGGAGGTTGACTTTGTTTTGTGTTTTAATAAAGTATGTAGTTGTGTAACACCCTAAATTATAAATAAGGCAAAGATGTAGCTTTAGGAAAAACTGCAGGTGTGACCCATGAGGGTCAACCACGCCATGTGGTTGGACCTATGCCATGTGGTTGGACCTACGCCCTGTGGGAGGGTTCATGGATAGGGCACCCTGACACCTGTCTAGGAAAGTAACCCACACTAGGACCCATTACCCGTTGATTGGTCAACGGTCCATGACATGGGGTCTGTTGGTCCTGATCTCAATTTCAGGTCTCTGATCCCCGAACCACGGTCGACCAGAACAAACCGTAGGTCCATCCACGGTCTATCGGTCATGGTCTCGTGGATCATGTCTAGATTTTATTTTAGGGACTTAAGGTGTCACACCCCGAGAACACCCCCTAGACATGAGGTGGCGTACTAGACCCCGTAAGGGTCTTATACATGCCTCATAGCTTCATTCGTCGCATAGATACTAGAAATAGTACGAAATTAAAACTTTTTATTCAAAAGCCATATATTAAAAAATGCAAGCGGATGTCTAAGTCTCACATTGCCATCTTATATCAAATCTCAAAACATAATAGGGACATGACCCTTTACGATCAAATTCTTAACAAAAGTCTTAGAACATGAAAGAACTAGAAACAATAAAAGGGGTTGTCCTCGATCTATGAAGACATACAAAGTCTTGGAGGAAACTCTATTTTAGCACTTCAATCCTAGCTAGAACCAATTACTTGCCAGAATCTACACTTGTAGTAAAAATATGACGAAATATGGGTTAGGACACAAAAATGTACTAAGTTTGATGACTACGCAAAAACATGCTTTAAGAAAGGGACATTTGGTTGAAAGTCATGCATTTTCCATTTTCATAGAAAGTTCTTGAACACAAGCATAATATACATGATATTCAAAAAAACCAACCTGCAAGTCATAGCTTCACATTTGAACAAAATCACATGTAAAGCATTACCTTTACCTTAGACCTTCATCTCAAGTAAACCTTATGGTATACCTTGTGCAATGTATGGATAGCGTCCCATTCCACCATCCAAACCAAGGCATAACACTAAGGTCACCAAAAAGTGAATTCACCAGTCATCCTTTGCACCTTTACACAATGAAGCATTTAAGAAACACAAACATTACATAAGTCAACTTGGCACATTAGGAGCATTACTTAAGACAACCCCTAAGTCAAACTTGTACAATGTGCAAGTAGCATCCCATAATACTACTCACACTAAGTACTCCTTTGAAGTCACCATAAGCAAGCAAATTCATATACAATAAGACATGATAAAGAAGTAACTTATGATACGATTCAAGTATAGGACGCATCTTCATATTTAAACATTTAAGAGTAAACATTACTGAATAACTTCATTTATATCACGTTAATTCATTAGAACGTAGGTCATCATTTGTTATTAACTTAAAAAAAGGAAATTACACATTTAGAGGACTTCACACATTAGTCTTTCAGACTTAGGGAACTTACTGAAGTCCTTTTAAAGCGTACTCTTGCAATGTATATATAGCATCCCATACTACTACCTACACTTTTTAGTACCTATCAAGTAACTAGAGTGTCACGACCGGAATCTAGATCCCAGACGAGACCGGCGTCGTTGACCTCTCAGAGGTCGCAAACAAGCCTACATACGTCATTCTTACTTCATCTAGGTTAATTTTAGCAGAAAATTTGAACTTTTTGATTTCTTATTTCATGCGAAACATTTTAAACATAACATCATAGGCGTTCAAAAATCAACCATCTAATATAGAAATAATCAAATGAAAGAAACAGTTCATAATTGCAGTAAACGTATTTTTGCCAAAATGGCACCAATATAAAATCTGAAATGAAAGTGGAAAGAAACACTAGTGGAACATGCTCCACTAGCTAAAGCCTACATCTAAGCTAGATATAACGGTAGAAATCCTCGAAAGCATGAGGGCCTACCAAGTCCGGAGGAAAGCTCCACGTCCGGATAGCTGCAACGTCAACCTGTAAGCTCTCGCGTCCACCTGTGCCTGCACCTAAAAATATAGAGTTGTATGGGATTAGTACACACTTTTACAAAGTATGGGTATATGCAAGCACACACCAAGGACATGCATGAGTAAGAATAGCTCTTTCCTAACAACATGATTTATGGAAAGTCAAGTCAGTAGACTTGCCAAATTGGGATTAGGAAAGTCAGTGGACTTGCCAAATTTGAATTAGGAAAGTCAGTGGACTTGCCAAATTTGGATTAGGAAAGTCATGCCATGAGAGTAACATGCATCATCATACGTATCATATTGCACACAGCACAGAACATCTTACACATAGCACATAACATATTGCATATATCACATAACATACTGCATATAGCACATAACATCTTTCATATCGTTCGTTCATATGCCACGAGACCTTGGAATCATTGACTTAACATTAAGAGTTCACAAAATGAGGGCTCAACATATGGGACCTCAACTAGGGAGACTTCTTTAGCAAACACAGAGTCTGCTTCATTCATTCGTACGTACTTCATTTCGTTCATTCATAAGCTAGTATAAACACTAGCCATACCTAGGATGTAGTTTAAGACTCTCATCGGGTTTGCTGTGCAATGATCAACAATAACCTAGTGTCATTACTTGAGTCTAGCTCACCTCTTGATTATCCTATCCTAAAACCTTTGGTATCGTTCATTTCACTATGTGCATCATTTGGGGCTGGCCTCATTCATTCATTGGGAACTTTAACTTTAACCGACATAGATCATGTGAGCATCATGAAATCCAGTGTCTCTCCCACACCGAAAAGAGGTGGAATCACCGACCAAAGTGACCCAAAACATGCTAGCGTACATGGGAATTCAACCCCGCCAGATCCCTATATTGGCAGTATATGTTCAAAGACTAGGAGATATAAGGAGACCCATACCCGGCATGTCGGACAGTCTCATCTCATGAGAGTTACGTGAACCTCCGCTCTTCCCAAAAGAAGGCATCACCGCTCATAGCTAGCCTATCGGTGCTTAGTATAAAGTTCCATTACATTCAACTCATACGTCATGGAAGCTGGCTTCTATTATGAGGACATCATAACTCAATAGATGATTGCTCATCTCATCATTAGTATTAAGTATGCATTATTCTCAATACTTTCATTAGAGTGTTCATAGAGACTGGTCTCTTCATTAACTTTACACTCTCATAGGTGAGTACGTTTTGGTAACATTTACTTAGGCTCATTTGAGATTGCTCTCACCTTTCACATTAGCCTCTTATCATGTTGTCACCACGTTCATTAACATTAGCACATTTGCTCTTGATAATTACTCACCCTATTTTACGTGAATGTTCACTTCATCATATGCCAATGCACTTAGCCATTTAGTGTGTTTCACACTCTTTCTTAACCCTTCTAGGGTCTTATCATTCATTGTTCATCTCATCATTTCATTACATACATATTCGGTTCACTTACTTCTAAACGTATGCTAGACTTATGGGTCTATACATACAAGCCATGAGGCTTCATTCATAGTTCGTTTAAGTAATTCATATCTTCCTAAGGTTATATGGTACAAGACTTATGCATCTTGTAAGTATGACAAGATCTCGATTTTGATCTATATAGGCAACATTATTTTTGAACATTTATTCACGTATGACTTATGTATCAATACGGAATTTGGGCAAGGGAACCCGATTTCGAATCCCTTGGACAACACTTACATTTATTTATTTATTTTGGTTTGATCCATACGGCTTGGGGACCCAAGATCGAGCCCCAACACCTTCATTTCCTTTTAATTTCTCTTCTTTAAACTCTCTCTTTCTTGGCCAAGGGGTTGTGGGATCGAACCCCCACAACCCCTTTTATTTTAATTTCTTTTTCCTTGACTTTTTTTGAGTTGACCATGAGGGTGTGGGATCGAATCCCCACAACCTCACTTTATTATTCTCTTTAATTCCCTTAATCAGCCTAGAGGTCGTGGGTTCGATTCCCACACGCCTCAACATTTATTTTCTTTTGATTTCCTTAAGTTTGACTGAGAGGTTGTGGGTTCGAATCCCACACCTCTCATTTGTTATTTTCAAAATTTCATTATCCAGCTAAGATCACGGTTCGAATCCTCCTCACCACATTATTTTAACTTACTTATTTTCATGATTTTTAACATAGTGAGTCATGGGTTCGATCCTCCATGACCTCACTTGTTTTAGTTCATTTTTTCACAGCATTTTGAACTACTTCAACTTGACCGAAATTCATCAACTTGTAGCTGGAAATTTTGTAGTTTTTGAGCATCTTTTTCATCAAGTTACACGTTAGTTCTTAGGGAAATTTCATGGTTCATTTAGAACGTCTTTAGGTTCATTTTTCATGGATTTATTTAGCCAAGAGTTTATCCCTCAAATCCACCATATTACACTTCATATGAATATCACGATTTACACAAGTTTGTGCACGTAAGAATACAACCATAACATTACATTTTTGAGCCTTAAACCCGAGAGTAACAAGTCATGGCTAATATTGCACACATATACACATATTTTTGGAAAACATAGGTTGTCATTCATACGATTCCAAACACTTATTCATGAATATATTCATCACGAAAATACATTACATGCCTAATATCTACCAGCAAACATACCCAACCTATGAATCAGTGGGAGCTAGTGACAGGGACATGCAACGGGGAACAATCCTAGTTTTCGGATTAGAATTGACTGAATCTTAAGGGTCTCTTGGGAAAGGGACCAAGAGTAAGAAAACCCATACCTTTTTGACATTTAAACCTTTACCTTCTGCCTAAAGTTTCTCCTCCAAACTCACGTCC
Source organism: Solanum sitiens (assembly GCA_016801875.1). NCBI lineage: Eukaryota > Viridiplantae > Streptophyta > Magnoliopsida > Solanales > Solanaceae > Solanum > Solanum sitiens. The sequence continues at coordinate 555,172 of JABWTJ010000429.1, forward strand.
AACACCGAGAACTTTAACACCAATTGGACGGACAAACCCTCTCTTTGCATAACGTGTTTGATTAGTTGTTTGTTTATAATTTTCGTTGTGAGTTCTTCAAGTGGGAAGAACTCTAGTCAATTTTCTGTTCTTGTAGTTGTTTAGGCAGAGAGAACGTGAAAGAGAAGAGAGAATGATCGTGAAGTGAGATAGACGTGAGAGAGTGAAACGTGAAAGTAGTTTAGGATTAGGTAAGGACTTAGTCAAACTAGGAGTCTTTATTAATTTAATTAAAAATTGATTTTACTTTTTCTTAAATAAGCTAATAATTATTAATTAACTAAATTAATTTACCAATTTAAATAAAAACAATTTAAATCATTGCTTCCACCTAGGTTCGAACCCGGGTGGATCAAGACTTCACTCAAGAAGCCAATTTTTGGCCCTCTCTCCCCAAAATACCCCTCCACCTTATTAATTAAATAATTAATTACATATTTAGGGTAATTACGATACTACCCTTAGACTCGTAAAAGACCATTTTACCCCTAGACCCTCCAAACCTAAGATTTTCCCTTTTTAAGTCTGGTAAAGACTCATTCGAGTAAATCTTCGTATTCGAGAGCCCTACATGGCTGGACACAACCTTTCCTAGCTCAACTAATCCACAAGATAGTTGGCTTGGCTGTAGCAAGGGTTCAGAGGTCTGGTTCTACGTGCATCAATCCGTGTGAACCCGGTCTAATGGTAGGCATTCTAGACACATTAAGCATTACTTATCATATCCATTTTTAGGGTTGTTACATAATCCCCCCTTAGGAAAATTCATCCCCGAATGACACTACTAACTGTCTAGCACAATGCTAGTCATAACATAACATAATCACTATACATAATCAAGCAATAGCAACAAAGAATGGAGAGATAAGGAAACTTCGAATTAAGAGTAGGAAGTCTAACCTCAAGAGCTGAAAAGATGAGGGTAGCGGGATCTCATATCAGCCTCGGTCTCCCACGTAGCACCATCAACAAGATGATTCCTCCACAATACCTTCACTGTGGCTATCTCCTTGTTTCTCAGCCACTTGACTTGTTTGTCTAAGATCTCAACAGGCACCTCCTCATAGGACAAGTCTTCATCAACCCCCAAACATTCCACAGGTAGAATCGATGCTGGATCACCTAGGCACTTCTTTAACATGGATACATGAAAGACTGGATAGACAGAAGATAGCTCCGCAGGCAATGCCAACTCATAGGCCACCTCACCCACACGCTGTAGGATCTCATATTGCCCAACATACCTCGGACTCAACTTCCCCTTCCTGCTAAAACTCATCACCCCCTTCATAGGTGATATCTTCAAATAGACCTGGTCACCAACATCAAACTCTAAGGGCCGTTTTCTGTTATCTGCATATGACTTCTGCCGACTGTAAGCAGTAGCCAACTTGTCCCTAATCACCCTAACCTTCTCTAAGGCCTCATGAATGATCTCTGGACCCAAAATGGATGACTCTCCAACCTCGAACCACCCAACTGGAGATCTACACCTCCTACCATACAGTGCATCAAACGGTGCCATCCCAATGCTGGAGTGATAACTGTTATTATACGAGAACTCTATCAAAGGAAAATAGTCATCCCAGCTACCCCTGAAGTCAATCACACACGCCCTCAACATGTCCTCCAATGAATGAATAGTGCGCTCTACCTGCCCATCAGTCTGAGGATGAAAGACAGTACTAAGCTTTACCTGCGTGCCTAAGCTCTTCTGGAAGGATCTCCAGAAATGTGAAGTGAACTGAGCTCCTCTATCTGAAATGATAGACAAAGGAATCCCATGCTATCTCACAATCTCATCAATGTAGAGTCTCGCATAATCCTCGGCTTTGTAAGTAGATTTTACAGGGATAAAGTGGGCAGACTTAGTCATCCTTTCCACAATAACCCATATGGAGTCATGTTGTCTCCTAGTCCTCGGAAGACCAACCACGAAGTCTATATTGATGGCCTCCCACTTCCAAGTCGGAACCTCAATAATTTGAGTAAGACCGCCAGGCTTAAGATGTTCTGCCTTAACCTGCTGACAATTAGGACACTTGGCCACATATTCTGCAATGTCCTTCTTCATGCCATCCCACCAATAAATCTGCTTAAGATCATGATACATCTTGGTGGAACCTGGATGTATGGAATATCTGGAACCATGGGCCTCTGCAACAATCCTGGTCCGCAAATCATCCACATCTGGTACACACAGCCTGTCCTGGTACCTAAGTACGCCGTCACCTCCCAAAGAAAAAGACTCATACATTTTTATCAACACTGAGTCCTTCAGCTCCATCAACACAGGATCGAGATGCTGACCCTGCTTGACTTCAACTACCAAGGATGCTTCAGAACTAGGATGAACTGAAACACCCCCACTAGTAGAGTCAACCAACCGCACACCAAGTCTGGCCAGACTATGTACATCTTTCACCAACTCCTTCTTCTCATCCTCAACGTGGGCTATAATTCCCATGCTCAAGCATCAACTACAACATTAGCCTTACCTGGATGGTAGTGGACATTCATATCATAGTCCTTCAACAAATCAAACCATCTCCACTGACGTAGATTTAACTCTCTCTGCGTGAACACGTACTGGAGACTCTTGTGGTCTGTGAACACATCCACATGCACTCCATACAAGTAGTGCCTCCACAGCTTCAGTGCAAACACCACAGTTGCCAACTCCAGGTCATGAGTGGGAGAATTTTTCTCATGAACCTTGAGATGTCTGGACGCATAAGCTATCACCTTACCAACCTGCATAAGAACACAACCCAATCCAACCCTAGATGCATCACAATAAACAGTGTAATTCTCACCACACTTAGGCAAAGTAAGCACCGGGGCTGAAGTGAGTCTGTCTTTGAGCTCCTGGAAACTCTTCCCACAAGTCTCCGTCCACTCGAACTTGGCCTTCTTCTTAGTCAAAGCTGTTAGTGGAGAAGCAATAGAAGAAAAACCCTCCACGAACCTGCGGTAGTAACCAGCCAATCCCAGAGAGCTACGGATATTGGTGGGAGAAGAGGTTTTGGCCAGTTCTTCACAGCCTCAGTCTTCCTGGGGTCTACCTCCACACCCTGATCGGACACAACATGACCTAGAAAGGTCACTAATCTAAGCCAGAATTCACACTTGCTAAATTTAGAATACAACTGATGTTGTCTAAGTACCTGCAAGGTTAGTCTCAAATGCTGTTCATGGTCTTCCTTGGTCCTAGAGTAGATGAGGATGTCATCAATGAATACTATGACGAAAGAATCAAGGTACTCACGGAAGACTCGGTTTGTGAGGTCCATAAATGCAGCTGGTGCATTAGTGAGACCAAATGACATGACTAAGAACTCATAATGACCATAACGGGTACGAAAGGCTGTCTTTGGGATATCTCCATCCCTAACCCTAAGCTGATGATACCCTGAAAGAAGGTCAATCTTAGAGAAGAAACTAGACCATTGGAGATGATCGAACAAGTCATCTATTCTGGGAAGTGGATACTTATTCTTTTTAGTGACTTTGTTGAGCTGCCGATAATCGATACACATTCTAAATGTTCCATCTTTCTTTTTCACAAACAACACTGGAGCGCCCCAAGGGGATATGCTCGGCTGAATTAAACCCTTATCAGTGAGATCTTTTAACTGCAACTTCAACTCTTTGAGTTCAGCTAGAGCCATTCTGTAAGGAGGAATTGAAATTGGTTTAGTATCGGGTTCTAAGTCGATACCAAAGTCAATATCTCGAGGGGGAGGGACTCCAGGCAAATCATCAGGAAATACATCTTGGAACTCATTCACTACAGGCACTGAATCTATGGAAGGAATGTTATGATCTAAATAATTAACACTCACAAGATGACACAATAACCCCTTGGACATCATTTTATTGTCCTTAAGGTTCGAAATCAAGGGATTAGGACGACTCGAGTTGTACCCCTCCCAGACCAGCTCTACCTCATTAGGGAAACAAAATCTCACAACCCTACTACGGCAATCCATACAAGCATAACAACTATGAAGCCAGCCCATGCCAAGAATGATGTCAAAATCGTTCATAGGTAACTCAACCAAGTCTGCACACATAGTCCTACCACATACAACTATTGGGCAATCCTTGTACACTCTATCAGCTCTTACATTTTCTCCTAAGGGTGTACTAACCACTATAGGATCATGCAAAACTTCAGGCAATATCTCAAAAGTGAGAGCAAGCAAAGTAGTTACAAAGGAAAGCGTAGACCCTAGATCAAGTAAAGCATAAACAGAAGTTGAGAATACTGGTAGCATACCTGTGACCACATCAGCGGACTTCTCCTGCTCCTCCCTGCCCTTCAGGGCGTAGAATCTGTTCCTCTTAGGAGGCTCGGCTGCTGCTGCACCCTCTGGATTAGGCCTAGGTTGAGTATTACCTCCAGCCTGACCGCTGTTCTGTGGGCAGTCCTTAACCATATACCCACTCTTACCGCAACCGAAGCAGGCATTAGTGCCCTGTCTGCACTCTCCACTGTGAGCACGGTCACACTTAGCACAGTCCTTTCTGGGACGCTACATCTCACCTCCATTGACCTTCTTGGACTTGGGTCTACCTCCTCTAGGTGTTGTACTCCTCTGAAAGTTAGAGTTCCCTGAACTCTGCTGCCCCTTTTTAAATCTGGGCTGCTCACGGACACCAAAGTTGTTCCTGTTGCCTCCATTGCTAGGACCTGCCTGATCATGAGGCTTAGGCCTCCTAGCATCACCCCTCTTCTTCCGGCTGTCCTCTACCTGCTGGACATGCACCATCAACCTGGAGAGGTCCATCTTATCGTGGAGCATCGCAGACCGACACTCCTTCCCCAGATCTCCGGTGATTCGTGTGAGGAACCTGCTCATTTCATCCCTGCTGTTAGATACAAGGGAAGTAGCATACCTGGATAATTTAACAAACTTCAGTACTCATCTCATCCCTGCTGTTAGATACAAGGGAAGTAGCATACCTGGATAGTTTAACAAACATCAGGGAATACTCCCTGACTGTCATTGATCCCTGCTTAAGGTTGATAAACTCCTCAACCTTGGCCTCCCTCATCTCCCTGGGGAAGAATCTCTCTAGGAAGGATTTCTTAAACAGCTCCCAAGTGATTGGAACTCCGCCCAAAGCTCGGCTATCTTGCCACATCTAGCACCAAGTCTGTGCAACATCCTTGATCTAATAGGAAGCCAGCTCAGCCTTCTCAATATCTGTGGCCCCCATGGCCACCAAAATCTTGTGTACCTCATCCATGAACTCCTGGGGATCCTCTAAAGTCTTGGACCCCGTGAAAATAGGAGGATTCATCCTCGTAAAGTCTCGTAGCCTGTCAGCCATGCTACGTACCGGTGGGTTCTCCCTCCGAACATTCTGCGGTTGACCTGGGCAGTCATGGCCTGGGCCTGCATAGTGATGGCATGTGCCATCTGGGCCAGATATGCCCGCACCTCCGCATCATTCAACCCAGCTGGCTTAACCGGCATAGCCACTCCTTCAACTAGAGCCTGGGGTGGAACCAGATTGCCCCCAGCAGTTGCTCCTCCTCTCCTCTGAACAACGTTCCTACTAGTATTCATTCTCTGAAAATAATAAGAATTGATGTTAGACACGCTCATAACACCAAGAAATCAGACATTAGGAAAAGCACGATAAGATCAGAAGAAGGGAAATATTCCTACGCATCATGCAGTCTCTAATTCAGGATAGTGGTGCACTTCACTACCATGACTTAGAAACTACTCAATGTGGTTGATGTGAACTTATTATTCTCAAAGTTTAACCTAGTGCTCTGATACCAACTTTGTCACGACCGGAATCTAGACCCCAAACTAGACCGGCGTCGTTGACCTCTCAGAGGTCGCACACAAGCCTACATACGTCATTATTACTTCATCTAGGTTAATTTTAACAGAAAATTTGAACTTTTTGATTTCTTATTTCATGCGAAACATTTTAAACTTAACATCATAGGCGTTCACAAATCAACCATCTAATATAGAGATAATCAAATGAAAGAAATAGTTCATAATTGCATTAAACGTATTTTTCCCAAAATGACACCAATACAAAATCTGAAATGAAAGTGGAAAGAAACACTAGTGGAACATGCTCCACTAGCTAAAGCCTACATATAAGCTAGATATAACGGTAGACATCCTCGAAAGCATGAGGGCCTACCAAGTCCGGATGAAAGCTCTACGTCTGGATAGCTGCAACGTCAACCTGTAAGCTCTAGCGTCCACCTGCACCTGCACCTAAAAATATAGAGCTGTATGGGATTAGTACTCACTTGTACTAAGTATGAGTATATGCAAGCACACACCAAGGACATGCATGAGTAAGAATATCTCTTTCCTAACAACATGATTTATGGAAAGTCAAGTCAGTAGACTTGCCAAATTGGGATTAGGAAAGTCAGTGGACTTGCCAAATTTGAATTAGGAAAGTCAGGGGACTTGCCAAATTTGGATTAGGAAAGTCATGCCATGAGAGTAATATGCATCATCATACGTATCATATTGCACACAGCACAGAACATCTTACACATAGCACATAACATATTGCATGTATCACATAACATACTGCGTATAGCACATAACATCTTTCATATCGTTCGTTCATATGCCACGAGACCTTTGAATCATGGACTTAACATTAAGACTTCCCAAAATGAGGGCTCAACATATGGGACCTCAACTAGGGAGCCTTCTTTAGCAAACACAGAGTCTGCTTCATTCATTCGTACGTACTTCATTTCATTCATTCATAAGCTAGTGTAAACACTAGCCATACCTAGGATGTAGTTTAAGACTCTCATCGAGTTTGCTGTGCAATGATCAAGAATAACCTAGTGTCATTACTTGAGTCTAGCTCATCTCTTGATTATCCTATCCTAACACCTTTGGTATCGTTCATTTCAATATGTGCATAATTTGAGGCTGGCCTCATTCATTCATTGGGAACTTTAACTTTAACCGACATAGATCATGTGAGAATCATGAAATCCAGTGTCTCCCCCACACCGAAAAGAGGTGGAATCACCAGCCAAAGTGACCCAAAATATGCTAGCGTACATGGGAATTGAACCCCGCCAGATCCCTATATTGGCAGTATAGGTTCAAAGACTAGGAGATATTAGGAGACCCATACCCGGCATGCTGGATAGTCTCATCTCATGAGAGTTACGTGAACCTTCGTCCTTCCCGAAAGAAGGCATCACCGCTCATAGCTAGCCTATCGGTGCTTAGTATAAAGTTCCATTACATTCAACTCATATGTCATGGAAGCTGGCTTCTATTATGAGGACATCATAGCTCAGTAGATGATTGCTCATCTAATCATTAGTATTAAGTATGCATTATTCTCAATACTTCCATTAGAATGTTCATAGAGACTGGTCTCTTCATTAACTTTACACTCTCATAGGTGAGTACGTTTTGGTAACATTTACTTAGGCTTATTTGAGATTGCTCTCACCTTTCACATTAGCCTCTTATCATGTTGTCACCACGTTCATTAACATTAGCACATTTGCTCTTCATAATTACTCACCCCATTTTACGTGAATGTTCACTTCATCAAATGCCAATGCACTTAGACATTTAGTGTATTTCACACTCTTTCATAACCCTTCTAGGGTCTTATCATTCATTGTTCTTCTCATCATTTCATTGTATACATCTTAGGTTCACTTACTTCTAAACGTATGCTAGACTTATGGGTTATACATACAAGCCATGAGGCTTCATTCATAGTTCGTTTAAGTAATTCATATCTTCCTAAGATTATGTGGTAAAAGACTTATGCATCTTGTAAGTATGACAAGATCTCGATTTCGATCTATGTAGGCAACATTATTTTTGAACATTTATTCACGTATGACTTATGTATCAATATGGAATTTGGGCAAGGGAACCCGATTTCGAATCCGTTGGACAACACTTAAATTTATTTATTTATTTTGGTTTGATCCATACGGCTTGGGGACCCAAGATCGATCCCCAACACCTTTATTTCCTTTTAATTTCTCTTCTTTAAACTCTCTCTTTCTTGGCCGAGGGGTTGTGGGATCGAACCCCCACAACCCCTTTTATTTTAATTTCTTTTTCCTTGACTTTTTCCGAGTTGACCATGAGGGTGTGGGATCGAATCCCCACAGCCTCACTTTATTATTCTCTTTAATTCCCTTAATCAGCTAGAGGTCGTGGGTTCGATTCCCACACGCCTCAACATTTATTTTCTTTTAATTTCCTTAAGTCTGACTGAGAGGTTGTGGGTTCGAATCCCACTCCTCTCATTTCTTATTTTCAAAATTTCATTTTCCATCCAAGATCACAGTTTGAATCCCCCTCACCACATTATTTTAACTTACTTATTTTCATGATTTTTAACATAGTGAGGTCAAGGGTTCGATCCTCCATGACCTCACTTGTTTTAGTTTATTTTTCACAGCATTTTGAACTACTTCAACTTGACCGAAATTCATCAACTTGTAGCTAGAAATTTTGAAGTTTTTCAGCATCTTTTTCATCAAGTTACACGTTAGTTCTTAGGGAAATTTCATGGTTCATTTAGAACGTCTTTAGGTGCATTTTTCATGGATTCATTTAGCCAAGAGTTTGTCCCTCAAATCCGCCATATTACGCTTCATATGAACATCACGATTTACACAAGTTTGTGCACGTAAGAATACAACCATAACATTACATTTTTGAGCCTTAAACCAGAGAGTAACAAGTCACGGCTAACATTGTACACACATACACATATTTTCGGAAAACATAGGTTGTCATTCATACAATTCCAAACACACATTCATGAATATATTCATCACGAAAACACATTACATGCCTAATATATACCAGCAAACATACCCAACCTACGAATCAATGGAAGCTAGTGACAGGGACATGCAACGGGGAACAATCCTAGTTTTCGGATTAGAATTGACTGAATCTTAAGGGTCTCTTGGGAAAGGGACCAAGAGTAAGAAAATCCATACCTTTTTGACGTATAAACCTTGACCTGCTGCCTAAAGTTTCTCCTCCAAACTCACGTCCAACACCGAGAACCTCAACACCAATTCGACGGACAAACCCTCTCTTTGCATAACGTGTTTGTTTATAATTTTTGTTGTGAGTTCTTCAAGTGTGAAGAACTTTAGTCAATTTTCTGTTCTTGTAGTTGTTAGGCAGAGAGAACGTGAAAGAGAAGAGAGAATGATTGTGAAGTGAGATAGACGTGAGAGAGTGAAACGTGAAAGTAGTTTAGGCTTAGGTAAGGACTTAGTCAAACTAGGAGTCTTTATTAATTTAATTAAAAATCTGATTTTCCTTTTTCATAATTCAGCTAATAATTATTAATTAACTAAATTAATTTACCAATTTAAATAAAAACAATTTAAATCATTGCTTCCAACTAGGTTCGAACCCGGGTGGAGCAAGACTTCACTCAAGAAGCCAATTTTCGGCCCTCTCTCCCCAAAATACCCCTCCACCTTATTAATTAAATAATTAATTACATATTTAGTGTAATTACAATACTACCCTTAGACTGGTAAAAGACCATTTTACCCCTAGACCCTTCAAACCTAAGATTTTCCCTTTTTAAGTCTAGTAAAGACTCATTCGAGTTCGTATTCGAGAGCCCTACATGGTTGGACCCAACCTTTCCTAGATCAACTAACTCCCCAAGTTAGTTGGCTTGGATGTAGCAAGGGTTCAGAGGTATGGTTCTATGCGCATCAAGCCGTGTGAACCTGATCTAATCGCAGGCATTCTAGACATATTAAGCATTACTTATCATATCCCTTTTTAGGGTTGTTACATAGAGTGCACATCCCACATGATGGGAGTAAGTTTTTAGGTGACATAGGCCATAAGAGTTAAATCATGAAATTCGGTGTTCAGCTCCCACAATGAAAAAAAAGTGTCCAGTTGCCCAAGGTAGACTAGGTGATATCCTAGCTTTGGTAAATTACTACTGGCTAGTATATACCCCTATGTTTGCACATAGTTATTAGATAAGAAGCTGTTCATTAGAATCGTAGCTTAACATTGGGAGAGTTTCCATCTTACCCTACCTACTCAGTGCTTGGCCTACATTCCCATGGAGTATTTTAATCACATTACAACATTGTACTTGAGAGGGTCACCAACATTAGAACTACCGACCCAAAGCATATACACATGAATGGACACAACCATTAGGTCTACCGATTCAAAGTATATAAGATAGATCATTGATCATCCTAGGAAGAGCCATCTCCATTAGGACTACCGCTCCTAGGTTCATTATTTCACACTAGGAGGGCCCCACCATTATTAGTTATACCGCTTCAAGGTTTTAGATTCACATTGGTTCCTAGACTCATGATTAAGGAACACCACCTTTAGGTCTACCGCTTCAATACATAGTCTAAAATACCTCATTAGTTTTTCATAGGGAGGATACCAACATTAAGTCTACCAAACCAAGACATTCATTCATTCTTTCATTTATGAAAAGGCTATCAACATTAGATCTACCAATTCAAGACATTAAGACAAGGTACATCCATTATCCGAGAAAAAGATGTTTAAGCCTACCAATTTAAGAGGTCACATTCAACATTGTTCTATTTATCAAGAAAAGGTCACCTAAGCCGACCAATTCAAAATGCTTCATTCATGATCACATTCATCTATACAAGAAAAAGATGCCTTATATTACCACTTCAAGATATTCAATATTACATTATTAAACACTTCACATTCCTTCATTAACATTCATGTGTTAATTAAGAATAAGACTTCAATCATAACACTATTACATTCTAGGCATAATCACAACACATTCATAGAGATCACACCTATACTCACTTCATGATCATACATAGGTCCTTCATGCATATAGATATACAAGGAAGATAACCTTTAATTCAATACCACCACATATGAATCAAGTAAACACCTCCCCCTTTAAACTGAATCAACATCAAATTCTCAATTCTAGTTCAATAAGGAGTATATCATAACTTGCCTTCAAGGCCATAAACATCAAGTAACCAACACATCAATACATCAATAATTTCACCATAATTAAGCATAGTTGATGATGCAATTCAATAATCTATTACAATTTAGGCATAATTCTCCACATTTATTCATTATTAATAACCAACATCATAAGGCCCAATTCAAAGAGATTTTCATCATATATAATGAACTAAATAGTAATTCAATCATACAATGACATTAGAACCTTTTTAAAATCATGTGATGGAAGAACCCATGAGATTGAGTAAAACTTGGGATTTTTCTTGAACTTTGAAAACTTTGAAATTGAACCTAGGGAAGCAATCTATATCTAGATTGTTGACACCCGAATTTTGACCATCCTCGATAGTTTAATTACCAAGCTTCTCGAGTTTAAACAATTTAAAGTAATTAATTTTATAAGTTTTGAAAAAATGTATATATAATAATAATAATAATAATAACAATGATATAAAAGATAACATTTTGCGAGTTATTCTAACTAGTTTTGTTAATTCCTATATTTTTAGATAACATAACTATTTTACAAATTACGCATATAACTAAATCGTCTTAAAAGATTTTATTTTCATTTAAATGCTTTACTATTAAGTTTAGCCTTATAATAGCTTCCATTGGGGTTTAGTTATTTTGTCTCGTTTAAAATTGAGAAGCTTGGTAATTATCTCATATTAATTCGTCTTAACGATTTCTTTGTCTCAACTTAAACTAAATTTGGGCCATTCTTTAAATACCAAATTGACCCAACTCTCTTAAACTTTCCCAGCCCACTTTCTTTTGAACTTTAAGACTTAAACTGGGCCTCTCCTCCAATTTTCAGCTGGCCCAACGCAATAAGTCTTCCACCCTTTTCCCATTTTTACAAAAGCCCGATCCTTTCCTCAAGAGAGAACTCCAAATCAGCCCCTCCCTGAAATTCTTTTTTTTCAGCCCATTTATTTTTTCCAATTTCCCAACCCATCTGAAAACCCGACCCAACTTCCCTTTTTCAACCAACTTTCCTCGTTCTTCTTCTTCCTCATAGTGAGTCCGCCTCACGCGCTGCGAAAGTGTGGAAAATACGGCTTTAGCGAAAGCAATGACAAGACGCGACCAATCGCGTGCCTGACCATTCTCTCGTCGTCTTTCTCGCTACATCATCAATCTGTACGTTTTTCAGCAGAAAGGATTCGTCCTTCGCATGGCCAGGTGGGACAATCTCCGCGACTCGCTTGTACTAGCGTCAAGATCGGACGCCTTCCCTGCAAGTTCCGTTTGGAATTGGTACGAAGTCGTACCAATTCCAGGTTGCCCTTCTTTATCCTCTGAAAAATTCAAATTTTGGGGGAGAATTCCTTTTTTTTTTATTTTTCTTCGTGGGCTTGAAAATTCAATTTTTCAACCCTTTTTCCCGTTTTGGGGAACCCTAATTCCTTAACTATATAAGCTCGCTTTCCTTTATTCAGAGGGGGGGGGGGCAGCGATAAAAAAAAATATATAAAGAATTCTTATTGTTTTTCTCTGGATACAGTTTGATTATAGTGATATTTTGAGGGTGTTTTTTTTTTCCGGGAGAGCTGAAGAATTGAGAGCACCCCCTGAAAGATTTTGGGAGCTCTTAATTCCTTGTTTGAGATTTTATCTCCTCTTGACTGTCCCAGTCACGTTTTGGTTGTGAAGTTCGTTTCGTTTGAAGCTCGAGTGTCCAGTCGCTGCCCAGAACCAGGTAACATTCGTGTTATTTTATTTCCGCCTAATTATATTTCTGTTATGTGGATTTTTTTTGTTTGGTCATGAGTTGCTTTAGTTTAGGAATTATGTTCCTTGTCTTAGTATAACCTTGTTGATTTGTGTGTCTCGAGTAGTCTGTTTTAGATTTGTTTTGCTTTTAGCTTAACCTCTGTGGGAAATTGTCCTTTTAAGGCATTTCAATCTAGTGCCTATTTATTTCTCACCTGATTGTATAGACAGATCTCTTGAATATCAAATGTGGTGAATTTCCATTCTTCACTACTAGATGAATGCATTTAGACATTGAATTCATATATAGGCAGTGTGAACCTACTTTAGTTGTTTTATTTAGCTGAACCTCATATGAAATATGTGTTTTCTTTTAGTTACTTTTATCAATCATTAATCAAATTTGCAATCCATGTGTATGGTTATTGATTTCTTTCTGATCGTCTTCTTTCTTAGACGCGTATAACTCGAAATGCAAGTCATGTATCTCTCTATATCGAGGATGTGATCCAAAAATATTGTTTCGGGTTGCATCGATTTTAAAGTTTTCTATATCGCGAAAGTCCGACTTCGTTTCTAAAACGTCATTTCAGCATGCCTATTTAGTGAACCTTGTTAATGTGATTTGCCAACCAGTAGAGCTATTGTTATCCATGCCAATCGAGGGGCATGTTCGAGTGAGAAATAACTCACCTTTGGGGCTGCTCGTTAGCATTCTCCAAATATTTAAGGTTGGGATGGATGAAAGTTCATATACATCCTAACAATTATTAGATTACTCTACTTAGTTCCTTGTTTAAATTTGTTAAGTGATTTTGGTGTAAAGTTATTTATATCTCCCTGCTCTCTGTTTTCTCGTTTGTCTTTTGTATATGCTAAATGAGTTGGCCTAAAGCTTTGATCAAATCTAGTTTAAAATTGTTTATCTTTGAACCATGTATGAATCTGTTTCGAACTCCTTTTTAGTTTGATCAACTATTGGGTTTAAGTAGGAGTTTACTTGATAGCCGATGTGTAAGGAAACATGTGTTTAGTTGTTGCTATATCTGAGTTGTGGCTGCCTGCTGTTGTTGACTGCCTCCATCTTTGACAGGTTATTTTTTATACACCGATTGTAAATTGCTTAATCAGTATTCACTACTTTATTTAGTTGGTTAGTAGTTTTAAATTAAATTAATTTCTCTTTTTACCTTGGATCTTTGAAATGCTCTCTTTCCAGACACACTGTAGCTATGCTTATGCTAATTAAAGTTCTCTTAAAATTTGTCAAGTTTGTTCTAGTTATCAGCTTCTTGATCAAGTGTTGAATTGCTATGGAGTTCTGGTCGATACTTAAAGTTATTTGAGTCAGCAATTTCAACACTTGTTTAAATTACTATTCTCTTTAGTTCTTGCCTAAGTGTTTGCTTACTCTAGAGTTTGTTTAAGTCAATATTTAGTATATTTGATATTGTTTAGTCCATGAGGAGATAATTAGACTTCTACTAATCCTTATCTTGTTTCTTGTTTACATGAACTTTCTTGTTCGAGTTTATTGGGACTCCACCCAAGTTCACTCAAAATTCATTCCTTTCTTGCATTCCAAGTTGGGACACGAAAGTCCCAAAATCCTTGCCTTCGAGTCAAACCCGTTTGAGGCCAATTTAAAATCCGACGGACAGGTCCCGAAGTTTAAAGGATTGAAGAAAATCGAAGCAAGTTGGAAGAGTTGAAGAGCTTGGGGCAATTAACCCAAGTTTATTTTTTTTAAATTATCGCATTGTATTTATTTTGGGCATAAGCCCTTGTTGTCTTTTACTTTAGTGCATTTACTTTGTATTATTGTTTGCTTAGTTTAGGACAGGTATGAAAGAAAGAAAAATGGGTCAAAAACCCAAAACAGGTGGGTCCAAAATTCCGGTCAAGGCGAACAGAACCCGGATTTGGACCCAAATCTCTCTCCCTATCTCTTATATGCTTTTAATTATTTACCTGCTTTATTTGTCGTTAATTTTAAAGTTAGAAAATCTGAATCCCCGTAGAACGCCGTAAAAGTTTTATCAACTTAAATAGATTTTAAACAAAGAGAAATAACTTGTAAACAATTTTTACTTAGATTAGATACTACAATTTCCAAAATCAATTCTAAGATATCTTATCACAAATCGAAATTTAGCCAAACTATGTTAGTTGCTGGAAAACCGCATTAGCGGATATTTTAGGTGCCTAATACCTTCCTAAAATATAAATAGGAATTCCCGAACCTCTCTAAAAAATATTTTCAATCGATTTTCTGTTAAGTCTTTTGAAAAATAAAAGTTTTCTTGATTTTTCTTAAAAAATTAAGTGGTGACTCTAAACGTCGAAAACTTTCCGAAAATATTATTTTCGTGATAAAACAGAAATGGCAACTCTGCTGGGGACGTAGAAGGATTCTAACCTTAAAACTAATGTGTTTTGGCTATGTGAGTTAACTGTTTATCTGTTTATTTATTGCTTTATTGAACTGTTGCATATCATGGCATATTTCCGATATATATGTATAGTATATTAAAGGATGGTTTGCGGAACCGCAGCCGGACTTTTTTATACTCACCCTTTTTCGAAATTAGCGGCAATTTATTGGTTCGTTAGGCGTCCAATGGTTGTCGCGAGTTTCAGCCCAAATTGTCCGTTTGGGTTCCCGGTCTTTTCAAAAGCCACTCATAGTAAACTAGCGTAGAGCTGAGCCAAATCCCAAATTTAAGAGCATTTGAACTAAGATGACCCAACACCCAAGGCGTGTTGGGCCCATTAGAAGCCCACCTTGTGTCTACTTGGCCCTAAATTGCCAAAAACAGACAATAATGCTTACGTGTTGATTGAAGGATGCATATGTGTTTTTTAAAACAATTTATTGTCTATGGGGGTGGGGGTTGACAAATTTTGTCTCCTATTTTTGTAGGATGAATCCGACACACGAGCCTTTGAAAACAAGAATGGTTACTATCCCCGTCCCTTTTCTCAAAGTATGGTGGAGTTTCATGAACAACGACGACAAAATGATCATTCAGAAACACATAGGTTACCTTCCATCGCTGCTAGAGATGAATGTGTGGCCTGGCTTAATTGGAACGATGGTGAAATTCTGGGATAGCGAGAATATGGTTTTTCGGTTCGGGGAAGTAGAGTTGACGCCAACTATTGAAGAAGTCCTTATCAGCTATGAAAGTGTCGCCATGTGCAACAAAAGGAAGCGACATCCAGATACAGATCTTCTAAATCCCGTAATATGGGATTTCGCCAAAAATAAAGAAAAGTTGTCATTGGTTAAAGCCGAATGGATGGACAAGCTCCCTTGTCCAAATATTCCATTCAAAAAGTTATATTATCGATTTGGGCGTGCAAGGGCTTATGAGAAACATAAAGACGAGTTCGTCTCAAAAGAGAAATGGAAAGAGACGCGTCCCCTCGCATTTGCGATATGTTTGCTCGGAACGATGGTTTTCCCTCAAGGGCCAAAATACACTATTCATCCTAGTGTATTTATGGTCACTCATGCCATTTTCTATGGAGTGGATTACAAAACATCAACAAAGTACTACACTTTAGCGCCTATGATTCTGGCCGACATCTACAGGGCTTTAGACAAGTGTCAGAACGGAGAACGTTTCTTTCAAGGGTGTAATCTGATACTACAGTGGTGGATGATGCGATATTTAATCAAGACTCATAACCCAAAAGAACCGGATCCCCTAAGACGGTCCGACGAGCTACATGGTCATGATTGGTGGTTGTATCACAATCATTGCAACAAGACTGGAGGAGAGAGTTTTTGGTATCCGAGGCTTCGAGGGCTGAGAGAAGAAGACGTACAGTGGTCAATAGACAGATTGGTGGTAACTAAAAACATGGTGGTTCGAACAGAAAAAGTCCCTTACTTGGTATTGGCTGGGTTAAGAGGGACTAGACCATATGCTCCTGGTCGAGTCCTAAGGCAACTAGGAGGGAAACAAGAGTTACCCCAGATTGCAAATATGAAGAAGTTTGTAACTGACCACGAAAATGGGCGAGTTGCATTTGCTGAAGACATGCGTAGGATGTGGAGATCTCGAAGAGTGTTGGGTGAGCCTGTACCAGATAGGTTTCGTCCAGAATGATCGGGGGAATACAAAGAATGGTTAAAAAAGAGTCTCGCTGGAACTATTGAGCCTGGTCCAAACGTTCCTCACATTATTGCCGATGTTGGAGCCAAACATCAAGTCCGACTCCACCGCCTTCAAGAGAAGTTTGATAAGAGTGAATTAGAGCATCAACGTCGTCACTCAGAAGACGCCAAAGTCATAGTTCGATTGAAACAAGAACTACGAAGAGCCAGACAGTGCATGACAGGGTTAGATAATAGCATGGAACAACAGATTCAGTCGATAGAGGGGTTTAAACATTAAGAAGGAGCTCGATTGGCGAGAGATCATCTCTGGGCGAATAGATATGCCATGTGGGAAGAGGTCAACATCGCCAAGAGGACCAGACTTGGCGAAGGATCGGAGGAGGCCTGAATTTTACCATCCCCTGCGTGGGACTGTTTTATTTGTACTTTGTTTCGTAATTTATTTTCAGGACTATTTCTCTGTTTTATGTTTGTCAGACATATTGGATGCTATTAATGAAGCATTTTGGGGATAATAAATCGGGTTTAAAAAAGCATATGCATTCTTCAATTCGTTAGGCCCACCCTTGGCATAAAAGGGTCACAAGCATGTTTAGGACGCGATATATGTGTGTTTAACTGCTTATGTGTTATGTTGCTATGAATGAGGATATCGTAAACTTACTCCTATCCAGAAATTTTCCAAACAAAATATATGTAGAAGCCACTGTTACAAAATGTCCGACCAAAATTTTCCGAGTCTTAAGTTTCTCACTCAAAAGACATCTCTCATACGACAAATACTAAACATTACTCTATTGTCTCAGGAAAAGCAAATCACTGCTATGGATAAGGGTAAGAATATTCAGATGAGGCTCACTAGAGAGGAGTTACAAAAAAAGATAGAACAAATCACACGAAAGATTCAAGAGGTCAGAGAGGAGGGGCTTAGGGTCGAAGTTGCCACGTCAGTCTACAAAGCTGCGACTGCGACACTGGACGAAGAATTGATGTCAAAAGAAAAGAGGAAGAAAAGTATTGAGGAAGAAAAAGAGGATCTAAGCCAAAAATTGGACATGCTTCGATTACAGATTCAAGAAAGAGAGGCAAGAGAAGCAGAAATAGATTTGCAAACCGCGAGTCTGTTGGCCAAAAATGTGTCACTAGATGAAGAACTGAAAGCGGAAATGACGGAATTCATCGCTATGAAAGAAAGGATGTCGGCATTAAGGAAGAAGAACAAGACGTCCCACCATGACATGATAGACAAACTTTAGAAAATGCGCGGAAAATGCTCTATCCGTGAGCAAGGGGCCAATAGTGGTCCCGACAACGCTCACCCCGAATTGACTGAGGAGGATGGTGAGGAAATCGTCTATAAGCCTCCATTTCTGGGTCGTCTGAAACGAAGAGAGTGACGCTGCAACAAGAAGAGAAATGACTAATGTGTCATCATCATGTTATCTTTTAAGAATTCCAATGTTGTCTTACAATTTCCTTGTAACCGTAATGAAAGAATGAATGAAAATATTTTATCCCGCACTCGAACTACGTAGGACCTGAATTCTCCTTGTGAGATACGTAGGCAGCCTCTCCCGGCCCGGCCCCTATCTTTAAAAATTTTCATTCTCCTTCATGTTACGAAAGATACATAGATCAGATCAACAGACATAAAAAAGCAGCTGCAAGAAGACCTTAGCTCAACGCGATTTGGCCTTTCTGAGACAGTGTCAAATTAAAAGAGCAAGCAAATTCCTTCTTGTAAAAAAAAAATATATATGTTTTCGTCCTTACTCGTGGGTTAAAGATATCCTCAAACAAAGCAACTTGTGTGTTTATCTGCTCTCTATGTGATATTATGCATTTTGTACTCTAAATCTGCACTGACAAATCTCCCTTTGAGTTGTTTCGCTTCTCAGGTACTTTTAAACTGATCTGTGTCGATCAAAGCTGGCAGATCATCCCTACTTCACCAGATCGAAAGGTCCTACAGATTCCTTCCCTAAACAAAATTCAGACAGAGGAAAGACAGTCATGGGAGACAACAACGACGAAGTAAGTCTTACTGACGTTGTGGTAGCTCAGCCCACGTAGCGGAACAGAACGAACTGATCATACAGCTGATGCAACAGATCGCTAAATTGAGAGTTGAAATGCAACGAAGACAAGATATGCCTCCACCTAGATTTGGTCCTAATATTGCTGATGGAAGACCTCCGATCTACTTCCCTTCATCAAATACGGATCCAACTCAGAATTAGCCTTCTACACCTGTGCATAATCCGTCTGTGATAGATCTAACAACCCAAAACCCCCAATACGCGTCTGTATCTTACCAAACTCCATCGCCTCTTCCAAATAACCACCCTCAAATGCCACCCCATCCTCAGAATACTCAAACCGCCCCACCGCCACAGAATCAAAACCAAAATCAAAATCAAACTGCCTTCAATCCCCAAACACCTCATCACCATTTAAATCAGAACACCAATCCTCAGGCTTACCCACAGAACTACCAGACCGCCCAAAACATTCCAAGTCCCTCCATAGCTCCACCCCTCCCAAAAAGAGCCACCTTCCAAGTTCCCGTTCCTACCGAGCATGAGGTGCACAGTTCTGAGTTGGATCACTATGAAGAACAGGAAAGAGAATGGAAGGCAAAGGAGGATTCGAAGATCGATATAAAAGAGGAAATCAAAAGGGCTATGAAAGAGCTACAATGCATCCCAGATGTCGTTGGACTCAGTTACGAAGAGTTGTGCATCCACCCAGATTTGAACCTTCCCGAAGGGTTCAAAATTTCGAAGTTTGACACCTTCGGGGGAGTAGGCAACCCCATGGCTCATCTGAGAGCATATTGTGACCAGCTCGTGGGAGTTGGCAGGGATGAGGCCTTGTTGATGCGGCTTTTCAGCCGAAGTCTATGTGGGGAGGCCCTCGAGTGGTTTACATCACACGATACCAGGCAGTGGCCCAGTTGGAATGCGCTGGCCAAAGACTTCATTGACCGATTTGCATACAATGTTGAGATAGTTTCCGATCGGTATTCTCTAGAGAAGATGAAGCAGAAACCAACTGAAAGCTATAGGGAGTTTGCCTATAGATGGAGGAAGGAAGCAGCAAGAGTAAGGCCGCCCATGACAGAGAAAGAGATTGTGGAAGTGTTTGTGCGGGTGCAGGAGCCGGAATACTATGACAGAATCATGTTGCTAGTCGGAGCTAAATTCGCCGAGATAGTCAAAGTTGGTGAGACTATCGAAGACGGTTTGAAATCGGGGAAGATAGCCCGTGTATCCGCGTCACCTGGATCTTCAGGATTGATGAGGAAGAAAAGAGAGGAAGTTGCCGCTGTCTCGTATGGGGGAAGAAAAACCCCCAGAAACTCGTCACATTCCCAAGATCGTTCCAGGCCTTCCCCAAAGTCTCACCAAGCCTACTCCCGCAATCCAATCATCCCAATAACCATAATACTACCTCCACCTATCCAAACGCTCAAGTTCCGTTGTATCAGAGTCCACCCCTTAATCTCCAAAATCTTTCCCCCATATACCCAAATTACCCTCAACCTTACCAGATTCCATCCCCTTATCAGAATATTGCTCCCAATTGTGCCAATATAGAGTCGAGCTACCGAGTACCATCACCCGTTTATCAAGTCCAAGCTCCATTATATCAAAAAACCCTCCCGAATTACCAAGCTCCATCGCCAAATTATCAAACAAACCCTTATCCTAGAAGCCAAGCTCCTCGTCCGAATACCCGAAATTATCAGCAGGTGCCTCCCCCTCAGCAAAGTGGTTATGACCATTCCCGACCCAAATTTGAAAAAAGGCCCCCAAGGAATTTCACTGCACTTGCTGAAAGCCGGACCAAACTATTTGAGAGACTATCCGCGGCTGAATACATCCACCCTGTGGGTCCCAAGCCCGTGGATGTCAATTCAAAGTTCTACAAGCCAGATCAAAGATGTGCTTATCATTCCAACAGTATTGGACATGACACGGAAGATTGTATCAACCTTAAGCACAAAATCCAGGACCTGATCGATCAGGAGGTAGTTTCTCTCCAACCGGCGGCACCAAATTTCAATACAAACCCGTTGCCGAATCATGGAGGGGGCAATGTTAATATGATTGAAACGGATGAAGACGGGTGTGGAACAAAGATGATTACCCCCATTGTGCATGAGGACTTGGAAAGGGCTGTCGCTTCTTTACGCGTCAAAGAAAAGAGAGAGTTTGTTATTTTGACACCTACAAAGGTTGTTGCCTTGGTGCCGTCAGAAACTCTCGTCAAACCTAAGTTTGTTATTGAAACCGCTGCTGCTCAAGGCATGACCAGGTCTGGAAGGTGTTACACTCCTGACGAGCTTGCTCTCGGAGGACAGAAGAAGGACCAGGCTAAGAGGCCAATAAGCGAAGGAGAAGCGGAAGAACTCTGGAGAAGGATGCAACCAAAGGATTATTCCATCGTCAAACATCTAGAGAAGACTCCGGCTCAGATCTCCGTATGGGCCCTGCTGATGAGATCTCAATCACATAGGAGGGCCTTAATGAAAGATCTCGATGACACATATGTACCCTCAGGTACAAGTAGTGATAACGTGGCTGCCATGATTCATCAAGTTATTCGAGGGCACCGAATCAGCTTTTGTGACGATGAGCTGCCTATTGAAGGGAGGTCACATAACAAGGCACTACACATCACTGTGATATGTCGTGAGAAGGTCATAAATCATGTCTTGGTAGATGACGGATCCGGCTTAAATATTTGTCCATTGTCGACACTGAAGCAGTTATGTTTTGACTTGGGAAAGTTGGAGCAAAACCAAGTCAACGTAAGGGCTTTTGATAGGGTCCAAAGAGATACCTTGGGAGCGGTAAATCTGGTCATCCAAATGGGTCCGGCAGAGTTCAGCACACAGTTCCAAGTCTTAGATATTGATACAAGTTACAACCTTCTTCTGGGAAGGCCTTTCATTCATATGGCTGGAGCTGTGCCTTCTACTTTGCATCAGATGATGAAGCTCGTTTGGAGAAATAAAGAGTTGGTTATTCATGGTGAAGGGAATTGCTCTGGTAGACAGGCGCCGATTATTGATGAAGTGTCTCGGGGTACCGATTTCTATACAGTGGAGCTGGTAAATACCACTGGTGAGGATTTGGCCCCACAGCCTCATATGCCTGCCGTGTATAAGATGATAGCCACTGTGATGCTGCAGAATGGTTTTGAACCAGGTGTTGGATTGGGAAGAAATTCCCAAGGAATTATTGAGCCTGTTCCGGTCCCCGTCAAAGGAGCTAGATATGGTTTGGGGTACGTCCCCACAGATGATGATTTGAAGCTGAAAAAGAAGAATGATCAAGCATTAGCTAAGCCAATCCCTCATCTATATCAATCATTCCCAGTTCGTGAGCATGAAGAGGAGGAGAACCTGGGGGAAGGAATCTGTGGCCTTTTTAAAGAGATAGATGCTATTATTGAAGAAGAGGTCGAGATGACACAATTCCGTGATGCTGAGCTCGGAGAGACGTTGCAGAACTGGACCTCCACGCCCATCCTGGTCTCCCGAACTCCTTCGTAGAAGGGCATCATTTTATGCATGTTTTAATCGGTGGTAGTCCGGAAGAGGCCCGAGACCCACCATTTTGCATTTTAACTATTTGAACTTTTAAATTCCCGTCGTGATGTTCAAAAAGGCAATATGGCTCTGCCATGGCCAAAGTTTGCATTATTTTTCAATTTTTATGAAAGCCTCTTTTATTTTTTAATTTGGTTTATTTAATCATCTGTCATGCTTTGATTTTCTAACTTCGTTTATTTATGGTTTCAGTAAGGTAAATTTTAAACCTGCCAATGTCATGTCGTGTCACGAGCTGAATGAACAAAATGAGGCAGGTGATGACGAGGTTGATGATTACGGAGAGGAAAGTGAGGAACCAGAGTATGTTTCCAAGGAATTTCGTCAGTTTGAAAATCAGTATAAACCAAATTTAGAAGAAACTGAAACGGTAAACCTGGGCAACCAAGAGTGTGTCAAAGAGGTTAAAATCAGCACCCACCTAAATGAGGTTCAGAAGGAGAGCCTGGTTCACTTACAGAATATAATGATGTGTTTGTTTGGGAAGTCGGTGATATGCAAGGGTTGAGTACCGATGTTGTATCTCATAAGCTACCGATTAACCCAGGGTTCGAGCCGGTGAAGCAAAAAACTCAAAAATTCAAGCCTGAACTGAATTTGAAGATTAAGGAAGAAATCACCAAGCAAATAGAGTCCCGATTGGTGGAAGTAACACAATATCCAACCTGGTTGGCCAACGTCGTTCCGGTCGCCAAAAAGGACGGGAAAATCAGAATTTGTGTTGACTATAGAGATCTCAACAAGGCTAGCCCGAAGGATAATTTTCCATTGCCGAATATTTATATTTTGATTGACGACTGTGCCAAACATGAGATGCAGTCATTTGTGGACTGTTATGCAGGTTATCACCAAATTTTGATGGATGAAAAAGACGCGGAAAAGACAGCTTTTATTACACCGTGGGGTGTATATCACTACACAGTGATGCCATTTGGCCTCAAGAATGCTGGTTCTTTGATCAAGTCCTGCGAGAGTTCAGACCACTTGATGCATTTGAAGAAGTTCTTTGATCGTTTGCGTCGTTACAACTTGAAATTAAATCCCGCCAAATGCGCTTTTGGAGTTCCAGCCGGCAAGTTGTTGGGATTTATAGTCAGTGGAAGGGGTATAGAGCTCGATCCTTCTAAAATTAAAGCAATTAAAGAGTTACCTCCGCCGAAGACGAGAAAAGAGGTGATGAGTTTCTTAGGGAGGTTGAACTACATTAGTCGATTCATAGCTCAATCAACCGTGGTGTGTGAGCCTATCTTCAAGTTGTTGAAGAAAGACGCTCCGACGAAGTGGACTGAAGAGTGTCAGACTGCTTT
This sequence comes from Solanum sitiens, assembly GCA_016801875.1. Classification (NCBI taxonomy): domain Eukaryota; kingdom Viridiplantae; phylum Streptophyta; class Magnoliopsida; order Solanales; family Solanaceae; genus Solanum; species Solanum sitiens. The sequence continues at coordinate 579,025 of JABWTJ010000429.1, forward strand.
TGATGCTATCAAGAGCTATTTGTCAAATCTGCCAGTATTGGTCCCTCCGCGAGAAGGGAGTCCTTTGTTGCTATATTTGTCCGTATCAGATAGTGCATTCGGATACGTGCTCGGTCAACACGACGAAATAGGGAAGAAGGAAAGAGCTATCTATTACATAAGCAAAAAGTTTACCCCATATGAGTCTCGTTACACTCTGTTGGAGAGAACATGTTGTGCTTTGACTTGGCTTGCTCAGAAATTGAGGCATTACTTGTCTTCTTATACTACATACCTCATTTCCAGAATGGACCCATTGAAGTATATCTTCCAGAAGGCGATGCCAACAGGAAAGTTAGCTAAGTGGCAAATGCTGTTGAGTGAATTTGATATTGTGTATGTGACTCAGAAGGCAATAAAGGCACAGGCCTTGGCTGATCATCTTGCAGAAAACCCTGTTGATGAAGATTATGAACCGCTTAAGACTTATTTCCACGATGAAGAGGTATCGTTTGTGGGTGAAGATATTTCTGAAGCATATCCCGGATGGAGGTTATTTTTTGATGGAGCAGCAAATCACTAGGGAAAAGGTATTGGGGCAGTTCTAGTGTCAGAATCTGGTCAGCACTATCCCATGGCAGCTAAGCTCCAATTTAATTGCACGAACAACATGGCCGAATATGAAGCCTGTGTTCTGGGCTTGAGAATGGCCATCGACATGAACGTCTACGAGTTATTGGTTATTGGTGACTCAGATCTTTTGATTCATCAAGTTCAAGGAGAATGGGCTATGAAGAACCCGAAGATCATACCTTACGTACAGTATGTACAGAAGTTATGCAAGAGATTCCGTAAGATCGAGTTCAGACATACTCCTAGGATACAGAATGAGTTGGCCGATGCTCTTGCCACCATTGCGTCAATGATGAAACATCCGGATACTGATTATATTGATCCTTTGGATATAGAATTGAAAGAGTATCTAGTCCACTGTTCACATGTTGAAGCAGAACCAGATGGTTTGCCATGGTATTTTGATATAAAGAAGCATTTGGAGTCTGGAACTTATCCTGAAGATGCAACATCTAACCAAAAGAAGTCGATACGCCGCATGGCTCTCAACTTTTTTCTAAGCGGAGAAGTCCTTTATAGGAGAACTCCGGATTTGAGTCTTCTAAGATGTGTCGATGCTGTTGGAGCCGCGAAACTTATTGAACAAATACATGCTGGAGTTTGTGGAACGCATATGAATGGGCTCACCTTGTCAAGGAAAATCCTTCGAGCCGGTTATTTTTGGATGACTATGGAGAATGATTGTTGTAAGTTCGTACAAAAATGTCACAAATGTCAAATACACGGTGATTTGATCCGAGTGCCGCCTCACGAACTTAATGCTATGAGTTCACCTTGGCCATTTGTAGCTTGGGGCATGGATGTCATCGGTCCGATAGAGCCAGCCGCTTCTAATGGACACAGATTTATCTTGGTTGCCATCGATTACTTCACCAAGTGGGTGGAAGCAGCTTCGTACAAGTCGGTCACCAAGAAAGTTGTAGCTGATTTTGTTCGCAACAATCTGATATGCAGATTCGGAGTACCAGAATCCATCATTACTGACAATGGTGCAAATCTCAACAGTCACTTGAAGAGAGAGATATGTGAGCAATTTAAGATTACTCACCGGAACTCAACCGCTTATCGTCCTCAAATGAATGGAGCTGTAGAAGCCGCCAATAAGAATATCAAGAAGATCCTGAGGAAAATGATTGACAATCACCGAGGTTGGCATGAGATGTTGCCATATGCTTTATTGGGTTACCGAACGACTGTCAGGACGTCGACTGGAGCTACTCCATACTTGTTAGTGTATGGAACAGAAGCAGTCATACCCGCCGAAGTTGAAATATTGTCCTTGAGAATTATCCAAGAAGCTGAGCTGAGTAATGCTGAATGGGCTAGCAAGAGAATTGATCAGTTAACTTTGATCGATGAAAAGAGAATGGTTGCCGTTTGTCATGGTCAACTATATCGACAGAGAATGATTCGAGCTTTCCACAAAAGAGTCAGAGCCAGAATTTTTGAAATTGGGCAGTTAGTACTTAAGCGCATTTTTCCTCATCAGGATGAGTACAAAGGAAAATTTGCACCAAATTGGCAAGGTCCTTACATGGTTCGCAAAATATTATCTGGAGGTGCGTTGGTCCTGTCGGAGATGGATGGCACCGCGTGGCCAAAACTGATCAACTCAGATGCTGTCAAGAGATACTACGTGTGAAGATTCGGTTTGCATTTTTACTATTTTCTTGTAAATGTTCACTTGCTTGTATTTGCTTTGTTTAAAATTTTATCCCTCTTGTAATGAACTACGTCTGACCAGAATTCTCAAGAACGAGATACGTAGGCGGCCTATGTCGGCCTTGGTCACCCCATTTATTCCCTTTAAATACTTTTTTTAAATTTGAACTACGTTCGACCTGAATTCTCAAGAATGAGATACGTAGGCGGCCTATGTCGGCCTCGGTCGGTTTTCTTTATATTTCTTATTATTATTAGCCTTTGAAGAGGAACTACGTTTGACCTGATTCCTGCCTCAACGGGATACGTAGGCGCCACAAGGGTTCGGTCATATGTCCCGTAAGATTTCTATTCCTCTATACAATAGAAACTGGGACAGAATTTTTGAGAGGGTCTCAAAAATTCTCAAGAAGAAGATTTTTCCTCAACAAGTCAAGACTGAAGATACTTCAAGATTTGTAACTGAGACAGAATTTTCGAGAGGATCTCAAAAATTCTAAGATTTACATACCGATGGTCGTAGGCAAACCAAAGTTTATAACCGGGACAGAAATTTTGAGGATGACCTCAAAATTTTAACTTGGGTTTATCGATACTTTAGAGTGACTCTGAATACTCCCCATCGTATAATCAGATATACCTCCCGAGCACCCAAACTCAAAGAAGTTCGCTAAGCCTAACGTGACATGACATTTGGCAGTGACTTTTCGAAATTTATTTTTCCTTAAAATTCTGTATTTGCATTTCATTTGTTTTGGTGAAATATTTGGTCTTGTCTATCAAGAGTTGGGAGATCTGGAAAACAACCAGAGATAGCAGGACGAGGATCAGACAACTGAAGAATCGACACAGATCAGTCCATTTTAAAAACTAACAATTTTTCTGTGGATGCAGGCTTATGATATTGCTCAGAAATCAGCAGATTCCTCCGATCGATAAATATGGAGAAGTCAAAGGAGGAGGAAACTTTCCCCAAAATCAATAGTTTTCCTGGACTGCAGGAATCATGTTATATCGCTTATGGTGGAGACTTGGGAATATGATTTGTTTATTTCAGTCAATTTCCAATAACATGATGTTTGTAAGGAACGTCTAGTTAGATTCAAAAGTGAATCAAGCAAAAATCTCAAGAAAGAGTTTATGGTTTCCGTAAAGAACGCCATTTGCAGATATGATATTATATATTACCCGTAGAGTTTATTTATTTTATCATCGATCCGGACGATACATTATCTGGAGGGGTCATTTATATTGTTGCCGATCAAGACGATATACTATCTGGAAGTCAATTGCATTATCGTCAATCAAGATGATATGATTATTCAGAAGAAGATGATGCATCGCGAGTCAATATTCATGCATCGCGAAAGATTATGCATCGCCAATCAATATTCATGCATCGCAAGTTATTATTCACGCATCGCGAGAAGATTTAATACCTCGCAGAAATTTATACATCGCAAGAAGATTTCATACCTTGCGGAATTTATGCATCGCAAGAAGATTTTATACCTTGCGGAATTTATGCATCGCGAGAAGATTCCATCCCTCGCAAAATTCATACATTGCGGGAAGATATTCATGCCCCGTAGAAGATCATGCATCGAGAGTTAATATTCATGCATAGCGGAAAATCATGCATCGCGAGTCATATTTCATGCATAGCGGAAAATCATGCATCGCGGAAGATCATGCATCGCGAGTCAATATTCATGCATTGAAAAAATTCATGCATTGCGAGTCAATATTCATGCATCGAAAAAAGAAAAAAAAATCATGCATTGCGAGTCAATATTCATGCATTTCAAAAGAGCATGCATCGTAAGTTAATATTCATGCATTGCAAAAGAGCATGCATCGCAAGTTAATATTCATGCATCGCGAGTTATTATTCACGCATCGCGAGAAGATTTAATACCTCGCAGAAATTTATGCATCGCAAGAAGATTTCATCCCTCGCAAATTTTTATACATCGCAAGAAGATTTCATACCTTGCGGAATTTATACATCACGAGAAGATATGCATGCCCCGCAAGAAATCATGCACTACCATGGTAAAAGCGTGCATCACAAAGGAAATGTTTACCTCTCAACATCAACTGCATCTTTATTTGACAAGAGTGAATGCCAAGAGAATCATCGAAAACAATGAAGAAATGTCAACATTGCATCAGCTTTTATTTATTTTGACGTCGAATGAGGAGTACATCAAAGATTATATCGCAAACACAAGATATAAGCTTTATTTGCTTTATGTCAAACCGATCGAGTTGACGTCAAATGTCGAGGAGAACAATTAAGTGTTGACATGGTAAAAGACACGGTCTCCCATTTAAATTGCATTTTTATGCTGACGAGTTTTATCTCGGTCTTTGTCGAGAGCATCCAAAAGGATGAATTCTCCAAAACATACCACAGGTGCGGACGACATCAAAAAGGATGCAGCACAATGTGGAACTTTTTCTTAGCAGCGAACTGGGACATAGTCCAAAGAGGAGTGTCAAACTCTTAGGACTCGAGCAGAGGAGCGACTTCCACCACAATCAAACCACACCCCTATCAGAAGGCATGTGGGTTTTTCTTCATTTTTGTCAGTTTTGGTTTTGCACCCGGAATTTTGGTCTACCGGAAGCAAGTTTCCAATCTGAGTGACGATGCGCCAAGAGCTTTGGAAATTATGTCCGTGTAAGTTCTTACCTATGGATGTGAAGAGCTCCACCTTCATGGCTAAGAGCTTACAAGCTTTTTTTTTCATGCTCAATTTTATTTGTCACTTGTCCAGAACCAAATGTTATCTATAATAATAGATTTCCCTTTCAACCGATCGAGTCGAACTACAAGCAGCCTGATTCCTATGGTTTAAGGATATGTAGGCGAGCTCATTGTTGAAAACTCGGCTGTGTTCCAACATTTGCTCTCGAATCTTATTCTCGAGCATTTTGATACCTTCATAATTCGGTATCGAGGTGGATTTTGATTACTTCCAAAATCGTGTGGTAAATCTAGCATATCGAACTACAAGTGACCTGAATTATCATATAGCCTGAGATATGTAGGAAACCCATTTCCGGGGTTCGGCCATAATTCCTAAAGTCCGTACCAAATCCCTTTCCTAAAAGATGAAGATGAGGTCGGTCAAAATTAGTTTGGTCAATTTCATTTTCCTCAGATTTCTTGCATCAATCCAAGTAAAATGAGGGACAGTTGTTGACACCCGAATTTTGACCCTCCTCGATAGTTTAATTACCAAGCTTCTCGAGTTTAAACAATTTAAAGTAATTAATTTTATAAGTTTTGAAAAAATGTATATATAATAATAATAATAATAATAATAATAATAACAATGATATAAAAGATAACATTTTGCGAGTTATTCTAACTAGTTTTGTTAATTCCTATATTTTTAGATAACATAACTATTTTACAAATTACGGATATAACTAAATCGTCTTAAAAGATTTTATTTTCATTTAAATGCTTTACTATTAAGTTTAGCCTTATAATAGCTTTCATTGGGGTTTAGTTATTTTGTCTCTTTTAAAATTGAGAAGCTTGTTAATTATCTCATATTAATTCGTCTTAACGATTTATTTGTCTCAATTTAAACTAAATTTGGGCCATTCTTTAAATACCAAATTGACCCAACTCTCTTAAACTTTTCCAGCCCACTTTCTTTCGAACTTTAAGACTAAAACTGGGCCTCTCCTCCAATTTTCAGCTGGCCCAACGCAATAAGTCTTCCACCCTTTTCCCATTTTTACAAAAGCCCGATCCTTTCCTCAAGAGAGAACTCCAAATCAGCCCCTCCCTGAAATTCTTTTTTTTCAGCCCATTTATTTTTTCCAATTTCCCAACCCATCTGAAAACCCGACCCAACTTCCCTTTTTCAACCAACTTTCCTCGTTCTTCTTCTTCCTCATAGTGAGTCCGCCTCACGCGCTGCGAAAGTGCGGAAAACACGGCTTTAGCGAAAGCAATGACAAGACGCGACCAATCGCGTGCCTTACCATTCTCTCGTCATCTTCCTCGCTACATCATCAATCTGTACGTTTTTCAGCAGAAAGGATTCGTCCTTCGCATGGCCAGGTGGAACAATCTCCGCGACTAGCTTGTACTAGCGTCAAGATCGGACGGCTTCCCTGCAAGTTCCGTTTGGAATTGGTACGAAGTCGTACCAATTCCAGCTTGCCCTTCTTTATCCTCTGAAAAATTCAAATTTTGGGGGAGAATTCCTTTTTTTTTATTTTTCTTCGTGGGCTTGAAAATTCAATTTTTTAGCCCTTTTTCCCGTTTTGGGGAACCCTAATTCCTTAACTATATAAGCTCGCTTTCCTTTATTCAGAGGGGGGGGGGCAGCGATAAAAAAAAAAATATAAAGAATTCTTATTGTTTTTCTCTGGATACAGTTTGATTATAGTGATATTTTGAGGGTGTTTTTTTTTTCCGGGAGAGCTGAAGAATTGAGAGCACCCCCTGAAAGATTTTGGGAGCTCTTAATTCCTAGTTTGAGATTTTATCTCCTCTCGACTGTCCCAGTCACGTTTTGGTGGTGAAGTTCGTTTCGTTTGAAGATCGAGTGTCCAGTCGCTGCCCAGAACCAGGTAACATTCGTGTCATTTTATTTCCGCCTAATTATATTTCTGTTATGTGGATTTTTTTTGTTTGGTCATGAGTTGCTTTAGTTTAGGAATTATGTTCCTTGTCTTAGTATAACCTTGTTGATTTGTGTGTCTCGAGTAGTCTGTTTTAGATTTGTTTTGCTTTTAGCTTAACCTCTGTGGGAAATTGTCCTTTTAAGGCATTTCAATCTAGTGCCTATTTATTTCTCACCTGATTGTATAGACAGATCTCTTGAATATCAAATGTGGTGAATTTCCATTCTTCACTACTAGATGAATGCATTTAGACATTGAATTCATATATAGGCAGTGTGAACCTACTTTAGTTGTTTTATTTAGCTGAAGCTCATATGAAATATGTGTTTTTTTTTAGTTACTTTTATCAATCATTAATCAAATTTGCAATCCATGTGTATGGTTATTGATTTCTTTCTGATAGTCTTCTTTCTTAGACGCGTATAACTCGAAATGCAAGTCATGTATCTCTCTATATCGAGGATGTGATCCAAAAATATTGTTTCGGGTTGCATCGATTTTAAAGTTTTCTATATCGCGAAAGTCCGACTTCGTTGCTAAAACGTCATTTCAGCATGCCTATTTAGTGAACCTTGTTAATGTGATTTGCCAACCAGTAGACCTATTGTTATCCATGCCAATCGAGGGGCATGTTCGAGTGAGAAATAACTCACCTTTGGGGCTGCTCGTTAGCATTCTCCAAATATTTAAGGTTGGGATGGATGAAAGCTCATATACATCCTAACAATTATTAGATTACTCTACTTAGTTCCTTGTTTAAATTTGTTAAGTGATTTTGGCGTAAAGTTATTTATATCTCCTGCTCTCTATTTTCTCGTTTGTCTTTTGTATATGCTAAATGAGTTGGCCTAAAGCTTTGATCAAATCTAGTTTAAAATTGTTTATCTTTGAACCATGTATGAATCTGTTTTGAACTCCTTTTTAGTTTGATCAACTGTTGGGTTTAAGTAGGAGTTTACTTGATAGCCGATGTGTTAGGAAACATGTGTTTAGTTGTTGCTATATCTGAGTTGTGGCTGCCTGCTGTTGTGGACTGCCTCCATCTTTGACAGGTTATTTTTATACACCGATTGTAAATCGCTTAGTCAGTATTCACTACTTTATTTAGTTGGTTAGTAGTTTTAAATTAAATTAATTTCTCTTTTTACCTTGGCTCTTTGAAATGCTCTCTTTCCAGACACACTGTAGCTATGCTTATGCTAATTAAAGTTCTCTTAAAATTTGTCAATTTTGTTCTAGTTATCAGCTTCTTGATCAAGTGTTGAATTGCTATGGAGTTCTGGTCGATACTTAAAGTTATTTGAGTCAGCAATTTCAACACTTGTTTAAATTACTATCCGCTTTAGTTCTTGCCTAAGTGTTTGCTTATTCTAGAGTTTGTTTAAGTCAATATTTAGTATATTTGATATTATTTAGTCCATGAGGAGATAATTAGACTTCTACTAATCCTTATCTTGTTTCTTGTTTACATGAACTTTCTTGTTCGAGTTTATTGGGACTCCACCCGAGTTCACTCAAAATTCATTCCTTTCTTGCATTCCAAGTTGGGACTCGAAAGTCCCAAAATCCTTGCCTTCGAGTCAAACCCGTTTGAGGCCAATTTAAAATCCGACGGACAGGTCCCGAAGTTTAAAGGATTGAAGAAAATCGAAGCAAGTTGGAAGAGTTGAAGAGCTTGGGGCAATTAACCCAAGTTTATTTTTTTTAAATTATTGCATTGTATTTATTTTGGGCATAAGCCCTTGTTGTCTTTTACTTTAGTGCATTTACTTTGTATTATTATTTGCTTAGTTTAGGACAGGTATGAAAGAAAGAAAAATGGGTCAAAAACCCAAAACAGGTGGGTCCAAAATTCTGGTCAAGGCGAACAGAACCCGGATTTGGACCCAAATCTCTCTCCCTATCTCTTATATGCTTTTAATTATTTACCTGCTTTATTTGTCGTTAATTTTAAAGTTAGAAAATCTAAATCCCCGTAGAACGCCGTAAAAGTTTTATCAACTTAAATAGATTTTAAACAAAGAGAAATAACTTGTAAACAATTTTTACTTAGATTAGATACTACAATTTCCAAAATCAATTCTAAGATATCTTATCACAAATCGAAATTTAGCCAAACTATGTTAGTTGCTGGAAAACCGCATTAGCGGATATTTTAGGTGCCTAATACCTTCCTAAGATATAAATAGGAATTCCCGAACCTCTATAAAAAATATTTTCAATCGATTTCTGTTAAGTCTTTTGAAAAATAAAGTTTTCTTGATTTTTCTTAAAAAATTAAGTGGCGACTCTAAACGTCGAAAACTTTCCGAAAATATTATTTTCGTGATAAAACATAGATAAATGATAACCATACCTTATAATTTAGTAATTATACTATATTGAAGAACAAACACCTTGAAATCCCCCAACCCTAGCTTGAATTTGACCTTGATCTCCTATGGAGATTTTAGAGAGAACTTTGGGAAGGAGAGTTTTGATTTGAGAGATGAAGTATAATTGAGAGTTTTAATATTTTAATAATCTTAAAATACCTTAAATGACTTAAAATAACCATCCACATATTAATTGGGACTAGGGGTGAATTTACCAATTCACTCCTACATTGGCCGAGTCCTGCACCAGTGAACAAGGTCCGATTGACGGATCCCCATCCACGGACCATGGATGGATTAATGGAACCGTACTAGTCATCCTTAATTTGGTTAAAATACCTGATTTGGGTCCCCTTTACATAAGGAGGCCCTCCATGGGGTGTGGATGGACCTATGAGGAGTGGAGCCCTTTCGTAGGTCACCCCTTCTTGGACAACTTTCTAGTTTCAAGGGTTCTTGGGGGTTAGACTAAGGGTCCTTCTCAAGGAACCTTATGAAAGAGGATTTTTATGTTCTAAAGTTTGAAGTAACAAAGTTTTCTTGAATTTATGATAAAATATCTATTTAATATTAGAATTCTAGAATTGGTGATTGAAAGTAGCTTTGAATCTTGAAAGGGAAAAGTTTGAGTTTATGCATGATCATATGAAACCTATGTAAATGTTTTAAGGGTGCTTTGAGAGTAAAGTTACAATGTTGTTGTTGTTGTTGTGTTGTTAAAAGGTCATTCTCACAAAACACTTATAACCATGATGTGAAATGTTTTCTAACATAGAAAGGATTCTTAGGCTTAAAGTCTATTCTTTTCTTGTTGAATCAATAAATAAGAGCTATCCTTGGATTAACAAGATGACATGTCTTTCCATGAATAATGAGTATAAGTAATAAATTATGATTCTATGGGAATTAATCTTAGCACCAAGTAGATATTGACCTTGAGATGGAAGCACTCCAACTAGTAGAGGTCGGGTTTCTAAAAGAAGTCTCATGAGATGGAAACTATCCCATTAGTAGAGGACGGGTTTCTAGTAGCAATTTGCTTATCCCTCAAACTATGTGCCCCCATATGTTGATTAGCTAGTGTATCCACTTAATATAGATGTCCATGGCTCTACCTTAGGCAAGTAGAACAACCCCTTTCAGCGTGGGAGACACCAGGTGATCCTGTTTTAGCTCACATGGTCTCTATGTCGGCTGAGGCTAATTCTCCCACAACAAGTTGACTAATAAACTAAGTTTACTTAAAGAAGTATTTATATGTGCTAAAAGACTTAAATATGATTTAGCTTGCATTGACCGTGATGTTATTACCTATGGTTTCCAACTATTTTAATTATACTTTAAAATTGGTAAGTTGCTTTTCATGAAATGAAATGTTCTTCTTAGCATGTTTTAAATGTTTTATGCATAGTTATCATACGTAGTGCATTTTTGTACTATCATATACTCTTGCCTACATTTTTCTCAAATGTAAGGCCCGACAGGCAGGGTTTCCATTCTAGTGGATAGATCTTGGATTTTGATCTCTTTTCCAGCTTGGTGAGTACTACTCATTGATCGAGGACGGATTTTCTTATGGTAGTTTCACTTTTGTATTTCCTATTTGGAAGTAATGTATGGACTAGGAACACTTATTCGATTGTAATACATGACTATGTTGAGATATGAGTTAGACTTCCGCCTTTCTATAAAGATGATTTGGACTTAAATGTTGTTTTTACTCTTTATTTTTGTAATGTTTTATTTTATTAGGAATAAGTCGCTTGTATGGAGTCCTTCGGTGTTCTAAATGCCATGTTACATCTTGGGGGTACCTCTAGGTCTTGACAAAATTGGTAAACAGAGCACAAGGTTTAGAATGATTCTAGGATGATGTCTCATAAGTCACGTCCAGTAGAGCATTGCTCATTAGTGTGTATTTCACAACATTTATGAATGAGAGGCTAAAAGAGACTAAGGGTCCTTCTCAAGGAACCTTATGAAAGAGGATTTTTATGTTCTAATGCTTGAAGTAACAGAGTTTTCCTGGATTTATGATAAAATATCTATTTAATATTAGAATTCTAGAATTGGTGATTGAAAGTAGCTTTGAATCTTGAAAGGGAAAAGTTTGAGTTTATGCATGATCATATGAAACCTATGTAAATGTTTTAAGGGTGCTTTGAGAGTAAAGTTACAATGTTGTTGTTGTTGTTGTGTTGTTGAAAGGTTATTCTCACAAAACACTTATAACCATGATGTGAAACGTTTTCTAACATAGAAAGGATTCTTAGGCTTAAAGTCTATTCTTTTCTTATTGAATAAATAAATAAGAGCTATCTTGGGTTGACAAGATGACATGTCTTTCCATGAATAATGAGTATAAGTAAGAAATTATGATTCTGTGGGAATTAATCTTAGCACCAAGTAGATATTGACCTTAAGATGGAAGCACTCCAATTAGTAGAGGTCGGGTTTCTAGAAGAAGTCTCATGAGACGGAAACTCTCCCATTAGTAGAGGACGGGTTTCTAGTAGCAATTTTCTTATCCCTCTAACTATGTGTCCCCATATGTTGATTAGCTAGTGTATCCACTTAATCTAGATGTCCATGGCTCTACCTCAGGCAAGTAGAACAACCCTCTTCAGCGTGGGAGACACCAGGTGATCCTTTTTTAGCTCACATGGTCTCTATGTCGGCTGAGGCTAATTCTCCCACAACAAGTTGACTAATCAACTAAGTTTACTTAAAGAAGTATTTATATGTGCTAAAAGACTTAAATATGATTTAGCTTGCATTGACCATGATGTTATTACCTATGGTTTACTATTTTAATTATACTATTTAAAATTGGTAAGTTGATTTTCATGAAATGAAATGTTCTTCTTAGCATGTTTTAAATGTTTTATGCATAGTTGTCATACTTAGTGCATTTTTGTACTATCACATACTCTTGCCTACATTTTCCTCAAATGTAAGGCCCGACAGGCAGTGTTTCCATTTTAGTGGATAGATCTTGGATTTTGATCTCTTTCCGAGCTTGGTGAGTCCTCATTGATCGACGATGGATTTCTTATGGTAGTTTCACTTTTGTATTCCTATTTGGAATTGATGTATGGACTAGGAACACTCATTCGATTGTAATACATGACTATGTTGAGATATGAGTTAGACTTTCGCTTTTCTATAAAGATGATTTGGAATTAAATGTTGTTTTTACTCTTTATTTTTGTAATGCTTTATTTTATTAGGAATAAGTCGCTTGTATGGAGTCCTTCGGTGTTCTTAACGCCATGTTACATCGTGGGGGTACCTCTAGTCTTGACAAAATTTGTAATCAGAGCACAAGGTTTAGAATGATTCTAGGGTGATGTCTCATAAGTCACGTCCAGTAGAGAATTGTTCATGAGTGTGTATTTCACAACATTTATGAATGAGAGGCTAAAAGATGATAAAGAAAATCCACTTCTTTCATTACCCTTAAGATTGTTCCATAGAGTTTTAACTATATAAAGTATCTCTTCTAATCCTTACCTTATGCTCTTCAGGATATGTCTTTTCAAAAGTCTAATACTAGAAGGAATGTGAGGAAGAATACGGAACAATGAGCTCCTCTTTAAGCTCCTCAAGCTTCGATAGATCCTTCGGTTGGGAATGCAATAATGCGAAGGTTAGGTTGGCTTTTCAAATGTTGGATCAAGATTTGGCAACTCAATCCAAAAGAGATGTTGTAGCTCCTATGATTCCTAATGTGAATTCAGCAGCTTCAAGAGTGAGAGATCTTGCAAAGATGAACCCTCCAAATTTTATGGATCCAAAGTGGAAGAGGTTCCTGAAAGGTTCATCAATAAGGTCTATACGGTACTTGATATTATGGGAGTAACTTTAGAGGAGAAGGAGGAGTTAGCTACTAACTAACTGAAAGATATTGCATAAGTGTTGTATGATCAATCAAAGGGAGAGAGTCCGTAGAGTGGGAAGTGTTTAAATTGGTGTTTCTTGAGAGGTTCTTTACTCCTGAGTGGAGGAAAGATAAAGTGAAAGAGCTCATTAACATTCATCAAGGAAGTATGAGTGTGAAAGAGTTTGCACTAAAGTTCACTTAATTGTCTAAGTATGATCCAACTATGGTGGCGGATTCGAGGGCTAAGATGAGTATCTTTTTGATGGGGGTGTCCAACTTGGTATAAAAAGAATATCGTACGTCAATTCTCATTTATGATATGAATATCTCATGTCTTATGGTGTACGCGTAACAAATTGAGGAGTCAAAACTCACAGAGAAGTCTAGAGAAGTAAAAAGGGCTAAGACTGGGGATGGTAATTTCTCACATGCTAGATCCGATGGACATTGTCAGCCTAAGCTTCTTTAAGGGTTTTCCGGTCAAGGTTACTCTAGTACTTTACCTAATTTTAGCCATCTATTACAATCGAATACTCAAAATAGGGTCACAACCTTTACGATATAAATCTGAAATGAAGTACAATGAAATGAAAGGAACAAAAAACATCACTCGTCCTCAGATCCATGAGGACTCACCATAAGCTTTGGAGAATAGTCAATCAAAGATTGAACAAGATGAAAGGTCAACTTAAACACCAAACCTACACTTTGTGGAAAATGTAAAAGAATTATGGTTAGTACAAAAAAAGATTGCACTAAGTATGATAGTCATGCACAAAACTATGAAAATATGATAAAAGGAAAAATTTAGTTGAAGAGCATGCACTTTATTAAGTTTGATAATCTTCATGAAAAGTAGAGTGAAAGCATAATTCGTGAGCATATTCTATATATAAGTCATATCATCATAACAAAAACCTACTATGAATACCCTCAAAGTCTACTTGTGCCATGCATAAGTAAGATCCCATAATCCTACCCATTCTAAGTAAAACTCCTTGAGCAACCATAGTTAATCATTCATCTTTTAATTACATTGGGAATAAGCCTTAACTGATATAGACCAGGTGATCTAACCTGGAATCCAATGTCATTCCCCACACCGTAAAAGGTGTCCTAATTGCCTAATATAGAACTAAATGTATTAGCTTTTAGGTGGATCCACTAGATAAAGACCTATGAGGGCACATAGTTAAGGGATACAGAGATTGTTACTAGAAACCCAACCTTACTTAACGGGGAGCTTCATCTCATGACATTAACCTTAGAAACCCGACCTTTCTTAATGGGAGAGCCACTTCTCATAGTCAATGTCCACTCGGTGCTAAGCATTACTTTCCACAATTACATGTTTAGTCTTTGAATTGTATTTACAAGTATGAAGGAGTGTCTAAACCCTCCATCCAACACAATTCACAAAATAGATAATAGATTCAATAGGTGAGGATGAACTTTCAACCTTTGAATCATCATATAGTGAGAATAAGTTTCACATCATAATCATTATGTTTTTATGAGAATTAATTTTCAATTAACACAATAACTAGATTTTAATCATTTTCATAAAGCATGCATACATGAAGCCCACAATTTGGCATAATCCCCATGCTTTACCCTTATTGTATCAAGGATCACATTCTTTCAATCAATTTAGGGTTACTACATTCAACAAGGATAATAATATGATCAAAAGAACTAAATTACAACAAATACAATTCAATACAATTGATCTTACTACAATTCACCCATATCACAAAGTCATAAATTAAGCTTTATGGGGATTTCATGTATTCATGGGAGATTTTATCATAAAAACAACATAAAACAGCAATTCAATCATAATATATGTTAAATAAATCATTGAAAACGTTTTTAGAAAGAAGTCATGACTTGAGTGAAAATCCTAGGTTTTGGAGAATTTTCTACATTGAAATGGGAAGTTTAAGGACTCCATGGAAGAAAGCTTTCCATGAATCAAAGACTACCATACCTTAGTTGTAGAAATACAACAAATTTGTGTGGGAAATTCCCTTCTTGAATCCCTATCTTGATCTTCTTCTTCTTCTTCTTCAATGGAGTTTTTAGAGAGATGATTTTGGAGAGGTTTGATTTTTTTGATTTGGGTAGTTGTGATTTTTATGAAGTGTTTGTAGTTAGTTAATGAGTTAAAAGCCTTATATATGCCTATTAAAAACCTTATAAAATAACCTACATTAAACTAACTTAATTAGGAATTTACAAAAATGAGATTGGATAATATTGCAAGCCGATCCACGCCCACCACTCACGGACCTTGAGTTTACCTACTGAACGTACTTCAGATCCATAGGTGGTGATCTGCAGCTCCCCTCTTGGGGTCTTGATCTACGGATGCTTCACACTGCCTGCACGGAGCATAGTTTGACCAACGCGGCATAGGTGCCATTTGTGGGTCACTTGCCCCGCAGCCTTCAAGGTCTTTTTCTCAAGGACCCAAGGTTGGTCCTTGGGGTTTAGGCCTAGACTCGTTAGCACTAAACATTGATTGTTAAGGTATGGGAAGGTACATTCAAGGCTCTAACCCAAATTCTACTTAGCCTACTAGTTTGTTTGATATTGGAGAGTAGTTTAGTCTATAAATTTCTAAAATGTTGCATTTTCTCCCTCTTGAGAATATTCGTCCTCGAATGATGATCTAGACACCATACGTACTTAAAGACTCAAGACTTGCAGCCCATCATGCATGAAACATCTATATAATGCACAATCCAAAGGAGGAAGCATCAACTCCATCCCGAAACATAACTAATGCAATACAAAGGAGTAGGAACTACATCTAACAACCCAAACATGCATGAAACTCAATATTTGTCATTTTCATAGGAGGAACTCACTTCTACAATTAAAATAAATCTCAAAACAATATTATGGAGCAAATATGCAATTACTCTCAAAAGCATATTAAAGCATGTTCATTAACACCTCTCATGAAGTCAAATAGGCAACTCATACCAAATGCACAAAACATGAGGAATACAAATCATGAACACTCATTTTCTCGTTAAACATGAATTCCATCAACAACATGTATAAGAAAACCATGTAAAACACATAATTCTCACATGCCTTCCATAACAAAGAAAATCTAGAGGAACTACTTACCTCAAGCTTGAGTAGGAGTAGAAGGAAAGAAATGAGTGTATCGGGACTTCATATCGGTCTCGACCTCCCAAGTAGCACCCTCAACTAAATGATTTCTCCACAAAACCTTTACGGAAGCTATTTCCTTCTTTCTCAATCTCTTGACTTGACGGTCAAGAATCTCTACCAGAACCTCTTCATAAGAAAGACTTTAAATCAACTCCAAACCCTTGTAAAGGAATAATGGACACCGGGTCCCATACATTTTTTAATCATAGGAACATTAAATACCTGGTGAATCGGAGCTAACTCATTTGGCTAGTCCAATTCATAGGACACTTCCCCAACACGCTTCATAATTTGATATTATCCTACATACCGTGGACTAAGTTTCCCCTTTTTGCCAAACTGCATCACACCCTTCATGGGTGAGATTCAAATCAACAAAATAACGTACTTAAAATTCTAGGTCCCTCCTTCTCATATCGGAATATGAATTTTGCCTACTTTGAGTAGTTCTCAATCTCTCTCTAATGATCCAAACTTTCTCAATAACTCCATAAACCGATTCGGGACCAATAAGAGCAACATCACCTACCTCAAACCAACTAACTGGAGACCTACATCTCCTACCATATAAGTATTCAAAAGGATCCATACCGATACTTAAGTGGTGACTATTATTGTAGGCAAACTCTACTAATGGCAAGTGGTTGTCCCAATTACCCTTGAAATCTATAACACACGCCCTCAACATATCCTTTAAAGATTGAATGGTGCGCTTTGCTTTACCATCCTTTTAAGGCTCAAAAGTGGTGCTAAGCTTCACCTTAGTACCAATCCCCTTTTGGAATGACTTTAAAAAATGTGAAGTAAATTGAGTACCCCGATCCAAAATTATGAACAAATAAACTCCATATAACCTTACTATCTCCCTTATATACAAATTATCATAGTCATCCGCTGACAGGGAAACCTTAATAGGAATGAACTGGGCCTATTTTGTCATCCTATCAACAATGACCGAAATAGAATTATGTTTCCTTTGAGTACGAGGCAAAACCACAAAAAAATTCCATATTCACCTCTTCCTACTTCTAAGTGAGAATTGGTATATTTTACAACAAACCTCCCGGCCTTTGGTGCTCAACCTTAACTTTTTGACAATTAGGACATTTGTCTACAAAACCCTCAACATCCTTTTTCCATACCATTCCACCAATAGATTTCCCATAAATCACGGTACATGTTGGTGGCTCCCGGATGAATTTAATACCGAGAACTATGAGTCTCCTCTAAAATTTTCTCCCTCAAACTATAAACATTTTGAATACATAATCAACCTTGGTATCTGAGTAGCCAATTTCCCCATTGGGAGAAATCCTCAACGGACTTCTTGAGTACCGACTCTTTTAATTCAATTAATATAGGATCAAGTCCTTGTTTCGACTTCACATCTACCACAAAGGACGATTCAGAGACACTATGAATCGTTAAACCTATCATACCCCAACCCTAGGTGAGCATACAAGTACCATATGAACAAATTCTTTACAAGTAACCTACGACGAGAATGTATACTACAATGCAGATTACTTATAAGAAGTTTCATATACAACACATCTTGACTAGCTAAACCGATACACATGACAAGTGATACTATGAATAAAGACGATAGCTTAACAATGTCTAGAAGGACTATATTGGAATCCATGAATGTACCACTATGAAAATACACATAGTAAAGACTCGGTAAATCCCCGAATCAATCTAAAGCTCACCAACAACCGTTGAGTATTATACGTTTCTATTGGGGAGATCTACTAGTCGAGTACCTGTACCTGCAGCATGAAATGCAGCATCCCCAATAAGGTACATATGTGCGAAAGAATGTATCGAAATGTAAGGCATCATACAACCATATGTAAAATGGGAGCTCAAGTGAAACCAAAGTACCAATAGTTAAGGATTACAGACCATCTTTGCTTATACTTGTGGAATTGTGTATGTTACATTCTTTTCTTTACGTTTCTTTGCATTATAATATTTATAAGATATATGATACAAATGATGAGCTGATCAACGGTAGAAGAGGATGAGCCATGCTAGGTACTTAAACCCTGCGATGTTGTCCTCATAATTCCATAAATAGGGATCGGCCCATGCAAGGAGTTCTCCCCTGAGCTGCCACCTTTCACACCAATAGGGATCAGCCCATGCTAGGCTTTCGCCCCTGAGCTGCCACCCTTCTTTACCAATTGGAATCGACCTATACTAGGCATTTTCCCTGGGCTTCCACCCATAATTATACAGACAGCTTCACTTAGATTCCTTAATCTTTGAGATTGTTGTTTGATGTTTCGTAACTCTTTTGAGGTTGTTCTTTGGATAATCATAACTCTTTGAAAATATGGACCAGTAGTAGAATATATACGAACATTGACTTACGATAATGAAAATGATGTGGGAAGCAAATGCGACACCAACGTAATACTTAGGAGCTTCTATGACTCGGTAAACATTTTGACATCACAAATTGAAGTACGTATCAAGTGAGACATTTAAATTTCAGCCAAGATATTTTAACTCTATATGATAGACAAATACTCACTAACTAATATCAAAGACAAGGTATACATGAATGTGCAACCAAGGAAGAATGTGGACAAATTCAACTTAAGGACGGATATGTATTCCAAGTAAGTACATATAAATGTACAATATAGCAAGTAGACATCTTGTGAGGTAACAATGTGAAGTAATAACCAATAAAGGGAACATATGAACATGTTACAAGATGACATATATGATGGACTAGACAACTGAAGCAATTTGGCTTGATATGGGCAGATTGTATATCCAACGTATAAGCATATGTACCATGTATAATCTAGGATCAATTTGATTTATATAAGGGGAAATGTGCAAGGGTACTTAACGATGAAAAAAGTTTAACCCTTGCATTCTAATACTTGGTAGAGTAAGCATGCACATTTAGTAATAAAATCATATTGGAGTACTCACTTTAATGCTCTAGGGAGTAGGAAATGCAATTATGGATGACTCACTACCAAGAGACTTAGAAAGTTTATAAGTGTTGGATTCATGCCAAAGAAATAAGAAATCGAACACCCTTACATACTTTATCCTCTGACCAATACAAATATCACAATTCAGCCTCCCTCTTTAGGTGTTAATCTACAATATAAGTCATGGTAAAATTGAAACTAGCAGCTATCCCACCGTGAGCCTCGTAAAAAAAGTATCAAACTTTGACAGATAATAAGCCCATATAGCCCTTAAAGTAATGTGTATTACCATACCCACATCCATTGCATACATTATATATCCTTTACCAAGATTAAACAAGTTGTACCAACAACAATACACATAAAATAGCCCCAAATATTCTTTATCATACAATCAATTATTGAATTCACCACCCCCTTGAGTTCTTCATGACAACACACCCATAAATACTCTCTCAAACTCATACATAAGGAGGACAAAAATGGAGCACTCACCTTACCTCAATTTTTGCAATTTCTCTTTATAACTCTCCCTCTTCTAGAACTTCAACTTCCTTTCACACTTAGATAAAAAAAAGAAGAGAGAAATTTCTTAATAACCAAGAAAAATGAGGAGTAGCTTGTGGGGACTTCTGCCTTGTAGTTATAATTAAGCATGAATATCATTTTTTATAGTCTTTTATGGGAGAATTTAAGCTAAATACATAAATGTTTCTCTTACCTTGGTTTGCAGATATGAGGGTTTCTTCAAGAAACCTAGAAAGGATTTTTAGGCTTCTTTTGAGAGAAAAGAGAGATAGTTGAAGTAAATTGTGAATTTTTGTATGTGAAAATGAGTGGAAAAATCAAACTCATATTGGATTTATATGGAGATTTCTTGACCATAAAAATAATCCTCTAGAACCTCCTTTTTTTGGGTCCGTTTTCAGCCACTAATTAGTCAAGTAGGTGATACACCTGCTTATGTACATCAAGCATCTCAAAAGGTCAAACTAGGTGATGCACCTACTTTCTTTCACTTGGGCTTAAATATATTGGGCCTTGGCACATTAACTGCTGGGCTTTAATTTCATTTTCTTTTTATTTAATTTACAATCCATTGATATAAGCCTAAACCGATCCATTGAACTTGGCCCCTTTAACTATATCCATATAGCTCAAGTATGTGATGGAGCTAGTATCTTAATTAACACAAGCAAGCAGCTCAATTAATTTATTTTATTTTCTGAATATTAATCCTTTTTTCTTGAACTTAGCACTTACTTTCAACATACCTTTCTATCTCTAGTTTAAATACTTCCATCGGAGTTAACTTACAATACATATACTGAAACGTGCAAGGCATCACATCACCTTCCGAGCTAGTTTAAATCAACACTAATAATATAAGAAACATGGTCCGTCACCTATACTATAAGGCTATGTCAAGTATCACAAAAATAGAACAAGCATACGCGTAATACGGGCTATTACATCTATTGTCACTAGTCGCATAGAAAACCGAGTCCATAAGTATACCACAAGGCAATTTATAAGAGTCAAATAAATAGAACAAGTATACGTAGAATACATAGTATTACAAAACCATCCTTAGGAAAATCTACTAGTTAGATACCTAGCCGGGCCAATCTATGAACATCTCGGACTCAATTTTTCTTTTCATCTTCTACATGAGCCACACTACCCATGATAATCTACTAAGTGTATCCGGTACAACATTATCTTTGCCGTGGTGGCAAAGGGCACTCATGTCATAATCCTTCAAAAGTTCGTACCACCTTCTTTGTCAGATATTCAAGTATTTCTGGGTAAACACATATTGAAGACTTTTGTGATCAGTGAAAACATCTACGTGGACCCTATAAATGTAATGTTTTCATATTTACAAAGAAAACACAACCACCCTAATTCAAGATCATGGGTCGGATAAATTTTCTCATGTACTTTGAGTTGCCTTCAAGCATAGACAATCACCTTACCTTGTTGCATAAGCACACATCCCTACCCCACTCTAGAGGCATCACAATAAACAACAAAACCATTGGTACCCTCTGGTAAGGTCAGCACCAAAGTGGTAGTAAGTTTATCCTTCAATTCTCGGAAGCTCTAAAATTCTCCGAACACTCAAACTTACCCTTGTTTTGATTCAAGGCCGCCAGGAGAGAATAAATATAGGAAAAACCTTCAACAAACTCCTATAGTACCCGGCCAAACCCAAAAAATTTCTAATATCAGTAGGAGTTAGTGGTCTAGGCCAACTCTTGATGACTTTCGTGTTCTTAGGATCTACCTCAATAGCCTTGCTTGACAAAATATGACCAAGAAAGTCAACGACCTCAATCAAAACTCACATTTACTAAACTTCACATATAATTTGTGGCCTTTAAGGACTTACAATACAATCCTCAAATGGTCCATATGTTCACCCTCCCTCCTTGAATAAATTAAAATATCATCGATAAACACAATCATAAAAATATCAAGGTAGTGCCTAAACACCCTATTCATTAGGTCCATAAATGCCACCGGGCATTAGTTAGGCCAAATGACATCACAAGGAATTCTTAGTGCCCATATCTAGTTCAGAAATCCGTCTTGGGTATATCATCCCTCTCACTCTAAGTTGTTGATATCTCGAACAAAGGTCAATTTATAAAAAGTAACTAGCCCTTGGAGTTGATCAAACAAATCATCAATTCTCGGAAGGGGATAATTATTCTACATGGTCACTTTGTTCAATTGACGGTAGTCGATGTACATTCTAAGAGACCCATCTTTCATTCTAACAAACAACATCGGAACACCCCATGGAGAGATACTCGGATGAATAAAGACCTTATCTAGCAAATCCTTCAGTTTCTCTTTTAACTCGAGTGAAGCCATTCTATAAGGAGGAATGAATATAGGTTGTGTATCCATCAAAAGATCAATGCCAAAATATATTTCCTGCTTGGGAGGAATGTCGGGAAAGTCATTGGGAAAGATTTCCAGAAATTTATTCACCACGGGGTTTGACTCTAGAGAAGAGGTTTCATACTCAACATCCCTCACCCTAAAAAGAGGGTAATTGGTGATTTCCTATGCCTGAAGGAAACTTAATATCCACGAGAAAAATTATCCCACAAATGACATTGAGTTAGCGGTGGTTGTGTTTGCCTTAAAATTATGGAGGAATTATTTTTATGGAGTCCATGTGGATTTTTTAACAATCATAAGAGTCTACAATACATGTTTAGTCAAAATTTCTTGAATCTTTGCCAAAGGAGGTGGCTAGAACTCTTGAAGGATTATGACGTGAGTGCTCTTTATCACTCGGTAAAGTTAATGTGGTAGAAGATGATCGTAGTAGATTGTCTATAGGCAGTGTTGCTCACGTAGATTAAGAAAAGAAAGAGTTTGTTATTATGTTCATAGGTTAGATCGACTAGGTGCTCAACTAGAGGACTTCGCCAAGGGTGATGTCATGGTCCATAATAGGTCAAAATCATCTTTTGTGATGGATTTGAAGGCTAAGCAAGACCTTGATCCAATATCGGTAGAATTGAAAGAGGCGGTACTCAAAAAGTCCATTGAGGCTTTTTCCCAAGGGGAGATAGGGTACTTAGATATCAAGGTCGATTATGTGTTCCGAATGTTGATGACTTGAGGGAACAAGTTTTAGAGGAAACCCATAGTTTTCGGTATTTTATTTACTCGGGAGCCACCAAGATGTACCGTGATCTACAAGAAGTCTATTTGTGGAATAGTATGAAAGGATATATTGCAGGATTCATAGCCAAATGTCCTAATTGTCAACATGTGAAAATTGAGCACCAAAGGCTGGGAGGTTTATCCCAAGATATTACTATTCCTATGTAGAAGTGGAAAGAATTGAACATGGACTTTATAGTTAGTTTTCCTCGCCCCTGGCAACAACATGAATCTATATGGGTAATAGTGGATTGGATGATAAAATCGACTCATTTCCTTCCCATCAAAGTTTCTTATTCGGTGGAAGAGTTTGCTAAGATATACTTGAGAAAGATAGTAAAATTTCATGGTATGCCTTTGTCTATCATTTCCCATCGTGGTACCCAATTCATTTCTCAATTTTAGAAGTCATTCCAAAAGGTTCTTGGTACCAAATTTATGTTTAACATGACTTTTCATCCCCAAACTGATGGGCAAACGGAGCGTACTATTAAAACTTTGTCAGACATGTTGAGGGCTTGTGTGATTGATTTTAAAGGTATTTGGGATGAATGTTTGCCTATAATAATAGCTATCACTCAAGTATTGGTATGTCTCCCTTTGAGGCTCTTTATGGTAGGAGGTGTATATATCCTATAGGTTGGTTTAAGGTGGGTGAAGTTGCTTCGATAGGTGTCAAGCTAGTCTATAAAGCTATTGAGAAAGCTTGACTTATTAGAGAAAGATTGAAAACGGACAAAAGTTGTCAAGAATCTTATGTTGATGGTATATGGAGGGATCTTGAATTTGAGGTTCATGATTGGGTTTATTTGAAAATTCCGCCCAAGAATGGTGTTATGAGGTTTGGGAAGAAAGGAAAGCTTAATCCTCATTTTGTAGGCCCATATAAGATTTTGAGGCATGTTGGCAAGGTTACACATGAGCTAAATTTTCCGATTAAGTTGGCAACGGTGTACCCGATTTTATATGTCTCTATGTTTAAGAAATGTGTTTGGGATCCCACATGCATAGCTTCCTTAGAGGGTTTGGAGGTTAAAGAGAATCTTGCTTATGGGGAGGTACTAATTGAGATCTTAGACCGACAAGTCAAAAAGTTGACAAACAAGGAAGTTGCCTTCGTGGAGGTGCAATGAAAGAATCATTTAGTTGAGGGTGCTACTTGGAAAGCCGAGGCCGATATGAAGTCCCGATATCCTCATCTCTTTCCATCTACTCCTACTCTAGCTCGAGGTAATGAGTTTCTATTCGGTTGTTTGATATATTGGGAGTGATGTGTGATTTATGTGTTTCCATAATTTTCTTATGACTATGAATGTTTATGTAAAACCATAAGTTTTTAAGAAATGGCTTACATGACTTACTTTCCTCATGTTGTTGTGAATTATGTATGAATTGACAATAGATTTCATGAGATGATTGTTGAACATACATTTGTTATGCTTTTTGAGAATGAGTTGCTAAAGGTTCCATGAGATTGTGTTGAGAATGCTTCTAGTTTAGAGATAAAAGTTCCTCCTTAGCCATGAGAATTTTAAATTTCATGCATATTGGGTTGCTAGATGTAGTTCCTACTTTATTTTTGATGCATTTGAGTATGATGTGTTTGGGGTTGATGTTTTCTCCTTATTTATGTGCATTGCATGCGTAGTGGGCTGATTGAGTTAGTTCACCCCTATTTTGATATTTTGAGAATGTCCTAGCTTTGAGCATTAATTGCTCTTTGGTTGATTGTATTGCATCGTAGGTTGGGTTGTTTGTTTCTCTCCCTCTCTTTTAGAAATATTTTAAATCTCATTTGAGGACGGATGGTCCCAAGGGGTACATAATGTAACACCCTAGATTAGAAATGACGGAAAGAGGAAGCTATAGGAAAAAGTGCAGGTGTGACCCAAGAGGGTCAACCATTCCACGTGGTTTAAACCACGCCTCGCAGGAGGGTTTCGTGGATAGGACACCTTGAGAACTGTCTAGGAAAGTAACCCTCGCCAGGAGCCAGGGGAAGATGATGGGTCATAATATCATATCACTCATTACAAGACATAATACTCATGCGTATTCAAACATCAAGATTAATACATCATAATAGAATAACCATAGAATTAACCCTAGGTTGTACTTGTGACTTGTGTGGATAAAGTCCTATAACCCTACCTACACTAAATACCACCTTTGTATCACCATGGTCATATTTATCATACATTAGTATCATCCATATTCCATACACATAATAAATAGACATTAATAATCACTAGCTCATGTATAGGAAATTCAGTCATAGTAATAATTCAAATGGAGCATGCATTAACTCATAAGTTATCATAATGGAATAGGAACTACACCATGTCTACTTTAGAAATTGTTAGTCATAGTTTATGCAACATATTCATATCATTCATATACGGAATCACACATTTTTATATCCTAAGGAAACCACCCCATAACCCTTTCATAAGTCCACTTGTGCAATGTGCAAGTGAAGTTCCATACTCCCACTAACACCAAGCAAACTCACCAATAAGTCATAAGTGTAGTTCATATACATATTCATAATCCTTATTAAGAAAAGTCTCTCATAACCTCCATAAATGTCATACATACGTAATTTGTAAGTTTTCATAATCATAACGAACCTCACCATAACCACTCTTAAAGTCTAGTTGTGCAATGCACAAGTGGAGTCCCATACCCCTCCCCCTCCACTCACACTAAGTGTTACCTCTTAAGAAGTCATAATTAAAGTCAATGTTCTTACTTTACATTCATATTTGTATCATAATTCATATTCTTAACATATAGGTATATAGCCTTAACCGACATAGACCATGTGAGCTACATGGAATACTAAGTTCTACCCCTATACCCAAAAGAGGTGTTCCACTGACCTAAGGTTAAACATGCATATTTAGAATATATAGGGTTGTAGGGAAGCGGGATCTTATATCAATACCACAATACATATGACAATTTAGCACCTCCACATTTCAAGTGGATTAATAGTTCATAGGTAATAAGTAAACACCTCCACCTTTCAAGTTGATCATCATAGTCATGTACTATGGAAAAGTGAATATGAAAACTAACATTTTAATTTACACCTTAGACACATCATAGTAAATATTCATGGATGGGTGAGTTTGTGTATAATTGTCCTTGCAATGACACCACAGCAACAACCTTATCAACATAGACAATTTCCCTCGCAAGGGGTTCAAAAACATGTGTATAAAATCACAATCATGCTTACACCCCATATCTTACATTGAAGGGTCATATTGAGTCATCATATCAAGTATTCAATACATTAAACATAGATACAATCATGACAGAAGTAATTCATTCATCTCATGCATAAACTCATGTGATCATATTATAGGCTAGTGGGTGAGATCTTCTCAGTTTAGGTCTATATAGTACTTAAAATACATAATAGACTCTTTCTTATAGTTTTAAAATTTTATCTTATTTATGTTAGTCTTTACACTTAAAGCCTCAGGAGTCATCTTCATGTTACAAGCCTTACTCTCAAGCAAGTCTCACATGATCATCAAGTATACCTAATTCTTAGGGTAACCTAACCACGTACCTTATTCGTGATCACTTATAGTCATATAGGATACATAAAACTCAATCTCAACATTACAGAGCCATGATCCTTCATATAAATCATAATCAAGTCAATTCATGTCATTAAACTTTACTCATGATCCATACGAGTTGATCTAGTCTAAGGCCATCCATCAATATCTAACTATAACACTTATCATTTGAGAATGATATAGATTAACTTCATAATAAAATGACCTAATCAATGTAAGTATTCTAGATTATCGGGGTATATCCATCAATCAATCCACACAAGGGTTTACAATTGAGAAAAAAGGGTATGGGTCGTATTGAGATTTTCTTCAAAAACTATAAATACACTATGAATCCACCCATCATTTATCATATCTAATCATAAATAATCATAATTTGTCAATTTAAACATTTTAGAAGGTGACACATGCTATTAGATGAAAACATAGAATTAGGGGAACTTTTTGAAAACATATTTGAGAGGTCTCCTTGGGGAAACTTCTTAAGGATAAAACTTCCATACCTTAGGTTTAGATTACCATAAAAATAATATGACAAATACTCCATCTTCAGTCCCTAGGTTGTTCTCTTCTTGGTTCATCAATGGAAGTTTTAGACAGACGATTCTTGGAGGGAAAGGTAGTTGGGTTTCGGTTTGGGGTCTTGGGTTATTATGAGTTAAATAAAGTGTTTAACTCACTTAAAATACTTTATAAAGGAATATTTAGTTATATAAGTGTCTCTCATAACCCCTAATTAAATAACTAATTAAATTTAAGACCTCTAACTTAAAATTAAAATCAGGAAAACTACTCTCATTCACGCCTTCCCATCCACTGACCGTCCTGTGGTTCCATGGTTTGGGGACGGGGCTAAAAATTAACGCCAATCCTTCCTATACTAAGTCATAACGCACACCCGTAACCTACGGGGCGTGATTTGGGTCCGTGAACCAAGCTGTTTTGACAGTTTTTTGGGCAGTATTGGGGTCCTCCTCAAGGACCCCTTGGGTGGTCTTTGGGGAGTCTTACCCAGACGTTCAAACCCTAATCATTACATTATAAGTATGGGGGTAACTTATATGAGTTTTAACCCTCATACAACACTCCAAAACTCCACTACAAGACTCTACAACACACTAGTTCAATAAACTAGTTTCCAGGCGTTATCATTGTATCTTGACGTTTAACCTCTAAATTCCTCAACCCTCACTCGAGAAACCATTTAAAAACATTTAATCAAGTTTCCAATTTCAAACTCACATGTGAGGCTCTAGTTTCTCCTACTAGATTTCATTAAGCTTTAGCTAGGTCTTACTAGTTTTTATGGGGTGTTACATTATCCCCACTTGGGAACGTTTGTCCTCGAATGACACTTTAAACAATGTCAAAGAGTAAAGACTCAAGACTAGTAGACCATTATTCATGAAACGCCAAATAATGCACAACTCAAAGATAGACAATTGACAATTAGCATCATTCAAAGGAGGAAAGTTAAATTCCAATTTAACATACCCAATGCAATATAAGGGAGTACATTTATCAATCCAAACATGCATGAACTTCTCATAATTAGTTATGTTCGAGGAGGAACTACCATCTCCAAGTTATAACATGCTCCACGTACTTTCATGGAGCTCATATGCTAATTTTCATTCTTTTTAGTATAGCTTTTATTCAAGGAGGAATCTCTCAATTCCTATCTAAAACATGCTCATATATTCCTCTCATGAAGTACAATATGCAATTCTTACTCAAAGCACTTACAACATATGGACACGTAAATTTTCATGAATAAGAACAAAACTCATCAATGCACCTAAACATGGGAAGAACTACCTTCTCCAACACAAAGACAAGTTTAGCACCACAATATGGAGCAAAATGCCATTTCACCAAAAACACAACTAAGAAGGTTTATCAATTTACCTCTTGAAGCAAAATATACAACATTATTATGCATAGCACAAACTCGGAAGGAAACCTCTACTCCATCTCAAACCTACTTAATGCAACACAAGAAGGTAGGAGCTACATCTATAAACTTGTTATGCATGAAACCTTCAACATTTCTCATTTCATTGGAGGAATTACCTTCTTCAATTGAAGTCATGTTCATCATAACAACTTGTATCCAGTCATGCAATTACTTCCTACAAAACACATTTACGCAATTTCAACAATTCACCTCATGAAGCATATAGACAACTCACACCAAATGCATAACAACATAAATCATAGGAACTAGTTTTTCTCTTCAATAAACATGATTTTTTCAAGAGCATGCATATATTAAGGAGGTCATGTAAGGCTCATGAATCACACAAGACTCCAAAATATGGAATAAACAAAAAATGGAATCTTGGTTTCAATCTAGAATAGGAATTTGAAGAAAAGGAATGAGGATCCCGGGACTCTCAATCAATAATGTTATCTAAGCACAAGATCCCCCACTTGGGAGTAAGCCCCCCTGTTTTTACTAAAACATCACACACTACTCCTTTCTAACAAGATCAAGTATGACCAAAGCTCATTATAACATTACCGGGCTCTACAACTAATAGAGGTATATCAACCATGCATCCAACACTACCAAATTTAACAAGAGTAACTCTAAGGGACATGGGAATCATAGGAAACACATAACATCCAAGACTCTAAAAGCATGAAATGAGTCAATCAGGACCTCTCATTTAGAGTTAGTAATGAATGGAAGGGAAAATAAAGAAATTGGGACATCTCATTGTCCCTTGGCCTCCCAAATAAGCACCTTCCACTAAAACTGTCACATCCGGGGAGCACCCCCTAGAAGTAACATGGCGTACTTTCCCTCTCGGAGGTCTTATACAGGACCATAGTCATCATTCATCGCATTTTCATAGGTAAATTTAGCGGAAAATTTAAAACTTTTCATAGCACATCATATGTCATAAATATCACTTCATTTATATAAGAAATGTCATAATACATAGTTAAAGACTCTAGTCTCTTTTGTCCATCCTAGAATCAACATCACTAACGTGTATAAATATATGTTAGCAATCCTTTCACATAACACATTGAGGACACGCATGTTCATACATCAATGCATATGTATATAGGTGTAGCTATATGAGCAATCCTTTCATTTAAATACTTTAAGATACAATGCACATTCTACTTCATCATATCATATACTTAACATAATAGCATATAATTCGTATTCGTAACATGTTCATACATTCCTATTCATGTACTTAGAAGACCAAACCTAGGAACTATCGTATCAAGGTACACATGTGCAATGCATAGACAAGGTCCCATACCCTTGCCCATACAAGTACACCTATCAAGTCAACATAGTTAATGATACATCACATAACATGCTTCATAGACATACACCTTACTTGCATAGTAGTAGATATTAGTGCATATGAAAATATCCTTTCATTAGACACCAGATCCTATACTACTTGTAGATATGCATAATTTGTGAGTGTGTGTACCTTGGTCAACATGATCACATAATATCTATCGACGACATATTGAGGCAGCCACCCTCTTAGGACCACAATGCACAACCAAGCATAGATCACACAACACATAATAGCATAGGAGGCAAGACAATGTTCACATTATATTCAGGACTCCTTATCTTAACTATTCACACATTCATATAGGGGTACATAGGTAGGGGATCATTAACCATTTATACTCATGTAAGGCAGCACCTAATAAAACCCCAACATAGTCATTCATATGCTTGTAACATGAGCAATACAACCTAGATCACAACTAGAATGGAAACTAGGCATAAGATTCATATTGGGTGATCATCACCAACACACATTCATAATATAATTTCCTTCAAGGCCATGGTCACATCACATATATATTTACATTAAAGTAAACACCGCCACCATAAGTGGACCATACCACACAATGTCATACAAGGCTTCAACAACTACCAATTCTATAGAAGAGTAGAGGGGAAGAGCCATTATTACCAATTTATCATCCTTTGATCATCATTGATTAATACTCACATTTCATCACCAATCCATATCATGGGAAGTAGCTAAATAGATATTAACAAGGGAGAAATCATGTATATACCACTACAAGATCATGATACTATCATGTACAGTACTTCACCAATTCAATAAAGAGTAGAGAGACATAGATCACATACTAATATCCCTTACTTTGATCATCATGATAAACATTCATGATTCACCAATAATATCAATATAGGGAAGTATCTAAACAGATCATAACCTAAACAAAATCCTACTACAATTGCCATAAAATCGAGATCATAGTAAGAATACTACATTAGAAATCCATAGAAGATACAAGAACATAGTCTAATCTTATTCATACCATCAAGCCTTGATACACATGGATAACTCATCAACAATTCATTATCAATACACATACTAGGCAGTACATATAAACATTTTAACATCAATTAATCATAACTCGATTTACATAAGATCAAGATCACAAAGCCCATACATAGGCTAAAACGAGAATTGAAGGGGACATGGGTTCATCATGCAATCGGATGAAATCCACTTTAGATTCAGTACATTATCATCAATTTATCATGATTAAGCCTTTGGAAACGTTTTGACAAAGAACCCATGGCAAGATTAAAGAAGGAGATGTTTGATCATGAACTTGCATTGAAAACATTGAAAGGAACTCTCTAGATGGAAGATTAACTAGAGATGAAGGATCACCATACCTTTGTTATATGAAGAACCCACGAAATCTTCATGAAGAATCCAAGGGAATCCAAACTCCAAGCTATTATTGAGCTTCACCTCCAATGGAGGTTTCTAGAGAGA
The DNA here is from genome assembly GCA_016801875.1 of Solanum sitiens. NCBI lineage: Eukaryota > Viridiplantae > Streptophyta > Magnoliopsida > Solanales > Solanaceae > Solanum > Solanum sitiens. The sequence goes on from JABWTJ010000429.1 coordinate 610,459, forward strand.
ATATTTTGGGAGTGGGAAGTCTAATTTTGAATTGAGGATTGGTATGGGGTATTCACGTTTTTTATCACTTAAATACACCAAAAAATAACCAGATAAACCAACTAGGGTCAGGTTAGAACGTCGGGTGAATTTCCCATTCACCCCATAAATAAGATAGTGTGCATGGCCGTTTTACACAACCTGCATCGACGGTCTCAAACGAGGCCCCGTAGGTCCATCGATGGACTGTACTGCAGGCCGTCGTTTGGGACTGAGGCTTGTCCATTGACTTGAGCCTTCACCAAGATAAGTCTTGGACGACGCCTCGCCATCGACAGGGCGTAGGTGAGAGTACTGACAGTCCTTTGGCTTCGTCGATTGACACTGCCAAGGTAGTGTCTCGACAGCCTTTGGGTCCTCCTTAAGGGCCTCTTGCGGGGCTCTTGGGGAATCGTACCCAGACGTTTCCAACGTAAATATAAACCTTAACGTTTCAAGGACCTTCCACATCAGTTTCACCAAAAAATAACACACCTTTAAACATGCTAAACACACTCAAGACACCCATGTACGTCTCAAGGGCTACCTATCGAACGTCTTGGATGTTCTTAAAAGTTTGACCTACAAACTTGATGAAACTTTAAATATTGCCTATAAACATCATTATTACTAATATAATGACTTCATAAGCTCATGACATACACATATAAGAACGTATAGAAACATGAGGCGCATAAGTGAGTAGTCGCCGAACGTCTTAGTTGTCCCTTGATGTTTGACTTTCAAATCACCTAAATCTTTACACACTGCCTCATTACAACCTTAGAACCCATTTTAGGATTTCAAAACATCAAGACACAAACGTTAGGCTCTAGACACCTTAACTCATTGTAGGGGTCTTACAAAAACCCTTACTAACATACCTCTCATCTCATTCATATGGAAGCACTTCTTTACGCTTCTATTTCTTAAAATTCTGGTCTAAAATCCCAATTGATACTTCAAAATTAAAGAGGGCCTCATCTAAGCATTATTTTTCACAAGAAACCTTACCAACACCACTCAAAATCTCATATGAGCCTGCCAAACCGGGACTAAACTTCTCAAACTCACTACTCCTCTTAAGGTGAGAATTTCAAGAAACCTAATTTATGACCATCAAGGATACTTAATTACCTTACCATCTATGAACATTATCCCCCACACGGGGTAAGCCTATTCAAACTCTTTACAACAACACTTTCTTCAATTCAGAGGTCGGAGCAAGTCATGACTAAACCTTCACACTCATCACACAATATGATTCTCAATCAAGGAGGATTACACTCGACTCACTCAAAATCTCTAGGCATCATTTAATCACCACTATTCATTAACTCTTTCAACGTACATTAAAACTCATCATAACTTTTTAACAACAACCCATTTATACTAGGGGCAACATTATAATCTTTCACCTCAAACTAACAAGTCACATAGCCATAGTTGGCATAACAACAAACTTTTCTCCCTCACTCTTTCTAGCATAAGCCTTTCAACTGGTCATAACCTAAAGACCAACGGATATGAATTAAGAGAGAGACCTTATAGAGTTATACTCTATGGAACGACTTTAGGAATGAAGAAGTAAAGTTTTCCTATAATCTGATAACCTCCTATTTATAAAATGTGGCGCGCTTCACATTTATGAACAAGACTCTACTAGATGAGGTTTGAGACATCCTAAAAATCATTCCCAAAACCTTATGCTCTGATACCAAGTTTGTCACGCTCCGAGAGAACCCCTAGATGTAACACGTCGTACTTTACCCCGAAGGGGTCTTATATAAGACCTTAGCATATTCATCATGGAATAAGACATAAAATAATGTGAAAATTTTAAAAGTTTATTTTTACACTCAAAGTCTTTTATAAAATATGAGAGAATTATGAATCTATGTGTCAAACCATCTATTATAATTTGATTTACAACTCAAGAATACAATCTCAAGGACACGACCCTTAAATAAGTCTTAAAATGTAATACTAAATGACATAATGGAATAAGGTGAGTTCATCCTCGAAACTATGAGGACTCCCCAAGACTTCATCTCCAAGATCCTTAGAAACCTATCTTCCACGTATACAACATCGCATCTCCAAACCCTACACTTTGTAGAAAATGTAGAAATATGGGTTAGCACAGAAAATGTACTAAGTATGAAATCCATGCATAAAAATACTTAAAACATGCTTTAAAAAAGGACATTTAGTTGAAAACATGTTATATGTTTCTTTGAACATCATCTTGAAAGAGTTGGAAAATCACAAGTCATAAGCAACTCATATATAGTTCGTAAAAGTATAAAGGATAAAAACATCACCATAAGAATAGTCTATAAACATAGACATACTACCATCTCACTCATTACAAGACATAATACTCATGCATAGTCAAACATCATGATCATTACATCATAATAGAATAACCATATAAGTTACCCTATGTCGCACTTATGCCATGTGTATATAAAGCCCCTTAACCTACACTTATTACCATATTTGGATCACAATGCTCATATATATCACACATTAGTCTCATCCATAGTCTGTACACATAATAAAGACACATTCATAATCACTAGCTCATGTCAAGGAAAGTGAATCATAGTAATAACTCAAATGGAGCATGCATCAACTCATAAGTTATCATAATGGAATAGGAACTACATCATGGTTACTTTAGAAGTCATTAGTCATAGTTCAAGAATCATATTCATATCATACAAATATGGAATCACACATTTTCATATCCTAAGGAAACCACTCAATAACCATTTCATAAGTCCACTTGTGCAATGTGCAAGTGAAGTCCCATACCCCCACCTACATCAAGATAACTCATCAAGAAGTCATAAGTGTAGTTCATATACATATTCATAATTCGTATTACGAAAAGTCACTCATAACCTCCTTACATTTCTTACATACCTAATTCATAATATTGCATAATCATAAAGAACCGCACCATAACCTATCTTAAAGTCTACTTGTGCAATGCACAAGTGGAGTCCCATACCCCCACTACCACTAAGTAGTACCTCTTAATAAGTCATAATTAAAGTCCATGTTCTTACTTTACATTCATATACATATAGCAATTCATATTCTTAACATATAGGGATATAGCCTTAACCAACATAGACCATGTGAGCTACATGGAATCCTTCCCCCACACCAAAAAGAGGTGTTTCACTTGCCTAAGTTGAAACAAACATATTTAGCATAAAGGTGGATTTAGTAGGTAAAGACCTATGTGGCACATAGTTATTGAACAAGGAAATTTCTATTAGAAACTCGGACTTTCTAAATGTACAATGTTTCCATCTCATGAGAAAACATATATATATTGGGAACCCGGATTTGCTAAATGTAAAAGGAACCCATATGGGAAGCCGGACTTGCTAAACGTAAAAGGAACCCATATGGGAAGACGAACTTGCTAAATGTAAAATCCTCCATATCGTATTAATGTTCACTCGTTTCTAAACATAATACCCTCTAAAAAGTAACATTAAGTTTTTATGAAGTTCATTTTCATGGAAGAATGCACTTACGAACTCAAACAAACTATCATCGTAATAGCTCATTGATTCATTAGGTGAGAATGTCCCCTCAACCTTAGAATCATTAATATGTGAGTAAACCTTTCACAATGTCATTTATAGTGCTCTCATGAGAATTATCCTTTCAATCAACACAACAATACTACCATAGTCTTAACATACCATGCATAGTCAAAACATGTCTTACGTAGTCATAACACATCATACATAGTCATAACATATCATACTTATTTATATCGTATCATACTTAGCCATATCTAGGGTTGTAGGGAAGAGTGATCTTATCTTAACACCATAATACATGTGACAAACTATTTATCCACCTTTCAAGTGGATCAATAGTTTATACGTAATAAGTAAGCACCTCCACCTTTAAAGTGGATCATCATAGTCACGTACATCCCATGCATAATAGTATGTAAAGGTGCATATGAGAACTAACCTTTCAATTGAAACCTTAGATACATCATAGTAATATTCATGCATGGGTGAATGTGTGTGTATAATTGTCCTTACAATGATACCACAACAACAACCTCATAATCATAGACACTTTCCTCTACATGGGGTTCATAAACATGTACATAAAATCACAATCATGCATACACCTCATATATTACATTGAAGGGTTATACTGAGTCAACACATCAAGTATTCAATACATGAAACATAGATACAATCATGACTCAAGTTATTCATTCATCTCATGCATAAACTCATGTGATTATTTTATAAGTCAAGTGGGTTATATCTTCTCAATTTAGGTCCCTATATAACTTAACATACATAATAGCCTCTTTGTTAAATTTTTAACATTCTTATCATATTCATGTTAGTCTTTACCCTTAAAGCCGTAGGAGTCATCTTCATGTTACAAACCTTACTCTCAAGCAATGTCTCACATGATCATCAAGTATACCTAATTCTTAGGTTTACCTAACAACATGCCTTATTCTTGATAACTTATAGTCATATAGGATACATACAACTCAATATCAATATTACATAGCCATGATCCCTCATATAAATTATAATGAACTCATTAAGCTTTACTTATGATCAATACAAGTCTAGGTGATCTAGTCTAAGGCCATCTATCAAGATCTAACCCTAAACCTTAGCATTAGATCATGAGATAGAATGATTTCATAATAAAATCCCCTAATCAATGTTAAGATTCTAGATTATCGATATATATCCATCAATCAATCCATACAAGGGTTTACAATTGAGGAAGAAGGGGAAAACATAGGTCATATTGGGATTTTCTTCAACAAATATAAATACACCATGAATCCACCCATAATTGATCATATCTAATCATAATCAATTATAATTTATCAATTAAAACTCTTTTAGAAGGTGACCCATGTTATTGGATGAAAACCTAGAATTCAAGAAACTTTGAAAACATATTTTGAGAGGGATCATCTGGAAAAATTCCCAAGGATTAAAGTTCCATATCTTTGTTTTAGATTCCCATAAAAATCCTATGAGAAAGACTACATCGTCAAGTCCTAGGTTGATGTTTTGTTGGTTCATCAATGGAGGTTTTAGAGAGAAGAAACATGGAGGGAAAGGTTGTTGGGTTATGATTGGGGTCTTGGGTTATTATGAGTTAAATGAAGTGTTTAAATGCCTTAAAATAATTTATATAGGAATTTAATTAGTTATTTCATCGTCCCTCTTAACCCCTAATTAAATAACCAACAAAAACTATGACCCCTAACTTAAAATAAAAATTTGGAAAACTACTCCCATTCGCGCCCACACATCCACGGACCGTAGATTGGCTTACTGACCATCCTGTGGTTCTAAGGTTTGGTGTTGGGGCTCAAAAATAAAGGCCAAGCCTTCCTAGACTTATTCCTAATCCACTCCCATGATCTACGGGTCGTGGACTTGTCTAAGGGCGTGGTTTGGGTTCGTGAACCAAGCTGTTTTGACAGCTTTTTTGGCAGTGTTTGGGTCCTTCTCAAGGACCCATTGGATTATCCTTAGGGATTTATACCCTGACGTTTAACGCCTAATCATTTCATTCTAAGTATGGAGACACTTCTATGAGTTTTAACCCTCATAAAACATTTGAAAGCTCCACTACGAAACTCTACAATATATTATCTCAATTCACTAGTTTCCAGGCGTTATAGTTCTATCTTGATGTTTAACTTCTATATTTCTCAACCTTCACTTGGGAAACTATTTAACAACATTTAATCAAGTTTCCAATTTCAAACTCACATGTGAGGCTGTAGTTTCTCCTACTAGATTTCATTAAGCTTTAGCTAGGTCTTACTAGTTTTTATGGGGTGTTACATTGAGAATGATGCTCTATGTTACTGTAGTAATTATGGGGATTTTTTAGCATCAAATGTTTGTATTTATCATCACTTGAGTACAAGTAATAGTTTTAAGTTTAGCGTGTTGATGTGCTGTGAAATATTGGCATATTCGATATTCAAAACTAAGGATTAATACTAGAATCACGTGTATTTTTTGTAAGATTTGATATGTTTCTTCAATGTTTAGACTGTTTCTCACTTTGTGAAAAAAAGAAAAAAAAACAGAAGATGAGTGTCATGAAGGGAACACCACGAAACATAGTAGGTTTGTGGTCGTCTTGACGATCCTTCATAATGCTTGTGGTGCTAGAGTAGTGCACCCGTAAATTGTGATGTTGATGACAAAACTCCAAGTGAGAGCATGGAACCCTAGATGAGACCTGGTCCTCTAGACGATCCCTGGTGATGATCGCGATGCATTTATAGTAGGAAGGCTTGGAGGAGCTAAACTACGATTTTTCCAAGTGAAGACCATGGACACCCAGACAAACTGTGGTCTGTATAACAGTCTGTGGTGTTTCCCGAGTTGAATTTCCAGTGTATAAGCATTGATGAAGCCGGTTTTGAAAATATGAAGTGATGACCACAAAAGGCTTCACAAACCGTGACACTGTTGACGGGTTGTAATATTGCCCACGAAGCTGTCATACTTCGAGAGCACCCCCTATACGTTACAGGGGATACAAGACTCTGAAAAGCCTCATACAATCATCATATAATTTCACTTCATGCGATACAGAAATAGCACGGAATTAAAACTCATCTAAATCCAACTAAAAATCTTCACCAAAAGAAATACTTGAAATACATAGCGGATGTCTATGTATCACGTGAACATCTAACCAATGACATTGAAAACTAAAGTAGGGACACGACCCTTTAGCATGGAAAATATTAGAATGTCTATTAGATGAAAAGTACAAAAATTTCAAAAGAACTTGTCATCGATCAGTGAGGACGTACCACTCTAGCCTTGGAGGAATAGAGATTCAAGCACTTCAATCTAGATAGAAGTAATCACTTATCGGAACCTACACTTGTAGTAAACATGAAGAAATATGGTGTATCACACAAAAATGTACTAAATATGATGACAATGCAAAAACATACTTTGGAAGGGACATTTCATTTGAAAGTCATGCTTTTATTCCATTTTGATAAAACATCATGAACAATAGGAATAAAGACATAATATAAGTCACAACCATCATATAAGTCATTTCATCACAATCGAGACACAATCAGCATGTAACCTATTACTTCATATTAAACCTTCACCTCAAATAGCCCTCAAGTTATACTTTTGTGCAACGTATAGATAACGTCCCAGACCACCATCACCACTAAGGCATCCCATTAAGGTTACCAAAAGTTAACTTACCCTTCATTCCTTTTTATCTTTACACAATATCCATATATAAGAGACATCAACATTTCATAAGTCACATCATTACATAAGGACCATCACCTAAGACAACTCTAAGTCATACTTGTGCAATGTACAAGTAGCATACCATACTACTACTCATACTAAGTACTCCTTTGAAATCACCATAAACAAGGAACATTCATGTACAATAAACCATAAGAAGGAAGTAATTCATAATACAACCAAGTATAGCATGCATCTTTACATTTAAGCATATAAGAGTCAATATTCTTCAATAGCTTCATTTAGTGGACTTCCCTACATTAGTCATTAAGACTTAGAGAACTCACTATGACCCTCTAAAACACTACTTGTGCAATGCATGTATGGAATCCCATATGACCACTTGCACATCATATAACTTCTCAAAAAAACATAATGCACATCCCACATGACGGGAATTTGCACTTAACAGACATAGACCATGAAATCTAGATCATGGAATTCGGTGTCATAACGAATCACATCGTAAAGAGGTGGTCTACTTGACTAAGATAACCTATATTTAGCTTAAGTGGATCCACTATCTATGACCTATGTGGGCACATAGTTAAGAGATAAGAAAGACATTCATTGAAATCCAACCTAACATAGGAAAAATCTCCATCTTACCATATCTTTTTTTCTTAGCCTACATTTTCATTGAGTAATTACATTTACATGACATTATAGAATTTGAGAGCTCCACCTATATTAGGCCTACCAACCCAAGGCACATTACAACGAGAGCTCATTAACATTGTTAGAAAGGGCCACCACCATTAGGTCTACAATTTCTAGGTTCATCATTTAACAAAAGAAAGGGCCAACACCATTAGGTCTACCGTTTAAAGGTTATTCATCTTACAACAGGAAGAGACACAACCATTAGGTCTACCATCCAAGGTTTAACATCACATTAGCACCTAGACTCGTCATGAAAGGCCACCCACATCAGGTCTAGCAATCCAAGGTTTACCCTAGAACACTTCATCATTCATTCATTCATGAAAGGCTATAAATATTAGGTCTACAAATTCAATAAATTAAGACATAAAGTCAAGATACATTCATTATTCAATAGAAGGATGTCGAAACCCACCAATTCATGAGACACAACATTACATTATAGAACACTTGATACTCCAACATCAACATTCATGAGTGTTAATTAAGAATAAGACTTCAATCATAACACTATTACATTATAGGTATTATCATAATACATTCATAGATATCACACCTATACTTCACTTTATGATCATACATAGATCCTTCATGCATATATAGGTTCAAGGAATAGAACCATCAATTCAATACCACAATACACGAATCAAGTAAACACCTTCACCTTTCAAGTGGATCAACATCAAATTCACAATTCTAGTTCATCAAGTAATTGATCATAATTTGCCTTCAAGACCATGAATCTCAAATCACCAAAGCACCAATAATTCACTATAATTAAGGCATGGATAATGATACAATTCAATAATCTAAATAAATTTAGACAAATTCTATTCACATATATTCATCATCAACAAATTCCACTTCATAAAGGCAAAATTGAGGAATTGAGAGAATTAATGGGTTTATATAGTATTTCCATCATAAATAATAAATTTCATATTCACACAATCATAATATGCCATTAAAAACACTTTTAAATCGTTTGGTGAAAGAACCCATGAGATTGACTAGAAATTGGTGTTTTTCTTGAAATGGAAACTTTGAAATTGACTCTATTGATGAAAGTTATCCCTAGATAAAGGATCACCATACCTCAACAGATGAAATCCACTAAAATCCAATCAACTAGCCTTTCTCTTCAAGCCCTAAGCCTTCTTCTTCTCTTGGTTGTTCAATGGAGCTCTAGAGAGAAGTTTATTGAAGAGGGAGGGGTTTTGATTTGGGAATTTTAAATAATGAATCTATAATAGTATTTTACTGTTTTAATACTCTTTAAATATCTTAATATACTTAAAATAACCTTCCATGAACAAATCTAACCAAGGGAGGAATTACCAAACCACCCTTGGCTTTGCCGAGCCACTTGACAAATTAGAGGTCCAATTGATGGACCCCATCCCCGGACCACGGATAGGTTGACTCCCCATGTTGTCATCTCGTATTTTGGATTAGAGACATAATTTTGGGGGACTTGACCTACGTATGCCATCCATGGGGCATGGATGGACCTATGAGGCGTGGTCCCCTTCCAGCTTCATCAAATTTTGGCAACTTTGATGGTTTCCCAGGGTTTTTAGGGTTTATACTTAGGGTCCTCCTCAAGGACCCTTAGGGTGGTCCTTCGGGGGGGGGGAGTCGTACCTTGAAATCTAACCCCTAAATACCTCAACCATGCTCGGGACAACATTCAACAACTTTAAAACTCATGACAAAATCTCTAACACACAAGTTAGGCTCTAGTTTCACTAATTGGTTTTACAGGTCATTACATTATCCCACACATTGGAACATTCATCCTCGAATGACACTTTAAACACATTAAGGGGATAAGGACTCAAGACTAGCTGTACAGCATGTACGCAACATTATGCACAATGTACAAAACTAGGAAGAAACATCAACTCCACATTGATAGGCTCAATGCAACATAAGCAAATAGGAACTACATCTACAAAATCATTATGCAACAAAACTCTATCATTTCTCATTACATTAGAGGAATTACCTTCTCAAACTCACATAATGCACCTCATAACATCATTAAGAAAAATATTCAGCTTTTCACAAAGTACCATATAAGCATGCTTAACATTTCTACTCATGAAGCACATAGACAAATCATACTAGATGCATGTCAACATGAGGAACACAATTAGGAAAACTCAATTTTCTTATTAATATGAAATAAACTAAAACATACATGCATAAGGAGATCATGTAGACATATAACCACATATGAATCCATGACATTAAACAAGCTACAAGGCACTCTAGGTCTCAAGCTTGAGTACGAATAGAAGGAAAAGATAAGGATACTCTCACCACCTTACTTTTCATCATACTATCCCCCACTTAAGAGGGAACCCAACTAAGGTTAATATAATTAAACATAGAAACCTTAATACAACATTCCCAACTATAAGAAATCATCACTTACTGGTGTTTTCAGCCGAATTAGTTCCTTTGTCCTCTTTGGCTTGAAGCACGAAGAAGTGATTGTTCTTTGAAGCATCAATATTCGGGCCATTAAGAGAGGCTTGCTTTGCTCCCCTTACCCGAACCGTGAGAGTAGGACAATCTTTCACTTGGTGATCATTCTTTCCACACCCATAGCATCCACTAGTCCCGGCTAGGCACTTCCCAAAATGCTTCTTTCCACGATTGTGGCAAGTAGGTTTAGAAAATTGAGATCCACCACCTTTCTCTTGGGTAACATTACGAGAACTTGAAGAATCTTGGTTTGGAGATCTATTCTGGACCCTAGGTTGTCTTTGCACATCGGGCATAGACCTTTTCACCTACCACCATTCATTTTAAGCTTGTTTTCCTTAATGTATTGAGTATACATGTAACATTCCGAAAATTTGAGACCTAATATAGAGACTAACATGAGTGTCTAAAGGTTTAGATACTGTTTTAAGACCTAAAATTACGTTAATAAGTCATCCAAGAAATTTTAGAGCCAAGACGTCAAGTAACGTCCATGACGTCTGGAAACTAGCTTAATTGAACTAGTTGATGTCGTTATGTTTGGGGCTGGTTTGAGAGGGTCAAATGGAGTCTAAAGATATTAAAAAGATTTTGGTTAGGTAGAGTGTGGTATATAGGGTCTAAACGTCCAATAATGACGCCCTAAGGACCCCCCGAAGGGTCCTTGAAGAGCACCCAACATGGGTGGGCAGGCTGCCAAAGCAGCCTACGTGAGTCAAGATTCAAGGGGATTCTATGCGACGCGCAGCCCACATGGACTATACTACCTCAAATCATTTTTCAAAAATAAAAATGTGTATTGGCCTCGCGACGCTGAGCCACTTCCCATATTCGGTAAAAACGTATTTTTGACATTTTGACTTCACAAAAAGACCAAATTATGTGAGGGGTGTTTTGGGTAATTTAAGGGGTGATTATATATAGACAAAGGGTCATTTTTCATTTTTCACTCATCCTAACTCAATTCCCAAAACAAAATCCAAAAGCTCTCATCTCTCTCTACTTTCTCTCTCCCCAATTCCTCCATTGAAGAAGGAACAAAACTTGAAGAAGAAGGTCAATTTCTCTAGGATTTCACTTTAATTTCATGGATTAATCTTCATTAAGGTATGTGTTCTTCACTCATGGGATACCTTTCCCCAAGAGGTCCTTTCAAAGTTGATTTCAAAATTACCCAATTCCATGGGGTTTTCCGATTCTAATGGGTTCTCTTCTAAACTTCAAATTGATGATAAATTATGATTTCCTATGACTAATTGAGTATAGATTGCTGATTAATTGAGGTTAATTGATGCAATTTCATGTTGATCATGTTCCCTTCCCCAAATTTTCCCAAATCTTAGATCTTGGTCATGAATTAATGGGAACTAAAGAATGATTTGATTATTAGACTTGTTTTATCTATTATAATTCATTTATGGATTGACTAGGGTAATGTATTGTTGGGATTGAATCTAATTATTGATGAATTTATGATTAACCCTAATTCCCCTAACCTTAGGTTATGAACTGCAGTTAAATTTGATAGTGATGATGCAATTGACCTAGCTATTGTGTTATTTACTAATGTGTGATGTTATTACACCCATTGTTGGGTTGAATGGATGGTTGATGGTAAGACCATGATGATGGCTTTTGAAGGAGATTTGGTAAGTCTTTATGATTCTAATAAATTTTACTTCAATTATGATTACTTGTGTTTAGTGATGAAGTTACATTGAAGTATAACTTATGATGAGATTGATAGGGTTGGTATGATGTTGAATTGAAATGTATTGAATATGGTTTGTGAGTTGTTGGCTAAGATGTAAATATTATAAGAATGGTGATAACTTACCAATGTGCCTTATTATAATGTGACTATGTAAATGTGCCAACCTTACATGAATGAATTGTAGTGAAAGGAGAATACTCATGCAATTCTTATTGAGCTATGATGATGATGATTATATAAGGAGTATACCCTATGACCTAACTAAGTTATGATCATTAATAAAGGCATTAAATAAATTTCAAAAGGGAGTCTAGCTTAGCACCGAGTGAACTTGTAGATGAGGGGTGGCACCTTCCCAAGAAGGGAAGGTAGGGTTCACCATAGTCCTCACGGGTGGATAGCCTCATAGGCCAAAAAGGGCATAGAGTGATGTTTCCATGACAGCCCCCAAGCTCCATAAACTATGTTGCCACCATAGGAATACTAGCTAGTGGATCCACCTAGATGCTATATTCATGTTTGGTACTACTTTGGTCGGTAGTACGCCTTCCATTGGTGTAAGGTTTTACAACATCGGATTCCACACTTAGCTCTTGTGGTCTATGTCGGTTAAGACAAGTGTTCCCTAAAGTAAAATGAAGTAATGATGTGAAACTAGGGTCACTTGAGAGGTTGGCTTAGTGTGGGTAGGGGTATGGGACTCTACCTATGCATTGCACTAGTTGGCTTTGAGGGAAATCCTAGAAGGATGTTCCTATATTATAATGATCTTGTAAAGCAAATATTATGCTTACGTTGACTTTACATGTTGATGATCATTTATGATGTTAGTTTCATTGATAAACATGTTATTTGGTCTATATTGCTAAATGTGATGATGACTACTATTGATGCTATGTTATGTTGAGTTGGGCATTACTTGTGATCCTTTGTTTGGTTTACTTGATTTTGTAAGGTTATGGGGATTTGCTTGGTCATTGCACTTCTAGGCTAAATGGTGGGTTTTGAGTAAGGGTCTTGCTTGTATTATGATGTTGTGAACTCTTGTATATGTTAACTTGACTAGTACTTGTTGATGTTGGTCTTGTGTCGTACATGGGTTTCACTTATGGATTTTATGTATTGGCTTATATAGGTTCTTGATTGTGCATAAGGTTGTTTAAAGTAATTTAGCATGGTTTCGAATAGATGTCCTCTTTAGCATGATGTCAATTGTTTTATGTGCATATACTCATACTTAGTACAAGTGTGTACTAACCCTTTTCTATGTTTACAACAAATGTAGGATCGGGCCGTTGAGCTTAGTAGAAGTTCATTTGAAGACTACTTGGATTCTTCTCTTTCAAAGTCGGTAGGTCCTCACTTTCCGAGAAAAATGCCATTTTCTACCTATTGGATGTTGTTGAGTCTTAAAGACACTTTGTTCATTATCTTTCATTTTGGTAGTATAATTGTAAAGCCTTTATGTGGCTATGATTATTGATTTAAGGGCTATGCCCAAATCGTTATACTCTTGTCTAGATGGTTTAATAAGATACAATGTTATAGACTTTTTATGAGACTATCTTATACTATGAATGTGCAATAAAAGTAGAAGACTATGTAATCTTCTTATACGAAGGGTCTATGTATACTCGATAAATATATATTATATGTAACCGAGGGTCTAAGTAAACCTCAATGTAGAAGTAATCAAAAAGTTTTAAATTTTACGCATTTGTAACATATGAAGGTAATGATGAATGCTAAGAGGCTAGTCTTAGTCCTCTTCGACGACGCCGACGCCGGTTACGTCTAGGGGGTGCTCCCCAGATATGACAAACTTGGTATTAGAGCATGAGGTTGAATACCTTTAGGATTGATGTCTCATTAAACCATGTCTACGTAGATTCTTATTTAGAATTGTGAAGCGCGCCACACTTATAAATGAGGAACTATGTGATGCTTAGGAAACTCTCATCTTCTTGTAATCATATGTCGTGCCTCTAGAGTCTACTTTATGTTTGCTTTCACCTAAACCTTGTATGGTGGTTATAGGTGTGAATACCCAAAGAGCAGCCGCAAGAACGGTCGAGGAAGGCATCGCTAATGCGGGAACACAAGACAACCAAGTGCCTCCACTTGAAGAAGTTGCTATGGATGATCAAGTTCTGGTTGCTCCTCCTCCCATGGCGGATGGGGTTATTAGGGCAGCTTTTGTCCAAATGGACCAAGCCATTACGACCCAAGCACAAGTCGTCACTACTCAAGCACAAGCCATGACGGCCCAAGATAATCAGGAGGTGGTACCTGGAGGAAACCAACAAGTTAGCACCATGGCCTCCCGTTTGAGGGATTTCACTAGGATGAATCCCCCTACTTTCTATGGGTCCAAAGTTTAGGAAGACCCCCAAGAGTTCATCGATGAAATCTACAAGATTCTCTATACCATGGGGTTGACTACTAGTGAGAAGGCCGAGTTAGCCACTTACCAACTCAAAGATGTGGAACAAACTTGGTACGTCTAGTGGAGAGACAATAGGCCTCTAAGGGGTGTTCCGGTGACATTGGAGATTTTCAAGAAGGCTTTTCTTGATCGATCCTTTCCTAGAGAGAAGAGGGAAGCCAAAGTGAAAGAATTCATCAACCTTCGTCAAGGAGGTATGAGTGTACTTGACTACTCTTTGAAATTCCCTAAATTGTCAAGATATGCTCCTTCTTTGGTTTCCGACCCTAGAGATGAAATGAGTTGCTTTGTGATGGGAGTGTCGGATGACTTGAAAGAAGAATGTCGTTCAGCTATGTTGCATGATAATATGAACATTTCTCGTCTAATGGTTCATGCTCAAGAAATGGAAAAGACTAGGGTGAAGAGGAAGAGTAGGGAAGCAAATACGGTCAAGTCTTATGATGGTGGTTCTTCAAAGGGAAGGCTTGATATCCAAGACAAGCCTAGGTTCAAAAAGAGGTTCTCTAATCAAGTTCCTTCCAAGTTCCTTAAGGCTCGTGATGATAGGGTGTCTAACCCTAAGCCTCAAAAGGGAAGGGGTACTAGTTCACCAAGTAAGAAGCCAACTTGTGGAAAGTGTGGCAAGAAGCATTATGGTGATTGCCTCATTGGGATGGACAATTTATTAAGTTGTGGTAAAAGTGGGCACAAAGTTCGAGATTGCCCAAATTTGAAGGGGAAAGACAAGGGTAGTGGTCAAGTTCAAACAAGTGGTTCTAATGATGCTCCAAAGAAGAATTGCTTTTATGCTTTCCGCTCTAGGGGTCAACAAGAGACTTCTCCCGATGTGTTGACCGGTATGTTGAATGTATTTTCTATTGATGTATATGCTTTAATTGATCCCAGTGATTTTTCATTTGTTACTCCTCTAGTAGCTAAAATTTTGATAGTTTACCCGATATCTTGAATGAGCCTTTTATGGTGACTACCCCGGTGGGTGAGTCGGTAGTTGCTAAGAGGGTATATAGAAATTGTCCTATAATGTTGCCCAATAGAGTTACTTATGTTGAACTAGTAGAACTTGAGATGGTTTATTTTGATGTTATTTTGGTAATGGATTGGTTTCATGCTTGTTTCGCTTCCATAGATTGTAGAACAAGGGTGGTGAAGTTTAACTTTCCAAATGAGCCCGTTTTAGAATGGAAGGGGGGGAATTATATTCCTAGAGGTTGTATCATTTCTTGTTTGAAAGATTGTAAGATCATCTCTAAAGGGTGTTTATACCATCTAGTAAGAGTCAAAGATTTAGACTCCGATATTCCTCCTATTGAGTCTGTCCCCATAGTAGGGAATTTCCGGAGGTCTTTCCTAATGATCTTCCCAAAATCCCTCCCGAACGGGAAATTTGACTTGCTACCAGATACAAATCCCATTTTAATTCCTCCTTATCGCATGGCTCCGGCCGAATTGAAAGAGTTGAAGGCTCAACTCAAAGATATACTAGACAAGGGTTTCATTCATCCTAGTATTTCTCCATGGGGTGCTATGGTATTGTTTGTGAAAAAAGAAGGATGGGTCCTTAGAATGTACATCGATTACCATCAACTCAACAAAGTCACAATCATGAACAAGTATCCTCTCCCCCAAATTGATGATTTATTTGATCAACTCCAAGGTGCGAGTTACTTTTCCAAGATTGACTTGAGATTGGGATATCACCAACTTAGGGTGAGAGGTGAAGATATTCCCAAGACGGCATTTCAGACTAGATATTATTACTATAAGTTCTTAGTAATTTCCTTTAGTCTCACTAATGCTCCGGCGGCGTTTATGGACTTAATGAATAGGGTGTTTTGAAGTTACCTAGATTCATTTGACATTGTGTTCATTGACGACATCTTAGTATATTCAAAAAATGAGGGTGAGCATGTAGTCCATTTGAGAGTGTTTTTGCAAGTCCTAAAGGAACGCTAATTATTTCCCAAGTATAGAAAATGTGAGTTTTGGTTGAGGTCGGTAGCGTTTCTTGGTCATATCATCTCTAGTGAGGGTGTTGAGGTTGATCCAAGGACGACCGAAGAAGTGAAAAATTGTCCTAGACCTTTGGCTCCTATGGATATTAGGAGTTTCTTAGGCATAGACAGTTATTATAGAAGGTTTGTCGACGGGTTTGCATCCATTGCTTCCCCTTTTACAACCTTGACTCAAAACAATGTGAAATTTGAGTTGTCGGAAGCATGTGAAAAGAGCTTCCAAATGTTGAAGGATAGGCTTACTTCCGCTCTGGTATTGACCCTACCAGAGGGTACTAAGGGTTTCGTGGTATATTGTGATGTATCCCGAGTTAGGTTGGGGTGTGTTCTTATGCAACATGGTAAAGTTATAGCCTATGCTTCTAATTAACTCAAAGTTCATGAGAAGAATTATCCGACTCATGACCTTGAGTTAGCGGCGGTGGTATTTGCTTTGAAAATATGGAGGCATTATCTCTATGGGGTTCATGTTGGTGTGTATACGGACCATAAAAGTCTCCAATATGTATTAACTCAAAAGGAGTTGAATATCCCGCAATTTAGATGGTTAGAGTTGTTGAAAGACTATAATATGAGTGTTATATATCACCCCGGCAAGGCTAATGTGGTAGAGGATGCTCTAACTGTATTGTCAATGGGAAGTGTGTCCCATGTGGAAGAATCCAAGAGAAACCTAGTGAAAGTCGTTCATAGGTTGGCTCGTTTAGGGGTTTGAATTGAAAGTTCTCCAAATGGTGGTATGGTTGTACATCATAACTCCAAGTTGTCTTTGGTGGTCGAGGTGAAGTCTAAGCAACACCTTGATCCATTGTTGATGGAGTTGAAAGAATCGGTTTTTGGTAAGATGAATGAGTCATTCTCCCTAATGTGGATGATTTGAGGAGTAGGATCCTTGAGGAAGTTCATGGGTCCCGTTACTCTATTCATCCGGGTTCTACAAAGATGTACCATGACCTTAGAGAAGTGTTTTGGTGGGATGGCCTAAAAAGGGACATTGCGGAGTTTGTTGCAAAGTGTCCTAATTGCCAACAAGTGAAGGCCGAGCACCAAAAGTCGAGTGGTCTACTACAAGAAATCTAAATTCCTACTTGGAAGTGCGAAGATGTTAACATGGATTTTGTAGTAGGTTTGCCTCGAACTCGAAAGCAATATGACTCTATATGGGTGGTAGTGGATAGATTGACCAAATCCGCTCACTTTATTCCCGTTAAGTCTACTTATTCGGCAGAAGAATATGCAAGGATATATATTGACAATATAGTGAGTATTCATGGGGTTCCTTTGTCCAATATATCGGATAGAGGAGCTCAATTTACATCTAGGTTTTGGAGGTCTTTCCAAAGAGGTTTGGGTACTCAAGTGAAGTTAAGCACCGCTTTTCATCCTCAAACGGATGGTCAAGCGGAGCGGACTATTCAAACTCTTCAAGATATGCTTAGGGCTTGTATCATTGACTTTAAGGGAAATTTGGACGAGCACTTGCCTTTGGTGGAGTTCTCTATAATAATAGCTTTCATTCATCCATCATTATGGATCCTTATTAAGCCTTGTACGGTAGGAGGTGTATATCTCCTATTGGATGGTTTGAGGCTGGCAAATCTTCGCTTCTTGGTCCTGATTTGATCTATAAGACTTTGGAGAAAGTTCATAACATAAGGAACCGGTTGCAAACAGCCTATAGTCGGCAAAAGTCCTATGCCGATCATAGGAGAAGAGACCTTCAATTTGAAGAGGGTGATAAAGTGTATTTGAAAATTTCACCTATGAAAGGTGTGGTTAGATTTGGAAAGTTAGGGAAGTTAAGTCCTCATTATGTGGTTCCCTATGAAATCTTGCAAAGGGTTGGTAAGGTTGCATATGAGTTGAAACTTCCTAGTGAACTATCTTCGGTTCATCCGGTTTTTCATGTATCCGTGCTTAAGAAGTGCATTGGTAATCATGAGTCCATTCTTCATATTGAAGGTCTTGGTGTGAAATAGAACCTCTCCTATGATGAGGTTCCGGTTGAAATCCTTGATCGTCAAGTGAAGAGGTTGAGGAACAAAGAGGTGATCTCCGTAAAAGTGTTATGGAGAAACCACCTAGTTGAGGGAGCAACATGGGAGGCTGAGGCCAACATGAAGTCCCGTTATCCGCATCTCTTTGCTAATTAAGGTTAGTTGTTCTTATTAATAATAAAAAATTATGAGTTGCTTTGATTTTGACTTGTTTTGTAAAGATATGCATATTTATGGTAAAAAGGTTTTATGCTAAAATAAGTTTCGTGGAAGAATGCTCTTTTGCTTGACTTGTACTTATTTGTGTACTTGGTATGTTGTTGTCTTCATAATGTTATATTGAGCATGTTAATATGTTGAGAAAGGAACTTTGGCATGATTGACTGTTTAATGATATGTGGAGCTCATGTTGTTGTTATGAGAAGGAAATTCCTCATGTTGCAACTTTGAGCTATTGTGTAAAAATTGATGTTTTGAGTCATTGTGTTAATGTCATATTCTTATGTTGATTAGAGTTGTAACTCATGATGATGTTGTAGTATATTGTGTAGTTGGGCTGCTAGTCTTGAGTCTATCCTTTCCCTTTTAAAAGTTTAGTGTCATTAATGTTCCTAAGGTGGGGATAATGTAACATTCTGAAAAGTCGAGACCTAATGTAGATCCTAACATGAGTGTCTAAAGGTTTTGATACTGTTTTAAGACCTAAAATAATGTTTATAAGTCATCCGAGAATTTTTAGAGCCAAGACGTCAAGGAACGTCCATGACGTCTGGAAACTAGCTTAATTATCACGACCCGAGAGTACCCCCTAGAAGTTAGGGCATTCTCGAATCGAAACACGGCGTACAATACCTCTTGGAGGTCTTGTACAAGCCCTTTCTTACCATTCATTGCATACATGTATGAAAAGTAGTGCGGAATTAAAACTTTTCACATAAAATAATAATACTTCAAGATATCTCTTTTATAGAAAAACATAATGAAACACTAAGTGTCAAAGTCGCCATCTTAGACATACGAATATATTGGGACACGGACCATACTTCATCATCTAGAAAATACCTAAGTTTATTACAATACTTTCAATAAGGAAAACTAAACATCAAGATGTCCTCGAATCTAATGAGGACATACCAACTCTTGCTTGAATGAATACTAATTCAAGCTTCCACTTCGAGACTCCTCTCAAATGCCACCTACACCTTTAGAGATAGAAAAAAGTATGGAATTAGTACAAACACTTGTACTAAGTATGGCTTAATGCATAAATTCATGATAAACAGACTTTTTGTATGAAACATGTTGTTTTTTTATCAAAACATCATAGTATTGGCGTAAGAACAACATTTAACACTTTAGAAACATACAGGATATCACATAAACATTTTATCAAATATTGAAGAATGTTACAGTGAACTATGTCACTTTACAGTGAACTAAGTTCAACTTCACAGTGACCCCTTTTAGCTTGCAACCCTCTCACCAAAGGTTATCCTAAGACTCACTTAAGTAAGACGAAGAGAGACCGCCCATACCCCTCTCTAAGCACACCTAAATTATCCTTATGACTACCTAAGATAACTTCGCTCTCACTTTATTTGTTAAACTACCTACCTAGAATTACTCTGAGACTTACCTAAGTAAGACATGAAGAGACCTCCCATACACCCTCTTCAAGCCTACCTAAGCAATCCTCAAAGCTACTCTAGATAAGTACTTTTTTTCATTAACATTCCTTTACTAAAGTAATTATGTTCATCAAGTCATTCAGGAAACATTCATCACTTATGGACATTCACATAATTGTCTTTAAGAAGACCTAGGGCACTCACACACTAACAACTTCAAAGCCTAATCGTGCAATGTCTAGATAGCGTCTCATTCCACTAACTAAACTTCATAGTACTTATCCAACACTAGCATGTATCCCACATGATAAGAATAGGCAATAACCGACATAGACCATACTATCTAGGCATGGATTCGGAGTCTACCCTACTCCGATGGAGGATGTTCGACTTGCCAAGGGTAGAACTAGGACACATCCCATGTAGGCACATAGTTAAGGAATATCAAGGTCTTTTATGCACTCTAGTCTCATTCTCAAAGTAGAGATACATTGTACTCTAGTCTCCTTCTTAAGTTTCACTCGGTGCTAGCCTTTGTTCTGATAGAGTAAGTTCAATAATAAGGGGCATATGACAAAGGTACCATATCTTAGTCATTACTTAGTCATAATGCAACTACCAAAGATGGGTCCACTAGGGCTGCCACTCAATGGTTTATAAGGGTAGCTCATTCTTAACCTTCTTTCTACATAGAAGGTTCCACATAATAGTCATGCTTAGAAGGGCACCATCTTAGGTCTACCGATCATATACTTTCATTCAACTTTCATCCATATACATACAAGACAAAGGTGCATAATCCTACTAAGTCAAGATGTTCATATTCATAATGTACATGTATCAAGTAAGGGACACAAGTATACCAAGACAAGACACATACATCTTCATATATAGAATATTATTCTATAAGGACATAGGCATAACCAACATCATCTATAGGTCACCCTATTCACTACTATAATGTCATTAATATAACCATTATTAGACCACTTAGTGAAGTAGGAAGAATCATGCATCAACTCTAAGACTACACATACAAAGACATAGTGATAGTCTAACATGATCACCTAACATCAATAAAACAACACATACTATCACCTTAATCACAAATGAATAGATAAATATGATACACTTCACATAATTCCACTATAAAAATCATCATAATATATCAAGTAGTTGCCAACAAGGCCATGATCATTATAATACATAAAGTAACGCCGACGAGGCCACGTAATTCACAAGTAAAGCACATAGCACCGCCACCATAAGTGGACCATATCAATCACAACATAATTCAAGATCTACGTTACATAAAATAAAGAGAATTAGGGCAGGTACCACCAATCCATTCTCACCACTTCAATCCATAGCTAAATCATCCAATACAATACTCAAAGGCCCTTACCCATGGCCATGATCATCAATTCAATACAAAAATTATAATACTCAATCAATATAAATAAATTCAATATAGATTTGTCAATCTAATACAGCCTATTCATTAATTCAATAAAATTCTTACACCATTCAATAGCCCATAGAAAACTATATTAGAATTCATAAACATTAAGGAAAGATCATAACATCCAAAATATAGCCAATTTGAAGAGATTGTGTTTTGCATGGTTTCATGAAGAATTTAGGTTAAAATCATCTAATACACATCAATTTAATCATAAATTAATGATCTAAAACATTTTATGCAAAAACCCATGGCTAGAATTCAATTTAGAAGATTTCATGTTTTGGATTATCTTTGAAAATCATTTGAATTGACTCCTTGAAGAAAAAGATTTCAAGGATGAAGAACCATACCTTAATTGTGATGAAAAGACCACAAGATTGATGGAGAAAAACTTGGAAAATCTATCTTCATCCTTGGAACTTCAAAACTTCATCAATGGAGGTTTTTGGATAGAAGAGAGGCAAATATTTTGTTTTGGACTTGAGGGTTATGATTTGAAGGGTGAATTGGGGTTTAAATAGGTCTAATAACCGCCAATATTTACCCCATAAAATACCCAAAAGACCCCTGAACTTATAGGACCTTTTAACCAACTCAAACTCAACATAAATTTCCGGAATCATCGTCGGGGAACAAGTCGCGGCGCGGAGCAGTTCCCGCATGATTTATTTGAAAATAACTTCCGCGGTAGTTGAGTCTGCATTGTGTCCGCAACGCGGAGAAACTTTTGGAACTTTGGTGGACCAAGTCTGCGACGCGGACCTATTTCACTAAGGAACAAAAGCTGCTGTCGTTGGCAACTTGTGTGGCCCAAGGTTGGGTCCTCCTCAATGACCCTTTGGTTGGTCCTTGGGAAGTTTTGCACGGACGTTTACACCTCGATTACTCTCATATACATGTTATAAACCTATCACATCAATTTGAACTCAAATCAACACATAAAACTTGACGAAACACGTTAAGACATGCAAGCACGTTTCAATGCAAAACATTCGAACGTCTTGGACATTCTTGGACGTTTGACCTCAAAACTTCATGAAACTTGACACACTTCCTATAAAAACAATTATTAAACATATTATGACTTTAAAAAATCATGAAACAAGTGTTAGGCTGTAGTTCAACCCAGCTCATTTTTGAGGGTGTAACGTTAATTGAACTAGTTGATGTTGCTATGTTTGGGGATGGTTTGAGAGGGTCAAATGAAATCTAAAACTAGTAAAAAAATACTTTGGTTTGGTAGAGTGTGGTATAGAGGGTTTAAACGTCCAATAACGATGCCCTAAGGACCAATCGAAGGGTCCATGAGGAGGACCCCAACATGGGTGGGCAGGCTGCCTGCGTGAGTCACGATTCAAGGGGCTGCTGCGCAACGCGCATACCACATGGACCCTACTGCCTCAATTCATTTTTCAAAAATAAAAACGTGTGTTGGCCTCGCGGCGCGGAGCCACTTCCCACATTCGGTAAAAATGTATTTTTGACATTTTGACTTCACAAAAAGACCAATTTAAGTGAGGGGTGTTTTGGGTAATTTAGGGGATGATTATACATAGACTAAGGGTAATTTTAAAGTCATTTTTCACTCATCCAAACCCAATTTCCAAAACAATACCCAAAAGCTCTCCTCTCTCTCTACTTTCTCTCTCCATAATTCCTCCATTGAAGAAGGAACAAAGCTTTAAGAACAAGGTCACTTTCTCTAGGATTTAACTTCAATTTCATGGATTAATATTCATTAAGGTATGGGTTATTCACTCTTGAGATTCCTTTCCTAAGAGGTCCTTTCAAAGTTGATTTCTAAATTACCCAATTCCATATGGTTTTCCAATTCTAATAGGTTTTCTTCTAAACTTCCAATTGATGATAAATTGTGATTTCTTATGACTAATTGAGTATACATTGTTGATTAATTGAGGTTAATTGATGAAATTTCATGTTGATAATGTTCTCTTCGCCAATTCCCCAAATCTTGGATCTTGGTCATGAATTCATGGGAATTGAAGAATGATTTGATTATTAGACTTGTTTTATCTATTCTAATTCATGTATGGATTGACTAGGGTCATTTATTGTTAGGATTGAATCTAATTCTTGATGAATTCATGATGAACCCTAATTCCCCTAACCTTACGTAGTGAATTGAAGTTAAATTGGATAGTGATGATGCAATTGACATAGCTATTGTGTTAATTACTATTGTGTGATGGTATTACACCCATTGTTGGGTTGAATGTATGGTTGATAGTAATACCATGATGATGGCTTTTGAAGAAGATTTGGTAAGTCTTTATGATCCTAACTTTTACTTCAATTATGATTACTTGTGTTTAGTGATGGAGTTACATTGAAGTATACCTTATGATTAGATTGATAGGGTTGGTATGATGTTGAATTGATATGTGTTGACTATGGTTTGTGAGTTATTGGCTAAGATGTAAATATTATAAGAATGCTGATAACTTACCAATGTGTGTTATTATAATGTGACTATGTAAATGTGCCAACCTTACATGTATGAATTATAGTGAAAGGAAAATACTCATGCAATTCTTATTGAGCTATGATGATGATGGTTATATAAGGGGTGACCCTTTGACCTAACTAAGCTATGACTATAAATAAAGGCATGAAAGACATTTAAAAAGAGAATCTATCTTAGCACCGAGTGAACTTGTAGATGAGGGGTGGCGCCTTCCCAGGGAGGGAAGGTTGGGTTCACCATAGTCCTCACGGGGTGAATAGCCTTATAGTCCAAAAAGGGCATAGAGTTATGTTTCCATGACAGCCCCCAATCTCTATAAACTATGTTGCCACCATAGGAATACTAGCTAGTGGATCCACCTAGATGCTATGTTCATGTTTGGTACTACTTTGGTCGGTAGTTTACCTTCCATCGGTGTAAGGTTTTACAACATCGGATTCCACACTTAGATCTTGTGTTCAATGTCGGTTAAGGCAACTGTTCCTGAAAGTAAAATGAATTACTGATGTGAACCTTAACTAGGGTGACTTGAGAGGTTGACTTAGTCTGGGTAGGGGTAGGGGACTCTACCTAGGCACTTCACTAGTTGGCTTTGAGGGAAGTCCTAGAAGGATGTTCTTATGTTATAATGATATTGTAAAGCAAGTATTATGTTTATGTTTACTTTACATGTTGATGATCCTTTATGATGTTAGTTTCATTGATGAACATGATATTGGTCTATATTGCTAAATATGATGATGACTACTATTGACTATGTTATGTTGAGTTGGGGATTACTTGTGATCCTTTTTTTGGTTTACTTGATTGAGTAAGGTTATGGGGCTTTGCTTGGTCATTGCACTTGTAGGCTAAATGGTGGGTTATGAGTAAGGGTCTTACTTGTATTATTATGTTGTGAACTCTTGTATATGTTGACTTGACTGTTACTTGTTGGTGTTTGTCTTGTGTCGTACATGGGTTTGACTTATGGATTATGTGATTATTGGCTTATATGGGTTTTTGATTCTGTATAATGCTGCTTAAAGTACTTTAGCATGGTTTTGAACAAATGTCCTCTTTAGCATGATTTCAATTGTTTTATGTGCATATACTCGTACTTAGTACAAGTGTGTACTAACGCTTTTCAATGTTTATAACAAATGTAGGATCGGGCTGTTGAGCTTAGTAGAAGGCCATTGGAAGACTACTTGGATTCTTCTCTTCCATGTTCGGTAGGTCCTCACTTTCCGAGGAAGATGCCATTATCTACCTATTGGATGTTGTTTAGTCTTAAAGGCAATTTGTTCATTCTCTTTCATTTTGGTACTATAATTGTAAAGCCTATATGTGGCTATGATTGTTTATGTAAGGGCTATGCCCAAATCGTTATAATCTTGTTTAGATGGTTTAATATGAGAAAATGTTATAGACTTCTTATGAGACTATCTTATACTATGTATGTGCAATAAAAGTAGAAGACTATGTAATCTTCTTATACGAAGGGTCTACGTATACTCGATAAATATATATTATGTGTAAGCGAGTGGTTTAAGTAAACCTCCATGTAGAAGTAATCGAAAAGTTTTAAATTTTCCGCATTTTTAACCTATGAAGTTAATGATCAATGCTAAGAGGTTAGTCTTAGTCCTCTTCGAGGACGACGATGCCGGTTACGTCTAGGGGGTGCTCCCTGGATGTGACAATACACAACAAGCCTAGAAAGGTCCATATCATCATGGAGAATCGTCATACGACACGCTTCTTTAACCAGGTCAGATACACCGGCCACAAACCTACTCATCTCATATCTAAGGTTGGACACCAAGGATAGAGTATACTTAGACAATAGGGTAAACTTTAAGGAATACACCTCTAGACGCATACTACCTTGACTAAGGTTTATAAAATCCACCACCTTAACCTCTCTCTTCTCACGGGGAAAGTACTTACCAAGGAAGGCTTTCTTAATCTCCTCCCATTCTATAGGACTATTGATTTTCCATTGAGTAATCCAAATTTGGGAAACTTATTTCAATTGATAGGCGTCAAGTTCCGCTTTTTCAATTGAAGTCAGTCCCATAGAACTAACAACCTTATACACTTCATCCAAAAACTATTGGGGAGTCTCCTACCTTAGATCCTAGGAAAATCGGAGGATTCATCCTCACAAAGTCTCTCAACCTAGAAGCCATAGTACTCACCATGGGGTTCATAATAGCTTCAACAACCCAGTACCTTGTGCCCTCATGGCTTGAGCTTGAGTAGTTATGACTTGAGCCATCATCAAAGAGCTGACCTAACTTCCTCATCGGTCATGGGTGGACATTCACCAGAACTTCATTACCTTGAGGAACTTATCCCCCTTGAGGATTTTGGGGAGGAACTCCCTCATTCACAACTTCATCTTCCACTCTCCTTGTGGGCGTCCTTCTTGTATTCATATACTATAAGCACAAGAGGAGGTTTAGGATAAGAATTATAAAGCTAAACTCTAAGGAACGACTTCAAGAATAATGAAAGAAATGTAACTTTAAACGTCTTATAGCCTCCCACTCATAGATGTGTCGCTACTCATACCGATGAACAAACACTCTACTAAACGTGGAATGTGAGAGATCAATCCTAAGAACCATTCCAAAACCTTATGGAATGATACCATGTTTGTCACACCTCGAAAGAACCCCCTAAACGTGACACGTCGTATAAGACTCCAAAAATCCTCATAGCATTTCATTGCATTCGATATTGAAATATTGCGGAATTAAAACTTATTTATATCCAACTATAAAACTTCTTTTAAAAGAAATTCTTGAAAATACACTGTTGAAGTCTAAGTATTACATGGCCATATAACAAGTGACATTGAAAACTAAATTAGGGACACGATCCTTTACAATAGAAAAGACTAGAATATCCATTACATGAAATGTAAGAAACTTCAAAAGTCACTTGTCCTCGATCAATGAGGACGTACCACTCTAGCCTTGGAGGAATAACAATCCAAGCATTTAAACCTAGATAAAAGTAATCACTTGCCGGAACCTACACTTGTAGTAAAACATGAAGAAATAGGGTTAAGCACACAAAATTGTACTAAGTATGATTACTATGCAAAAACATGCTTTGGAAGGGACATTCAATTTGAAAGTCATGCTTTTATGCCATTTTGATAAAAACATCATGAACAATAGAAATAGAGGCGTAATATAAGTCACAACCAACATAGAAGTCATTTCATCACAATAGAGACACAATAACCATGTAAGCAATTACCTTCATATTAAACCTTCACCACAAGTAGCCTAGTTATACCTTGGGCAGTGTATTGATAGCGTCCTATACAACCATACATACAAAAGAATCACATTAAGGTCACCAAAAGTGTACTTACCCTTCATTACTTTTTACCGATACAAAATATCCATACATAAGAGACATCACCATTTCATAAGTCACATAATCACATAAGGACCATCACCTAAGACAACTCTATGTCATACTAGTACAATGTGCAAGTACCATCCCATACTACTACTAACACTAAATACTCCTTTGAAGTCACCATTAGCAAAGGCACATTCATATACAATAAGTCATTACAAGAAAGTAACTCATAATACAACACAGTATAGCATGCATCTTTACATTTAAGCATATAAGAGTCAACATTCTTCAATAGCTTCATTTAGAGGACTTTCATACATTAGTCATTAAGACTTAGATTACTCATTATGACCCTCTCAAATCCTACTCGTGCAATGTATGTATGGCATCCCATACGACCACCCAGACGTCATAGAACTTCTCAAGGAACCATAATGTATATCTCAAATTATTAGAATAAGCATTTAACCGACATAGACCATGAGAGCTAGATCATGGAATACGGTGTCATAAAGCCTCACACAGTAAAGAGGTGGTATACTTGCCTAAGCTAAACCAGTATTTAGCTTAAGTGGATCCCTTAGCTAGGACCTATGTGGGTAAGAGATAAGAAAGATGTTTATTGAAATCCAGCCTAACGTAGGGAGAATCTCCATCTTATCAGATCCTTTTGGTGCTTAGCCTACATTGCCATAGAGTAGTTTCTTTTACATGAGATTATAACAATTGAGAAGGCTATCAATATTAGGTCTACCGACCTACATCACATTACAAGGATATCTCATTAACTTTCCTAAAAAGGGCCACCACCATTAGGTCTACCGTTTCTAGGTTCATCATTTCACACAAGAAAGGGACACCACCATTAGGTATACTATTTCAAGCTTATTCATGTTACACAAGGAATATCCACCACCATTAGGTCTACCATCCAAGGTTTAAATCATATTAGAACCTAGACTTCTCATGAAAGGCCACTAACATTGGGTCTACCAATCCGAGGTTTAACCTAGAGAACTTCATTTGATTCATTCATTAATGAAAGTACAAATATTAGGTCTACCAATTCAAGACATTAAGACATTAAGTCAAGATACATTGATTATTCAATATAAGGATGTGGAAGCCTACCAATTCATAAGATAGAACATCACATTATAGAACCCTTCATACTCCATCATCAACATTCATGAGTGTTAATTAAGCATGAGACTTCTCATAACACTATTACATTCTAGGAACAATAATAATACACTCATAGATATCACACCTATACTTCACTTTATGATCATACATAAATTCTTCTTGCATATATAGGTTCAAGGAAGATAACCATCAATTTAATACCACAATACACGAATGAAGTAAACACCTCCACCTTTCAAGTGGATCAACATCAAATTCACAATTCTTATTCATCAAGTAATTTATCATAATTTTCCTCCAAGTCCATGAATCTCAAATCACCAACACACCAATAATTCACTATAATTCAGGAATGGATAATGACAAAATTCAATAATCTATATCAATTTATACAAATTCTATTCACATACATTCATTATCAACAAAACCCACTTTAGAAAGGCAAAATTTTGAAATTGAGATCATTTATGGGATCATAGAGTATTTCCATCATAAATCATCTATTTAACATTCACACAATCATAATATTCCATTAAAAACACTTTAAATTGTAAAATGAAAGAACCCATGAGATTGAGTAAAACTTGGATTTTTTTTGAACTTGGAAACTTTTTAATGGACTCTAGGGATGAAAGTTATCCCTAGATGAAGGGTCACCATACCTCAATAGATGGAATCCACTAAAACCTAAACAATTATCCATTCTCTTCAAAACCTCATATTTATTTTTCTCTTAGTTCTTCGATGGAGTTCGAGAGAGATGTTTATTTGGGGGGGGGGGTGATTTGGGGATTTTGAATAATGAATCTACCATAGTATTTTAATGGTTCAATACTCTTAAAGTATCTTCATATAATTAAAATAACCGTCCATGAACCAAGATAACGAAGGGAGGAATTTACCAAACAACCCTTGGCTTGGCCGAGCCACTTGACATATTGCAGGTCCATTTGACGGATCCCCATCCACTGACTATGGATGGGTTGATTCACCATGTTGTCATCTCGTGGTTTGGATCACAGAAATGGTTTTAGGGGGCCTTTACCTATGGAGTCCATCCAAAGGGCGTAGATAGCCCTACGGGGCGTGGTCCCCTTTTGTGGTTCATCAAAGTTTGGTAACTTTAATGGTTTCCTTGGGGTCTTATGGTTTAGACTTAGGATCCTCCTCTAGGATGCTTAGAGTGGACCTTGGGGGGTCGTACCTTGACATATAACCCCTTAACAGCTCAACCATGGCTTGGTACAACATTCAACCACTTCAAAACTCATGACAAACTCTCACACATACAAGTTAGGATCTAGTTTCACTAATTCGTTTTACGGGTCATTACAGAAGCTACCCGACATTTCAGTCTTACATCGAGTAGGACTTTTTTAGACTATTTATTTGAATTAATTAGGTCGTATTTTGTTTTTATCTCGTCATATTTGATTTGAGAGACTAGTTACTTAATATTCTTGACTTTTGTTTCCTATTAACATTGAATCACTATTTGGAGTTGGATTTTGGTTTTTTGAATATCAAGTGTTCTTTGAATTTTTGAAATTTATTAAGTGATACTGTTTTCAGTACTAGTCTTTTTTTGTTCAGTTGAAACCATGAGTGGCTAAACACCACAAGTAGGGTTGTGGGAACTATGAGTGAAATCTAAGTGTGGATACGTTAAACGAGTAGAATTTGATTTGCATGTGCAATATATAAGTCAACTTTCATTATTATATTGTTCTAATGAGTGCACACATTAGAATCAACTTTATCTATCGATTGTTTGAGATAAAATCGATAGTTGGGAAAAATTTGAGTTTAATTTAATGAAATGGAGTTAGAATTTGAGTTTGAGAGATGAAAACTTTAACATCTTTGTATGTGAGGGTAAAATCCTCACTCGAGGACCTATAGGATTTGAGTGGAAGTTATCTAACTACACTACGAAGTGTTAGATATTGTTAACTCACCTATAATTTGCATATAATAGATTACCCAAAACTCTTTCATGAACTAACACTAGATTGTAACGTCATGGGAAACACAAACCTGGTTTCATATATTTATGAATACAACCTTGAAATCAACAATCTATTAGTTGTTAATCTGGATTTTGTTTAACAATATTGGTTACTTGAACGTTATAGCTAAACCCATTTTACCTTGCATAATTACTTTCTAAGGAAAATAATAACAACATTTGGATAAATGCGACAGTGAAATCATTCATGTAAAGAAATTATCTATAGGATCAACCTCAACTCACATTGAGTTTTGTAAATTGACTTCGACCGTTTATACTTGTTAATTGAAGTGTAAGTTTGGATGTATCAATTCTCCCTGTATGATTGATGACTCAAGGACAAGGATGAGCAAGTTCGTTTAGGGGATGTCCAAAATGGTATTAAAGAATGTCATACCATCATGCTTTTTAATGATATGGATATTTCTCGTCTCATGGTTCATGCTCAACAGATTGAAGAGGAGAAACTTAAGGGAAAGTCTAGGGAGACAAAGAGGGATAAAACTGGTGATGGTAATTTCTCTCATGCAAGGTCCAATGGATACGGTCGTCTTACGTTTGGATAATGGTTTTCCAGTCAAGGTTCCTCCAATGCTACTTTTTGGTTCAACAAAGACAGGTTGACTAATCCTAAGCCTTAAGAAGGAAATGGTAGTAGGTCTCTATTACCTACTTCAACTAAGTGTGGAAGGAATCACAAGGGCAAATGTCTAGCAGGTTCAAGTGCTTATTTTGGTTGTGGTAAGATGGACCACAAGATAAGAGATTGTCCTTCAGTTGTAAAGAATGAAGGAGATAATGTCTAGAGGGATCCAATTCTTGTTTTGGTTGTGGTAGGATAGATTACAAGATAAGAGATTGTCCTTTAGTTTCTAAGAATGAAGGAGATAATCATCGGAGGGCTCAAACTTATCCTTCATTTGGTCTAAGTAGTTTGGGTTTAAATGCACCCAAGGAAAATAGATTCTATGTACTTCAGACTCGTGGTAAAGAATAGGGTTCTTCCTATGTTGTTATTGATATATTCAAAGTACTTCAACTTAATGTTTATGATTTACTTTATCCTAGTGCTACCTTTTCTTTTGTGACGCCATATGTGACTGTGAGGTTTGATGTTCTTCTTGATGTGTTCTTAGATCCCTTTCTATATATACTCATGTTGGTGATTCTACTGTGGCAAAGAGGATCTACAAAAAGTTTGTTGTCTCCTTGTCCCATAGAGTTACACTTGTTGATTTTGTAGAGCTTGATATGTTAGATTTTGATTTTATTCTTGGTATGGATTTGCTAGACTCATGTTATGCTTTTATTGATTGTAACCGTGTAGTCAATTTTAGTTTCCAAATGAGCGTGTCCTAGAATGGAATGGGGAAATTATATGCCTAAGGGTCAATCTTTTTCCTATCTTAAGGCTAGAAAGATGATCTTAGGGTTGCATTTACCATATAGTTAGATTGATAGATGTAGATTCTGAAACCCCTAGTTTTGTGTCGATCTCCGTTGTTAATGAGTTTCTGGAAGTGGTCCCAGATTATCAACCTAGTATTCCTCCAGAAAGGGAAACGGACTTCAGTATTGATCTTCTAGGAGATATGTAGCCTATATCCATTCTTCCTTTGTAAATGGATCCTGTAGAACATAAGGAATTAAATGAGCAATTAAAAGATTTGTTTGATAAAGTTTTCATCAGACCGAGTATCTCTCCATGGGGTGCTCCCATTTTGTTTGTTGAAAAGAAAGATGTTTCACTTTATATTTGTACTGACTACCGACAATTGAACAAGTGAATGTTAAGAATAAGTATGACCTTACAAGGATATATTACTTGTTTGGCAAACTTTAAGGGGTGAGTTACTTATCCAAGATTGACCTCCGATTTGGTTATCACCAATTGAGGGTGAAGGAAGATAATATTCCGAAGATTCTTTTTAGAACTCGGTATGGTCATTTTGAATTTTTAGTGATGTTCTTTGGTTTCACTAATGCTCCGCCCGCCTTTATGGATTTGATAAATAGGGTATATAAATATCTTGACATATTCTTGAATATGTTCATTGATGATATATTGATTTTTTGAGAAGAGAGAATGACCACGTCAATCATTTGAGGATTGTGTTGTAAATTCTCAAGGACGAACAACTCTTTGAAAAGTTTAGCAAATTAGAGTTTTGGCTAAGGTTTGTGGCTTTTCTTGATCATATTATTTCAAGGGTATTGAAGTAGATCCTAAGAAGACATATGCGGTCAAGAGTTGGCCATGACCTCTATCCTTTTTAGATATTAGAAGCTTCTTGGGTTTAGCTTGTTACCAAAGAAGGTTTATTGAGGTGTTTTCTTCAATTCCTATCCATTGAAAACATTCACTCAAAATAAGGCTAAGTTCATATGGTGCGAAGTATGTGAGAAGAGTTTTTAGGTATTGAAAGATAGATTGTCTTCCGCTACGATATCAACCTTGCCAGAATGGAGTAATGATTTTTTTATTTATTCTGACTCCTCAAGAATTGGGCTAGGATGTGTGCTTATGAAAAATGGGAAGATTATTGTCTATGATTCATGAAAATTAAGGTCCATGAAAAGAATTATCCTACCCATGATCTTGAATTTGCGGCAGTTGTTTTTCTTATAGATTTTGAGGCACTACTTGTATGGTGTTCATGTAGATGTTTCACCAACTATAACAGTTTACAATATGTGTTTAATTAAAAGGATCTAAATCTTTGCAAAATAAGGTGGCTTAAGTTATTGAAGTATTATGATATAAGAGTTCTCTATCACTCTGGTAAGGAAAATGTAGTGGCGAATGCTCTTAGCCGATTATCAATGGGTAGTGCTTCCCATATTGAGGATGGTAAGATAGAATTGGTGCAAGATATACAAAGATTGGACTGATTAGGTGTTCAGTTAAAAGACTCCACCAGGAGTCTTGATGTTGTTCAAAATGGTTCAGAATCATCTTCGGTGGCGGTTGTTAAAGCCAAGCAAAGTCTTGATCTGACCTTAGTTGAATTGAAAGAAGAAGTTCCTAGAAAGGTTTTAAGTATTTCTCCCAAGGAGGAGATGGTGTGCTTCGTTATCAAGGTCATTTATGTGTTCCCAATGTTGATGATTTGAGGAAACAAAATTTATCGGAAGCCCATAGTTCACGATATTACATTCACCCGGGAGACACCAAGATGTACCGCGATTTGTGGCAGGTCTATTGGTACAATGGGATGAAGAAGGATATTGCAGAGTTTGTGGCTATGTTGCGTAATTGTCAACATGTGAAAGTTGAACATCAGAAACTAGGAGGTTTGTCCAAAGGTATTAGAATTCTCATTAGAAGTTGGAATATTTGAATATGCACTTTATAGTAGGTTTGCCTCGTACACTGCAACTATATGATATGATTTGGTTTATAGTAGACCGAATAATGAAATCATCTCATTTCATTCCTGTCAAGGTTTCTTATTCGGCAAAAGATTATTCTAAGTTGTATTTGAGGGAAATGATAAGGTTAAATGGAGTGCCTTTATCCATTATCTCTGATCGTGGAACTCAATTCACTTCTCAGTTTTGGAAATCTTTACATAAGGTTCTTCGTACTCATTTTAAGGATAGTATGACCTTTTACCCGCAAACCGATTGGCCAGCGGAGCGTACTATCCAAACATTGGAAGATATGTTAAGAGCTTGCATTATTGATTTTACAGGAAATTAGGATGATCACTTGTCTTTGATGGAGTTTGCAGACAAAAATATTTATCACTCAAGTTTTGGTATGGCTCTATTTGAGGTTTCTTATGGTAGGAGGTGTAGGTATCCTATAGGATGGTTTGATGTGGGTGACTGAGTTGGTGCATGATGCTATGGAGAAAGTTTAACTTATTAGAGAAAGTTTGAGAACAACTCAAAGGTTGTAAAAATAATATGCCGATGTAAGAAGAAGAGATCTTGAGTTTGATGTTCATGATTGGGCTTACTTGAAAATATCACCCATGAAGGGTTTAATGAGGTTTGCTACTAAAGGGAAGCTTAGTCCCTATATGTAGACCCATATTAGATTTTGAGGAATATTAGTAAGGTTGCTTATGAAATTGAATTGACTAATGAATTGCCATCGGTGCATCCGGTTTTCCGTGTCTCTATATTGAAAAAGAGTGTTGAGATACAACATCCGTAGTTCC
The DNA here is from genome assembly GCA_016801875.1 of Solanum sitiens. Taxonomy (NCBI): domain Eukaryota; kingdom Viridiplantae; phylum Streptophyta; class Magnoliopsida; order Solanales; family Solanaceae; genus Solanum; species Solanum sitiens. The sequence continues at coordinate 645,415 of JABWTJ010000429.1, forward strand.
TTTAGAAGGTTTGGCCGTAGATGAGAATCTTTCTTAGGAGAAAGTTCTGGTAGATATTTTAGACCGGCAATTCAGAAAGTTAAGAAATAAATAAGTTACTTTTGTGAAGGTGTGGTGGAGGAATCAGTTAGTTGAGGGTGCTACTTAGGAGGCTGAGGCCAATATGATATCTTGATATACTCATCTTTTTCCTTCTACCCCTACTTTAGCTTGAGGTAATGATATCCTCATGGCCTACTCTTTGTTTTGGTGTCATGGGTCTTAGATATTTCCATGATCCCTCATTTTATGCTTGTTGATGAAAAGCTTGGATCTTGAAAGAAAATAAGTTTACAAGATTGATTTTACCCATGTTGATGTGCATTAAGTATGAGTTGCATATAGACTTCATAAGATGATGTTTTGAGGATGCTTTATCTTAGAGTTGATGTTTCCTCCTCGGATATGTGAATTTATGTGATTTCATTCATGATGGGTTGATAGGATAGAATTTTTCTCTCCAGTTGATGTCTAGAATCCCATTTGAGGAAGAAATATTCCCAAGAGGGATATAATGTAACACCTAGGAGTCTAGTAGTCTAAGCATGGCACCAAGTGATTACAAGACAAAGAATGAGCCTCGACATTATTCACGAAGGCCTATACGAGCCGTAAAAGGCACCATGAGGTGTGGTCAAGCTTGTGAAGGCTCACAGTGTTGAGCCAAGGAGGACTCCCATCTCACGAGCACCTAGACATCTCGTGGTGAGCACCACGACGCGTAGTGATGCCTGTTAAGAGGGAGGTAGTAGCCCCTCTATAGCTGACCCTCTACACGAGCCACTAGATGACTCGTGAGAGCCATTACGGCTCTTGGAATGGGTAGTGAAGGGGATATGATTTTAGGGTATGTTTTCCAGGCCACTGATCTAAGGGCCACAAAAGACCAGAAGACTCGTGGACCCTTATACGGCTTGTGGAGCTTTCCATGTGTGGACTACGTCAGCTGTAAGTTCAAGGGCTTTTAGGTTTTTTCCAGATTTCTATAAAATAATACTACGTCATTTTGCCTATGCCTAGGACCCATATACAAGTGATTTTAACCCCAAATTAATTCATTCACTTCATTATTTCAAAATTCACCAAAAGAATTTGAGTCTCTCTCTTCCAAGGATCTCTCTCTCTAAAAGTTTAGACAAGAAGATTCCAGCTAGGGTTCAAGGTTAAGCCTTCATTCATCAATCACTTCTGGGATTTTATAGCAAGGTATGGTAGCTTTTCATATATGGAATCCTTGCATCCATAGAGCCCAGTTGTCAACATTTAAAAGTAGATATTCTCCTATTTCAGTTAGGTTTTTTCCCAAGTTATGGGTTCTTATGAATTTTGATTCAATTGATTGAATTATGATTGATTATGCATGAATTGAGAGTATTCTATGTTTTCTTATGAAATTCCATGTACCCATGCTTAACCCATGTTTCTAAGATGAAATTGATTTAAAATGGGTTTTACTCTATGCAAAGAGAATTTATGCATTATGTGTACTCTTATAGGATGAATAAAATACAATACAAATTTCTTCGAGATTGAAGCATATGTGATGATTTATGATAAGAATTGCATTGATAGGGAAGTGTATGCTATCTATTGTCGATTTATTGAGGTGATTTGTGTGCAAGATATTTTCCCACGTGATTCCTCATGTATGAAAATGAAAGGTTTTCTCATATTGAATGATTCTTGTTTGAAACGATTTCTCACCTAAAGTGAATCTAAACCAAGGAATTATGAAAATGATGAGGCTAGAGATGATTACCCATGACCTCTAAGTAAAATAAAATAGGTGATTACCCATGTCATATGATAGAAAGACAAGAGGCGAATACACATGTCACATGATGTACAAAAAAGAGACGATTGCCCACGTTCCGATAATGCAAGTTGGACTAGAGTCGATTACCCATGATCCTAAGGTGAAAGGACAATAAGAGATTACCCATGACCCTTTATAAGAAAGCAATAGAGGATTTCCATGTCCTTAAAATATACGGTTTGATATGTTTTGGTAGGTAATGAGCTTGGATTGTTGTTTGAGTATTCCTTCCACTATAAGTAATACTAGAATCGATTAATCATGTCTTGACTAAGGATGATTCAAGGTTACTTCAAGAAGTATTCCTTACATGTTAAGATGATTTATTATGTCCATTGATTATGCCTTATGACTTACATTGTCTAACTTTTATGTTATGTTATGTTTATACATGCTAGCATATTTAGTACATTTTTGTACTAACATATACTCTTGCTTACATATCTTATCCAAATGTAGGGTTCAACGTTCTCGATTCTCAACTCTGTGGCTAGGATCCATAGTAAAAGAAAAGTTGAATATTGGTGAGTCCTTATTCATCCAAGGATTTGACCACTACTTTCCTTATTTCCTTTTCATTTTTAGTTTTTGAACATTGATGTACGAGCTATGTCCCAAGATTCTATTGTATTAGATAGTTTTCGAAACTTCAGTATATACTTTTATTTTGTTCTAAAAATTTTGGTTATGTTGAAATAATGTATGAAATCTGTTTGATTTATATTATCTTGACTACGAAATCTAAGTGGCTTTTATAAGGCCTCTCGAGGTCTTATATGCCATGTTACATCTAGAGGGTACCCCTGGGTTGTGACAAGACTTGGGGCATCACAAACTTGGAGCACAGAGTTAAAGTGTCCTAGGGTGCATATGAACCCTTGTCTGAAGAGTTTTTGTTATTAGTGTGAAGAACTCCACATCGATAATTGGGAGGCTACAACATTTAAAAAACATTTCTCTTCCTTCTTACTCTTTTTTGTACGATAGCGTTCAAATCTATAAAAGTTTTTTCTAGTTCGTGCATGCGCATATATTTTTAGATCATGCCTCCACGAAGAGATGTTCAAGGTCATCGTTCTATAAGAAATGTTGATACCCAAGATCTAGAGGTTCCCAATTCACTAAAAGTGCAACCTCCTCAAGGAGAAGATATAAATGCTGAATTTTGGGATGCTATGTGGATGTTAAATCACATTATTGTCTATAAAACTAGTCAATGAGAGTGATTCTTCAGGATGTTGCTAATACATACAGGATCCGTGAGTTCTTGAGAATTAATCCTCCAAAAATCAAAAGGTCTAATGTCACAAAGGATCCAGATAACTTTTTGGAGGAGCTGTAAAAAGTGTTTTAAGTGATGTGGATTCTTGATGTTGAACAAGTAGAGTAAGTTGCATACCAACTCAAGGGTGTTGCTAGGATTCGGTACAACCAATGGAAAAAGGGCATGGCTTAAAGGGCACCAATTGTGTGATGGTCTGTGTTTTATAGTGCCTTCACGGGGTGTTTCTTTCCCCACGAGCTAAGAGAGGCAAAGGTAAGAAAATTTCTCACTCTTAAACAGGAATCCATGAGTGTGAATGAGTACAACCTTTAGTGCACCCAACTGTTTTGTTATTCTCTGGAGATGGTTGTTGATATGAAGAGTAGGATGAGCCTATTTGTGTCTGATTAGCCCTCTTGTCGAACAAAGACGGTTAGGCTACAATGTGGATAAGGTATATGGAGAGAGTTGAGATACCGCGAGTTTACGATATTTTTGATACATTTCACTTAGAAGTTGTCTGTGTCTAGGGCAATTTGGTATTAGAAAGAATGTTTTTATGTTATGTTTGCAGGAAATAGGCTTTGGCGCAGTTGAGTATAATGACAACTGAAATTCTACAAAAGTTGCCACCCACGGAGAGACTTACGGGCAGTAGGTCCTATGATGGTACCTCGATAAATAGGCATAGATAGGAACATCAGGGAAGTCTAAGTAAGTGTGGAACTCACAAGCTATCCATGGACCGTAGATCAATCTATGTGCCTGATTGACATCTATAGAAGGTGTTCAAAGAATTGAAGTTCTAGTACCTAATGAAAATCCCTAGTATGGATCCACGAAGAGGACCCACGAACAGTAGGTCAACCTACGGTCCTTTACGCATGTCAGTCATTGATAAACTGGGAATTGAATGTTCTAGCCTCTATGGAAAAGTTCTAAGTGTTAACCAGCGGACCATAGGTCCACCCATGGTCTGTAGGTCGAGTTGTCGATTAAAGCCGCGTCTCAAAAGTTTATTTCCTTATTTTGTTTAGGATATGTTTTTCAATAATAGGGTACGTAAAATTCATTTTTGGATTTATACATTGTTGTTTACTTTTAATTCTCGGTATTTTCTTGGGAATTAACTTGCAAACTTTGGCAATTTGATTTCTGGATTTCAGTTTATAAATTTTTTTTTTGAAATTCAGTTCGAGATTTTGGGTTTATTCTACTCTAAACGTAAGTTCATGAAGTCTTATTCTCAAAACATGAATTGTGTTCTTTCAAGCATGAGTAGCTAATCCACAACTAGGGCTGAGGGAACTATGAGCGATTAACAACGTTGAATAATACTTAAGTAATTCTTGAATAGTGTGGATGCATGCATAGGCAATTCTTTCATTTAGAAGTCCTTTTAATGAGTGCACACATTAGAACTCGCCTTGTTGCTACTTTTCGTACAAAATAGATAGTTAATAAGAAAAGAATTATCAACAGAGATTTAGTGTGATATTATCTAATATTCTAATGACAATTGGTGCTAGAGTGAAAATTAAGTCATACATTGATGTGATGTCTCATCTGAGGTAAAGGTAAGGGTTAGTAAAGCATACACACGTATTTAGACCAAGGTGCGGAGTGAAATTCCCTATTTGGAGGACCAATCACTTAGGGATACATATCTTATCAACTTTGCATGTAAAACAATAAGAAAGGATTGTTATTATTAGGCTTACCGCGTTAATAGCTTATGGGGAACACATACACCCTAGTTTCTCTCTCTTACTAACAACTTAAAGGTTTGAATCTTGTTCACTTGTTACTTAAACAACAATTAGTTATTTGCTTACCCCACCCCACCCCCTTTATTAATTTATCTCTGAAATAAGTAGACTAAACGAATATAATAGTGAGTTACGTTTAAGTCTGAACCATAATTCTCTTGGAGTCGACCCCAACCTACAAGTTTGATTTTTATTTGACAACGATCGTTTATACTTCTTTAGGGAGGTTTAATTTGAGCATATTAAATTTTGGTGCTGCTGCCGAGGAATAAGGCTTTTAGATTAAGTTTAACTATATTATTGAACTTTAGTCAATTATTTCCTAATTTTACATTTTCTTTCATTTTGTTTTTCTCAGGTTTCTAATCTAGTGTATGCCAAGTACACGGAGTCAAGGTAAACCATTGACCCCCTACGATCCAGAGTTGAGAAAAACATTGAGAAAGAATAATAATCAAGGGGTCCAAAATAATCAAATCATAGAGGAGAATGTGGAAGGTGTTGGTGATGAGAATGCTCATGTTCCTGGTGTTAATTTACTTAGATATGTATTGAGGGTGCAAGATCCACCAGAACCAAGACTGCGTAATTACATGGTTGACTTGAATACCATTGAATATGAAGGACCTATTGTTCTCCCTCCTCTACCTGAGAGTAATGCATTTGTGGAGACTAGTAGTTTGATACAGATGCTTACAACAAGGGGGTTGTTTCATGGTATGGATTTGGAAGATCCACATGGGTACGTGGCCAAGTTGAAGAGTGTATGCAATAGTTGTATGGGGCAACCGGAGTTGGATATGAACATCATAGGCTTGAGAGTCTTCCCTTTATGATTAACTAGTGATGTCGGGATGTGGTTTTCTCAACTTGAATATAACTCAATTCATACATGGGACAAATTGCATAAGGTGTTCATAGAAAAGTACTTCCCATAGTCTAAGAAGCTGAACCACAAAGACAAACTTAACAACTTCATGGCACTACCTAGAGAGTCTGTGAGTAGTTCGTGGGACAAGTTCAGTTCATTTATAAGATGTGTTTCGAATCACCGCATTGATAATGAGTCACTAAAGGAGTATTTCTATAGAGGACAGGATGACAATGGTAAGGCAATGCTTGATACTATCGCTGGAAGATTACATGTTGAATTTACTTTTGAGGAGATTGGTGAGAAACTAAAGAATATTTCCCGAAATAGTAAAGTATAGAGCAGTGAAAAGTCAGACACCGGAAGCACATTTGCAGTGCAAGTTGCACCTAGTCAATCTACTGATGACATTTGTGAGGAGATGGATCATATGAGGACAGAACTTGGTTTGGTGTTGAAGCATGTTAGAAGAGGCACACAAAAGGTGAATGCGCTAAATTACTTAACTAAAACTCCACCACCACCAGTTGAGAAATGCTACTATGAGGAGGATGCTTATTTGGTAAATGATCAAATGGGGGGTTTTCGAGCCAACACAAACATTTCCAACCAGATAACTGGCACCAAGGGCAAGTAAGCCAAGGTACAAACTATGGGAACAAAAATCGAGAGAGTAACTATGTCCAGGATGGGAACTACAATCACGACAACAACTACAATCCCAACAACTATGGCAACAGAATCGAGAGAGTTGGACCTTATTTTCCACTTGCAAATCAAGAATCTAGTAATAGGGAAGCTGGGGGTAGTATGTCATAGATTGAGGACATGATGTATAAAATGATGAAAAGGTATGATTCACCTAATGAGAATGTGAAAGAGATGCATAATGACTTGTCTGGAATCGGTCAAAAGGTTGATGCCCATGTATTGTCGATAAAGAAACTTAAGCAGCAATTTATTCAATTTTAAAATATTGTGAACCCACGTCATCCTAGTGCACTTCCTAGCAACACCATCCAAAATCAGAAGAATGATGGACATTATATGGACATCACGACTCAAGCAGGTAAACAAACCATTGATTCCCCATGACGTCTCAGGTCAAAATTGTGGTAGAAAGAGATGATGATGAGGTTGAGGTTACTGGAGAGTCCAAGAACTCTACACAGAAAGAAGTGGAGATAGCCCAAAAAGTTTTCCCATGCCTAGACCTCCATCTCCATTTCCACAGAGGCTTGGTGAAGAAGAATTAAGAAGGAAAATATTGCACGTTTATTACTATGTTGAAAAAACTTTCCATCAATGTTGCATTGATAGAAGCTTTGGAGCAAATGCATAGGTATGTGAAATTTATGAAAGATTTGGTGACTAATAAGAGGGTCGTCGGTTTTGAAGATGATGAGAGGTTGAAACATTGCAGTGCTATTGTTACTGGTCACTTATGTAGAAGAAAGTGGATCTTAGTGCTTTCACTATTCTTTGTACTATTGGTTTATTCCATTTTGTGAAGGCGTTGTGTGATTTGGGTGCTAGCATTAATCTGATGCCATTGTATGTCTACCAGAAATTGGGTTTAGTGTCTCCCAAATTATTTGCGATGCGATTACTTACGGATGATAGAATTGTGAGGAAGCTCATTTGTGTTATCCAAGATATACTTGTGAAAGTGGAGTAGTTTATTTTTCGGGCAGATTTTGTGATACTTTATTGTGAGGTTGAGGTTACCATCATCCTAGAAAGAGCATCCATGCTATTGGCGCGCCTTGGTCGATATAGAGAGAGGGAAAATGAAGTTCTGGTTGATAATAAAGAGGTAACTTTCAACATTTGTAGGTTTATGAAGCGAGAAAGTGATCTCAAGTAAGTATCAGTGGTGAATCATATTGTTGAGCGAGGTTCATGATGTGTCTATTGAAGAAAGGTTGGGTGTTGATGCACTGGCAATGTAATGATGAATTTTGAGGGTGATGTATTGAAGACTATAATGAATTAGTCGTAGTACTTGATAGGTTCAAATTTTATTCTAACCCAAAGAAATTTGAGCTAGATATGAAGAATCGTGACTCTCCACCCGTAAACCTATGTGTTGAAGGGGAAGAAAAATCGGAGCTCAGGCTCTACCATTGCATTTGAGGTATGTATTATTGGGGAGAGATGGTACTTTACTAGTTATCAATCCGGCCGATTTGAGTGAGGTACAAGATGAGCCATTGAATTCTATGTTAAAGATGTTCAAGAGGGATATCGAATGGACTATTGCGGAAATCATATTGGGATTCCTTTTGGCATTTGTTCTCATAAAATCCAACTCATGCCGGAACACAATCCTAGTACCAAGCACCAAAGGATACTAAATTTTCCAATGCAAGAGGTTGTGAAAAATGAAATCATCAAGTGGTTGGATATTAGAGTCATATACCCCATAGCAGATATTAGTGGGGTCTTTCTTGTTTATTGTGTTTCTAAGAAAGGTTGGATTACTGTGGTTTCTAATGAGAAGAATGAGCTTGTTACAATATGCAAGTGATTGGATGGAGAGTATGGACTATTAGAAACTGAATGTTTGAACATAAAAGGATCATTTTCTAATGTTGTTCATGGATCAGATGACTTGATGGTAAGGGTAGGTATTACTTTATCAATGGTTATTTGGGCTACAATTAGAACTTCATCGCTCCAGAAGACCAAAACAACACAACCTTCACTTGTCCTTATGGGACTTTCACCTTTAAATGGATGTCATTTGGGTTGTGTAATGCTCTCGCGACCTTTCAGTGTTTCATGATGTTGATATTTTCATATATAGTGGAAGACACTATTGAGGTATATATAGGTGATTTATTTGTGGTAGGTGACTCATTTGATGGTTGTTTGATGCATTTGGCCGAGGTACTGAAATAGTGTAAAGAGTGCCACCTTGTGCTCAATTGGGAAAAGTTCCATTTCATGGTGAAAGAGGGGATAGTGTTGGGTCATCGGATTCGTGAGAAGGGTATTGAGGTTGATAGAGCTAGAGTTGAGGTAATAGAAAAGCTTCCACCACCTATCTCTGTTAAATATGTTCGAAGTTTTCTTGGGCATGCAGGCTTTTCTAAAAAGTTTATCAAGGATTCTTCCAAAATTCCACAGCCATAGTGCAAATTGTTTTAAAAGGAGTGTAGGTTTGATTTTGATGATGCTTGTCTGAGAGCATTAGGAGAGTTAAAATCAAAGATAGTTTCCGCACCTATCATTATTTTACTAGATTGGGATCTTTTGAAGTGATATGTGATGCGAGTAGAGTGACGCTTGGTGTGGTATTGGGACGGAGGAGAGATAAGATTCTTCATCTTATTTACTATGCTAGCAAAGCTCTATGGTTCAAAAGAACTATGTGGTGACTGAACAAGAACTCCTTGTTGTGGTTTTCATATTCGAGAAATTTTAATCCTACTTTTTTTGTACTAAGGTCATAGTGCATACTGACCATTCAGCATTGAGGTATCTGATGGATAATAAGGATGCAAACCCGAGGCTGATTAGATGTGTATTCTTGCTACAAGAGTTTGATTTTGAGGTGAAAGTTAGAAAGCGGACATAAAATCAAATTGTTGGTCATTTGTCCAGATTAGAGGAGAAAGTTATGCTCAGCATAGGTGATGGGGTGAAATTGATGATGCATTGCCACACGAATAGGCTTTGACTTCTTCTCATGATCTTATTCCTTGGTTTGCAGATTTTGCTAACTACTTGGCAAGTGATTTGGTGCCATCAAATTTGTCATTCTATCAATGGAAAAAGTTTATGCATGATGTGAAGAAGTTCTTTTCGGATGAGCCTTACTTGTTTGTGTTGATAGGATTATTCTATGTTGTGTGCCCAAGGTTGAGATGATGAGTATACTAGAGGCGTGTCATTTGTCACCTGTTGGTGGGAATCTTAGTGGTATTCGGACTACTAATAAGATCTTGAAGTGTGGGTATTACTGGCTTACTATCCACAAAAATTCTCACGATTTCACCCAAGTCATGTGATTGTTGCGAATGAGAAGGAGGAATTTTTAAGAGGCAAGAGCTACCTATGAATATGATATTGGTGATTGAGTTGTTTGATGTATGAGGCCTTGACTTTATGGGTCCATTTGTGAATTCACATGGAATGAAGTATATTCTTGTTGCGGTTGATTATGTGTCAAAATAGGTGGAAGAAATTGCAATTTCAAACAATGAATGGAAAAGTGTCATCGCAAACATTCTTGAAAAAAAGTATATTCTCTAGATTTGGTACACCTAGGGCCATTATCAGTGATGGAGGTTCCCACTTTTGTAAAAAATAATTCAATACGTTGCTAGAGAAATATGGAGTCCGTCACAATGTAGCCACTTCTTACCATCTACAGTCTAGTGGGAAAGTTGAAGTGTCAAATAGAGAGATAAAGCAAATCCTTGAAAAGACTGAATATCAACAGAACTAATTGGTTAAGGAGGCTTGATGATGCTTTATGGGCCTATCGCACCACATTCAAGACTCTCATTGGTATGTCCCCCTATAAACTTGTATATGGTATGTCATGTCATTTGTCGATAGAGCTAGAGCGTAAGGCTATGTGGGAGCTACAGAAGTTAAATTTGGATTGTGGGGCCGAATCAAGTCAAAGAGTGAATGACATGGATGAACTTTATGAATTTTGCCTAAAAGCATATGAAAGTTTGTTACACCCTCAAAGTAAGCTAGGTTGAACTAGAGCCTCACTTGTGTCATGATGTTTTAAAGTCATAAAATGGTTAATAGTGTTCTTAGGCAGTATATAAAGTTTGGAAGTGTTTGGAAGTCAAACATCCAAGAAAGTCCAAGACATTCGAAAACTAGTCGAAGTTGAACTATTGTGTCATAGTGTTTTGTAGTGATGTTTTGGGGGATGGTTTGAAGGTTAAATTCATTACCGAGGGTTCCTATGCGTAGACTGATATACAAAGGGTCGAAACATCCGATAACGATCCCCCAGGAACCAACAAAAGCGTCCCCAAAGAGGACCCAAACATGGGACTGCTAAGCTGCCGCGCCAGCCCGATTCTGGTGGTGGCTGCGCGTCGTGCAGCGGGCACTTAAATGGGAAAAATCTTTCCCTGCAATGCGGGGATGTCACAAACCATTCTGCCTCAAAATTTTCCAGAAACAAGATTTGAAAATTCCTTAGCAATGCGCAGTAAACTCCTAGATTTAGTTGCGTCATTGTTAAGTCAAATTTGAATTGGTTAAATTGTCCAATAAGTGCAGCAGTCTTTTGGGTAATTTGGGGATGATTTATTGAAGTTTATTGAGTCTTTTTATACCCTTAAACTCACTAATCAAAGCTAAACCCTCAGCTTAAAACAAAACCTCTCCATTCTTCTCTCTGAAACCTCCATTGTTGAAGCTTGGGAGCTCCAAGGAAGAAGATATATTGCTCATGTTTTTCTCTATCAACCTTGTGGGCTTTTCATTACAATTGAGGTATGGTTTCTTCATCCTTGAAATCTCTTTCTTCAAGGAGTCAATTCCAATGATTTTTCAAAGATGATCAAAAACATGAATTCTCCAATTTTGTGATCTAGCCATGGGTTCTTTCATAAAATGTTTTGAATCAATGTATTGTGATTGAATTGATGTTAATTTGAAGATTTTAACCTAAAAACTCTATGAACACTGCAAGCCATGCAATCCTAGTTTTGACTATTTTATGAGTTAAGTGATCCTGTCTCAATGCTTATGAATTGTAGTGTAGTTTTCTTTGGGATATAGAATCATGTAAGAATTGTATCGGATATAGGCTATATCAGATTGATAAATCTATATTGAATTGATTTAGATTCAATGAGTATTATGATTTTTGTATTGAATTGATGATCATGGCCATGGGTAAGGGCCTTTGAGTATTGTATAGGATGATTTAGCTATGGATGTGGTGAGAATGGATTGGTGGTACGCTTACCTAATTCTCTTTATTTTATGTAATGTAGGTCTTGAATTATGTTGTGATCGGTATGGTCCACTTATGGTGGCGGTGCTATGAGCTTTACTTGTGAATCATGTGGCCTCATCGGCTTTACCTTATGTATTATAATGATCATAGCCCTGTCGGCACTACTTGATATATATTATGATGGTTTGTGTAGTTTATTTATATTAAGTATGATCACATCCATCTATTTGTGATTAAGGTGAATGTATGTGTTTTTCTATTGATGTTGTTAGGCGATCATGTTAGACTATGACTATGTCCTTAGGTGTGTAGTCTTAGAGTTGATGCATGATTCTTCCTACTTGATTATGTGAGTCTTATGATGGTTATATTTATGATATTATAGTAGCGAATAGGGTGACCTAAAGATGATGTTGGTTATGCCTATGTGCTTATTGAAGGATATGTTATATGTGAAGATGTGTGTGTCTTGTTTTCGTAGACTTGTCCCTTACTTGATACATGTACACTATGAATATGAACATCTTGACCTAGTAGGCTTAGGTACCTTTGTCTTGTATGTGTACGGATGATGTAGAATGAAAGTCTAAGATCGGTAGACCTAAGATGGTGCCCTTCTAAGCATGACTAATATGTGGAACCTTCGATATAGAAAGAAGGTTAAAATGAGCTATCTTTATAGACCATTGAGTGGTAGCCCTAGTGGACCCATGTTTGGTAGGTGCATTATGACTAGGTAATGACTAATAGATGGTACCTTTCATATGCCCCTTTTTATTGAACTTACTCTATGAGAAAGTCTAGCACCGAGTGAATATCTTATGGGTTGTAGCTCTACTTAAGAAGGAGACTAGAGTACAATGTATCTCTACTTAATAAGGAGACTAGAGTGAATAAGAGACCTTTATATTCCTTAACCATGTGCCTACATGGTCTATGTCAGTTATTGCCTATTCTCATCATGTGGGATACATTCTAGTATTTGATAAGTTCGACAACATTTAGGTAGTGTAATACGACGCTATCTAGACTTGCATGAGTAGGCTTTGACGGTGCGAGAGTGTAGGTTCCCTAGGTCTTTACAAGACCATCATGTGAAGTCCTTGATGAATTAAATGTCTTCTAATTGACTTAATGAATGATTATGACTTTAGCTAATGTATGTTGACTATCTATCTAGGGTAGCTTTGAGGGTTGCTTAGGTAAGCTTGAAGAGGATGTATGGGTGGTCTCTTCTTGTCCTACTTAGGTGAATCTTGGAGTAACCTTAGGTGGGGAGTAAATGAAAGAAAAAGGGAACAATCTTATCATAGGTAGTTTTAAGTATTGTTGAGGTAGGCTTGAAGAGGGTGTATGGGCGGTCTCTTCTTCTCTTACTTAAGTAAGTCTTAGGATAACCTTTGGTGGGAGATGTATACTTTTATATGGGTTAAAGTGATGTTGATGCTATATTATGGAATGTGACTTATATGCATATATGTTGACTTGTAAGTGACTATTATAATTGTCTTAAAAGATTTTCTCAAAAAGAGTATGTTTCATACAAAAGTCTATTTATCATGATTTTATGCATTATGTCAAACTTAGTACAAGTGTTTGTACTAATTCCATACATTTTGTCTATATCTAAAGGTGTAGGTGGCATTTGATAGGAGTGTCCAAGTGGAAGTTTGGATTAGTGTTCTTCAAGCAAAGAGTTGGTATGTCCTCACTAGATTCAAGAACATCTTGATGTTTATACTTCCTTATTGAAAGTATTGTAATAGACTTAGATGTTTTCTATATGATGAAGTATAGGCCGTGTCCCAATATATTCGTATGTCTAAGATGTCGACTTTGAGACTTAGCCTTTCATAATGTTTTTCTATAAAAGAGATATTTTGAAGTACTATTATTTCGTGCGAAAAGTTTTAATTCCACACTACTTTTCATACATGCATGCAATGAATGATGTCAAAGGGCTTGTACAAGACCTCCAAAAGGTCAAGTACGTCGTGTTTTGATTCGAGAATGCCGTAACTTATAGGGGAGACTCTCGGGTCGTAACAAAGTTCAACTTTGTACAAGGAGAATATGAAGAAGTATCATGATCAAAAGATTGAAAAGAGACAATTTGTTGTGGGTGATCTAGTGCTTCTACTCAACTCAAGGTTTTGATTTTTTTCCTGGCAAGATCATGTCCAAGTGGACTAGACCATTTCGAGTCACTCAAGAATTTCCACATGGAACGGTCGAGCTCCAGAACAAGGAGGGAACAAGGTTCAAAGTGAACGGACATAAAATCAAGGTCTACATGGGGAAATCAGAGAGTGTGAAGAAGTGATCGGGGCCTACTATATTTATGAAGTATGAGTAATCAAGGAGATTGCGTCGTTCCACGACGTTAAATCAAGCGTTGCTTGAGAGGCAACCCATGATGTACAATCCAGCCAACAATAGGTTTTTCTTTTAGCCATAGGAGTTTTCTTCTTTTATTTTGATTTTTTGTAGCTCTTTAGTTTGGTGTTTTATATCTTTATTAGTGTTGTCTAGATATAGATTAGTGTATGTGTCTAAAATGTGTCCAAAAAATGTAAAAAACAAGTCCCAATGGTTGCTACGTGTGTAGGGGCGAACGGCAAAATCTGCAAAATAAAAGTTCTACAATGGTCTACGGACCCTATAGACGGTCCGTGGATCCATCCACGAACCGTGAATAGCATCCATAGACCCAGGTAAGTTTTCTAAGAATTCTAATTGTCAAAGTGATCTACGGCCTGTAGGTCGAACATGGACCGTAGACGGGGTCTTGTGGGTCCAAAACCTAGGGTTTGCCCGACCCAACCTAGACACGTTATAAAATAAAACCTTTCATTTTAAATTCACTCCCCACATTCAAAACTCCCTCCCAACCATTTTTAATCCCTTCCTCTCCCACAATCACCCTATTTAATCATAATATCCCACAGATCAAGTCCTCATTCAATTCCCCATATTCCCAAATCATCCATTTCTCATCCAAATCCCTCATCTCCATTACCTGATGATTCCACAAGTCCGGGTTCGGTGTCAATTGCTTGACAAAAGGGTCTAGAGGTCTATTGCAATCACACACTCACCATTGTTTTTTACTTCTAATGTATGTTTATTTTTCCCAAACATTGAAGTTATTCATTGTTTCCATTTGAAATCACAACAAAGAACTTGACCTTGAGTTGTTAATTTTGTGTTTGTATATGCAATTGTATGATAGTAACGCCCTTGGTATGACGGTCTATGAGTGTGTAGTTACCTAAAACTGAATAATTCAAACTGATAGGCTTAATTGGAAGTTTTTGAGTTAAGGTTCGTGGGTATCGATGTGATAAATTGTGAAATTTGGTAAAATTTGAACCTTAAGGATGATTAACTACCATATTACTTGTTGAAATATGTGTATAGGCCTAAGTTGTTTAAAATTAGTGAAGCAAAAGGAATGCAAGAAGCAAACCATCTAAAACATGGTGCAGCTAACCCACGAGACACTGTCTACAGACCGAAGGTCATTCTAGGGACCATAGTCGGGTCCGTGGGCTAGAAGCACACAAAGGTTTTACTAAGTGTCGAACCACGGTGGGGACTACGATCTGTCATTTCATCGACGGACCTCTATGTACTTCTGTTGTTCCTACATTAGAGACCCAATTTTTGGTACTCTTACCTACAAAGGGGACCTACAAACCATAGGTCAACCAACGGACCGTAGGTAACCACTGTGGGTTAGCAGTTCAGCTACCGCCCAGAAGTTGTTTAGTTTCCATTTTGATTTGTTTCTTGCTCTGAAATTCTTTCAACTGTTTTACTTTCTTGTTTTAGTACTAACTAAGATTCAACATGTATGATGGCCCCCAAGCAAGCTTTGACGTACCCCCAAAAACAAAAAATCGAAGTCTGTACAACCTTCCTTGCGCCTAATTGATGAAAATATGAATGTGGAGTATGTTCCACCTTTCACCAAGACTTTCCCCACTACTCCACGAACTACATGGAATCAAGCCCAGCAGGTGATTCCCAATGTGGTCACTACCCCTAGTCTGATGAGGGGCCACATCGACAAATCACTGTCTAGCTCTAAATCTACATCCAGCTCCAGTTATGGGTCCAGTTCTAATGACATCATTGTGTTGTCTTATGAGGGTGATAGTGTAGGTAACATTCTTGTTCCCCTAGTAACGGGCATGCACTAGTTGCTGAAGATCCTAATCAATAGTTAAGTGGACGACCATTTTGAGCTATACAAAGATGTCTGCATACTAAATGAGAACGATAAGATGGATCGAGTAGTCACCGATGATCGTCAAGTTCTCCCATGTAGCCTTCACCACTCTCGCCATCCACAGTCTTTTGGCGGCACATGTGTGAGTTGATCGCACATAGCCCAGGATCCTATAGCGGGGAGATACTACGGGATAACTACACTTCCTACGCAGCCACCATCAGAGGGTCCATATCCAAGAGGGTCAAGCACACATCTTAGTCTCCACTTGACGCTACATCTGTTTGGGGGTTTTCTGTGGACATCTTTGAGACCACCCTTGGCAGGTTCATCTATTGCCCAGAGAATTAGTCCAAGATTTGGACTCATTTAGGCCTTTGTTTGTATAGAAGTAGTGTCTTCAATTGATTATTTTGTGCAAATAACTGATACATGACCCTTGATTTTCAAGTACACAGATTGAGGAACACACCAAGGACATTCATAGGCAAAAATGAACAAATAAGATAAGGAGATGAAGAAGGGCGAGCCTGAGGATCACCAACAACACTCGCTGTGACGCCGAGTGGCTCAACAGACTGCCTAAAGTTTCAGTGTGCCAAGGCCCATGGGAATAAAACAAGTAAGCAAAATAAAGAGCGACCTGTAGAATGACGAGAAGTTCCGCGATACAGTTTTAGATCGCCCAAAGTTACAGAACCTTGTGGATGCTAAATGCCAAGACAAAAAGGTGACGAAAGTGGCCAAATGGCAGCTCGATGACTTGTTCAGTGAGCCCAAATTAATTTGCCGAGTGACATTTCGCAAGACATTTTTTATGACTATAAATACATGTTTGAACATTTAGTTTAGCATCTTATCTCATATATTTTTAATCTATTTTTGAGTTTTAATTTGGGATATAAGTTTTCTCTAGTTTTTCCCAAGTTTTTCATTTTTGAGAAATCGAAAGTGGTGATATTCTTTGAATTGGAGCATTGTAAGGATGAATATGCTCTTACCAGTTGATGGATAATCAATTTGGTAACAGTTTTTACCTTTTTATGATGTCTAGATAAAACCGCAATTCTTGGGGTATAATTATGGGATAATTTAGTTTATGTGTATTGCTAATTGTTAGTTTAAATCCTATTTAGAAGTGAGTTTAATCATTAATTGTTTTTTAATTTAAGAATTGTAGTTGCAAATGCAGTTGTAACTTTGTGTTCTTGGCTTACTCAAGATTGTGGTTCTAGAACTGAGGTGTTTGATTGATGGTTAGTGGGTATTGAGTTGTCCTAGGTTCAGCTCGAGAGAGTAAATCCTATAACCAATCCCATACGTTCAGGTCGAGAGAATGTATGGACTAAAGTTTGGGTTGTTCTTATTTTGCATGCTTGTTGATGTTTGAGAGAAATCAACTTGATTCAGGGTAAATTGTTCGAGAGAAAGTTTATCTCCTCTATAGCCTATCTTAATCACCAATGTCTAGCGATTTACTAATAGTTGCAATCACCCATTTGTCTACATTAGCCTATAATCAATCACATCCCAAGAACTCGTCTCATTATTGTTATTTTGTAATGTTTACCACTGTTTGTAGTTGATATTCAAAACAAAACCCCCATTTGACATTCGTGTCACCCAATGATTTGAATGATGTTTTTACTCAATAATATTTATTCCTATGACTGTTTGGAACACGTCTATACTTTTCAAATGAATTTGGAACACATACCACTTCCTGTGGGATTCGAACCTAACTCATTTAGTTGGGTTTTTGTAACAACCCTCAAAATGAACTAGGATAAACTATAGCCTCACATGTGTTTTAATAGTTAATAATTTGTTTCTAAAGTGAGAAAAATCTTTTAATGGTTGGTTTAAAGAAGTTTCAGGTCAAATGTCAAAGGACGACCAAGACTTTTGGAAACTAGTCTTGTGTGTGCTAGTGTGCATTTGCATCTTTTATGTGTTTTTATGTGTCTTTTGGAGTCTACAAAGAGTTGAGGAGACCCTATAATCTAGATGGTCATGGTTAGGGTCGAAACGTGTGGGTACGACTACCCAAAGACCACCCTAAGGGTCCTTCAGGAGGACCCAAATGTTTGCTAAGAATCAGCCAAGACAGCCTCATTGATGGATGCATTTGACGCCCCTTCAACCAAACGACGCCCCGTAAAAGGGAGTGTGGATCGACACTTAGTCGTGGGAGATTAGCCCCCAAATGAGGAGCCTCTGAACAAGTCGACGGAGCACCATGATGAGTCATTATCCAGTTGACACTTTGTCAATGGCGTACGCCGTTTGGCACCTGCAACTTCTACAGGGTCTCGGCTATCCTAGGGATGAATTGGTAAGTTCACCCCACGTTCTAATTAAGTAATAGACCATATTTTTGGTGTTTAAATGTATTTTAAGTTAGGCTCAACACCTAGACCTACAATTAGACTCCATTTTTCAAAATCAAAACCCCTCTCCCAAATAAAGTTCTCTCAAAACATCATGGGAGCTTGAAGCCAAGTTGAAGCTAGGATTGAAGAATTGCAGTGATTCCTCGATTAATTTCGTGCGATTTCTTCTATTAAGTTATGGTGATTTCATCCTTGACTCCTTCATTCAAGGAGCCAATTTAAAAGGCTTTTCAAAGATCTCCAAAAACCTTGAAACTCTATTTTGAATTCGAAGCATGGGTTCTGGCATAAAAAGGTTTAAATTGATTATTTATTAAGCATTCAATGTTAATTGATGGTTTTATGATCAAAAAATCCATGAACTCATGTATTCCTTGAATTCCTAATTTTGGCTCTAGAGTGAAGGTATTGATTATGATCTAATTAGGTTAATTAAATTACTCATATGGATGAATTGTTGGCCTAGTCTTATCAACATTGTCATTGGTAAGATCTCTTGTTGTGTGAATTTATTGGAAAGGCTAAGGAATGGTGATTTTGGTTATTCGAAGGTGGTGACTTGAAAAAATTCCTTTATTTAATTTATAATTGATATCGAATTGCTATTGATTGGTATGGTCCACTTATAATGGCGGTGTTTAAATGTCATAAATGTTATGAACATCGCCTTGTCGACATTATTGTGTGAATTGTGGTACTATAATGTTATGGTAGATGTGAAAGTTGTCACGACCCAAAGTATACCCTAGAAGATAGGGCATCCTTCAAGTCGACACACAGCGTACTTGACCTCTTGGAGGTCTTGCAAAATCCCTTAGACATCATTCATCGCATATGTATATATGAATAGTAGTGTGGAATTAAAACTTTTCACAATAAATGAACAATAGTTAAAAATCTCTTTCATAGAAAAACATAGGAAAGGTTAAGTCTCTTGTAGTCATCTTAGACACACAAATATCATGTCTCACAGCCCATACATCAACATTATAGAAAATATCAAAGTCGAATACAATATCTTTAGAATAGAAAAGCTAAACATAGCTATGTCCTTGAATCAATTGAGGACATACCGCAACTTGCTTTAAAGGATGCTAATTCCAAGCTTGCTTACAATAACCTCTTCACTTGCCACCTACACATTTATAGATAAGACAATATATGGAATTAGTACATTAGAATGCACTAAGTATGGTGACACGCAATAAAATCATGATAAAAGGACATTTGCTTTAATATATGATTTGATGGTCTTTTTGAAGAAAACCTCATAAACAAGTATAAATATCCCTTACAAGTCAACGTAACCACATATAAGACATATTCCAAGTATTTCACAACATACCACTTCCAACACTTAGAAATCATATAAGCACATATACCTCCTACCAAAGGTCCACTTAAGACTCACTTAAGTAAGATATGAAGCGGCTGCCCATACAACCCCTCCACACATACCTAAGTGATCCTCAAGACTTCCTAAGATAATATTATTCTCATTCCATCATTATACGCCCTACCTAAAATTACTCTAAGACTCACCTAAGTAAGACATGAAGAGATCGCTCATACTTCCTCGTCAAGCCTACCTAAGCAATCCTGAAAGATACTCTAGATAAGTACCTTTTCATTCACATGTATTAACTTAAGTCAATCAATAGTCATTACAACACTCAAGAGACATTCACATTTAAAAGACTTCACATAATGGTCTTGGAAGACCTAGGGAATCCTCATCCTAGCACCTTCAAAGCCTACTCGTGCTATGTATAGATAGTGTCCCATTCCACAAACTACACTTTGTAGAACATCTCCAATACTAGAATGCATCCCACATGATGATAATAGGCATTCTCCGAGATATACCATACTATCTAGGCATGGAATTCAGAGTCTACCCTATTCCGATTGAGGGTGTTCTATTTACCAAGGGTAGATATAGGACACATCCCATGTAGGCACATGGTTAAGGAATATCAAGGGTTTATTTATACTTTACTCTCAACTCAAGTAGATCCATTCCCCTAGCATATTCACTCAATGCTAGCCATGATCTCATAGAGTAAGTTCAATAACATAAGAAGCATATGCAAAAGGTACCATATTTTAGTCACTACCGAATCATAATACTCCTACCAAGGATGGGTTCACCATGGATGCCACTAAATGGTCAATAAGGATGGGTCAATGAATTTCTTAGAGATCGTTTCATGTCGTTCCAGCCAACCTATGCCTAAGTCCATCATTTGCACAAGAAGGATACCATTTCGGCTTTCAACTTCAAGGATATCATAACCTTTTTTCTTGTTTGAATGTTCCAAGTTAATGACCCTCTTAATAATGATCAAGGTCATATTTCAATCATACATATACATACATGATAAAGGTTCTTAAGCCTACTAAGTCAAGAGTTCATTTAGGGTGTCAAATGGGCGGATTGGGTTGAAACTGAAAATAATAAAATGGGTTGAATAGAAATCGGGTTGTGTCTTGACCCACTGAAGTTTATTTTGGGCTCAATTGGGCTAAAACAAAGGGTTGGGTCTTCACCGGATTAATCTCAATAATTTAACATATTGATATTTAACTTTTATAATCACAATTTGAATTTCCGCTCAAGTTTTTTTGTAAAAAAGGTAACAAATCGATAGATAAATCCTAAAAGATGTTAAATAGATAATAATTCATACCTTCAATATAGGAACATAATTTAATAAAAAGGTTTAAGACGGGTTGCATTTGGAGATTGAATTGGGCTAAATTGAGAATTATCTTTAAATGGGTTGAGATTGAACTCAATTAAAATTATCTTGAGCTCAACCCTTACAATTCTAGGCAGGTTGGGAAGTTTACCTATGTTTGGGTTCATTTTTGATACCCCTAAGTTCATTATCACATTCTTCATGTATCAAGTAGAGGGACATAAGATTACCAAAACAAGACACACACATCAGAATCTTATCACATGTACAATAACATTCAAGTAGCACAAAGGGACAACTAAGTCTACTACAAGTTACCCTATTCACTTCTATAGAAACATCAACATAGTACATCATAGGTTTCATATAGTCAACTAGAGAGAATCATACTTCAACATCATGTATACACATATAAAGGCATCACCATAGTCTATCATGATCACTTATAATCAATTAGGAGAAATAATGCTTTCACTTCACTCATACACATAATCCATATAAGCCTTCACAATGATCACCTATACAAGCTATAACATGATAATATCACAATTCGTAAAGTAATGCCGACAAGGCCACATTCTTCACAATTATAACACATAAGCACCGCTATAATAAGTGGACCATACCGATCAACATAATTCAATACCTATACTACACAATATATAAGAGATAAGTTCAACATACCACCATTCCATCATCAACACCTCCAATCCTTACCCATTCCAACCAATTCAATTCATAAAGGCTCTTACCAATAGCCATACACACTAATCCAAACCAATAATCAAACCATACAATGTTCCAACATGATACATATGAAAATCATCAAATTAGGGAAGCCTATATACCATTCTAACATGATCTTTACATAATTCAATAGCCAAAAGTAATCTACACAAGAATTCAATAAAATAAGGTCATGATCAAATCACCCAAAATTATAGCCAAAATTAGGATTTCATGATTTGCATGGGTTCATAAGAATTTCGATATAAAATCATTCAATTAACATCAATTATAACATAAATCATTTATTCAAATCATTTTATGCAAGAACCCATGGCTAGAAGTCAAAGTAGAAGATTTCATGTTTTGAGAAGTCATAGAAAAGCCTTTGAAGTTTGGCTCCTTGAAAAAAGAGAGTTCAAGGATGAAACAACATACCTTGATGAATATTATCCATGAAAATGATGAAGATTCAGTGGAGAAATCAAGCTCTTAGCCTCAACCTTGCTTCAAGCTTCAATGGAGTTCTAGAGGATTTTATTTGTTGTCGGGGTTTTGAATTGAAAATGAACTAAACTATAGATTCTAGACTTATAAAGCCACTTAAAATACCCAAAAAACCATAAATAACCGCCCAATCTATTATTTAGAAGCTAGGTGAATTACCTAAATTACACCTAGCTTGGCCGAGACACCTTCAGCAAACTTGCATGTGTCAAACGACAGAAGGCACCTACGGGGCGTTGTTTGGACGACGAGCTATACTGGTGTGGCGTAGTTTTGGTCAGAGACCAATTCATGGGTGCTTAATCTCACACCACTAAGTGTGCACAACGGCCCCCTTTGACGAAGCGTAGTCAAGACTACGGTACGTCGATTTGGTAGCTTGGCTTGAGACTATTTTTGGCAGTTTCAAGCCAAGGGTTGGGTCCTCCTCAAGGAACCTTAGGGTGGTCCTTGGGGAGTCGTGCAAGGAAGTTTCCAACCTAAATACTCTTGTCTAGATTTTAGGAACCTTTCATATCAATTTGAACACCAAACACCATTTATAGCATGCCCAGGCACACTAGAACACACAAGCACGTCTCAAGGCTAACTTTCAAGCATCTTGGACGTTCTTGGACGTTTGACATCCAAACTCAACACACTGCCCCTTAACACTATAATTAACCATTTTAAGACCTTACCAACTCATTACACACATGTTAGGCTCTAGTTTCACCTATTCATTATTAGGGTGTTACATTCTCCCCCACTTGGAAAACATTCCTCCTCGAATGACACTAAAACACTTTTAACACCATCAATAGTTAAAGTCTCAACACTAGAAGCTCAGAACCACACCACACCATATACAATATACATAAATAGGAGTAACATCAACTCCACATAATCAAGAGACTCAAAACACAATAAGAAAGTAGAAACTACATCTACAACTCATCATGCAATAAGACTCAAATCTTTCATTTCAAATTGGAGGAACTCCTTCTCCACATATCATCATGCTCATATACATAATTTCTTAGCACATAAAGTCAAATTCTCAAGAAAATGCAATAAAGAAAATATTTCAAATACTTCACTATAAGGCATGCTCACAAATTCAATGATGCAACTCTTAAGCAATTTTATGAAGGCATGACAATATGAGAGAAAATATTCATATAAAATCATTTTACAACATAAACATAACTGCATGAAATGCACAATTCAAGGATATCAATGAAATTCATTTTCACTTGGACTCCTAAACAAAATGCAACATGTTACTATAACATTCTAATTGGAACACCTCTAAAATGAACTAGGTGAAGCTAGAGTCTAACACGTGTGTCATGAGTTTATGAAGTCCTAAAATGGACTATAATAGTGTTTTGAAGAAGTGTGTGAAGTTTGGTAGTGTTTAGAGGGCAACGTCCAAGACGTTTGAGAGCTTTGTCTTAACACGTGTTTATGTGTTTTAGTGTGCCTTTGCATGTTTTACGTGTTCGTTTTGATTCAAATTGATGTGAGAGATTCTAACATCTATACAAGTGTATTTTGGTTGGAAACGTCTAGGAACGTCTCCCCAAGGACCACCCTAGGGGTCCTTGAGGAGGACCCAACCTTGGGTTCAAGACTGCCAAATAGTCTCCACCTACATGGCCAATCGACGCCCCGTTCATTAGGCAACGGACCGTCGTTTGGAGACGTATCCCCATACTTAGTGTGGAATCTTAGCACACTTTTTGAAGATCATATGAACCAAACCACAGACCTGTAGTACGGTCCGTTGGTGGGTCGACAAGGCGTAGGTGTGTATGTCGATTGCTATAGGTGTCTCGGCCAAGCCAAGGTCATTTTGCATATTTCACCTAGCATTCGAAAAATGGTTTGGTCTAATTAAGGGCTTTTGGGCATTTTAAGTAGTTTTATAATTCTAGAACCCCAAGTTAACTCATTATTCAAAAATCGAAACCTAAACCCCAAATAATAACTCTCTAGAACTCCATTGTTGCTTGAAGCAAGGTGGGAGCTTGGAGTTTGTTTCACCATCAATTCTCATTTATTTTAGTGGCTAATAATGAATCAAGGTATATCATCCTTGAGTCTTATTTCTTAAAAAATCCAAACTTTAAAGTGTTTTGCAGGACTTTTCAAAAGATGAATTCTCCTATTTTGATATCTAGCCATGGGTTCTTGCATAAAATATTTTGAAACAATGATTTATGATTGAATTGATGTTAATTGAATGATTTTAGATCAAAATTACTTTGAACCCATGCAAATCATGAAATCCTTATTTTGGTTATATTATGGGTGATTTGATCATGTTTCAATTGTATTGAATTCTTGTGTAGTTTACTTTGGGCTATTGAATTATGTAAGAAGCATGTTAGAATTGTATATATGCTGTCCTAATTTGATGAATTTCATATTTTATTATCTTGGATCATTGTATAATTTGATTATTGGTTTGAATTGGTAATTATGGCTATTGGTAAGAGCCGTTGTGGATTAAATTGGTTGAACTGACTATGGATTAGAGTTGTTTATGTTGGAATGGTGATATGTTGACCTAACCTCTCCTATATTGTGTTATATAGGTATTTCAATTTTGATGATTGGTATGGTCCACTTATTATGGTGGTGCTTATGTGATATATTTGTGAAGGATGTGGCCTTGTCGGCATAACTCTATGAATTATGATGTTAGCATGTCTTAACTTGGATATGTGATCATTGTGAAGGTCTATATGGCTTATGTGTATATATGAAGTCAAAGCATGTGATTTTATAATTCAATATAGGTGATCATGATAGGCTATAGTGATGTCTTCATGTGTGTATACTTGATGTTGAAGTGTGAATGATGGATTTCGGGGTAGGTTGGTTGGAACGGCATGAAACCATCCTTAAGAAAGTCATGAAGCTATCCTAGTAACCATTGTGTGGCAGCCCTAGTTGACCCCTTTTGGTAAGGTGTATTATGATTTGGTTATGACTTCTATATGGTACCTCTTCATATGCCCTTGTGATTGAATTACTATATGAGAACAAAGGCTAGCACCAAGTGAGTATGCCTAGAGAGTACTCTACTTAAGTTGAGACTAGAGTACAAAGAAACCCTTGATATTCCTTAACCATGTGCCTACATGGTATGTGTCCTATTTCTACTCTTGGCAAGTAAAACACCCTCCATCGGAGTAGGGTAGACTCCGGATTCCACTCCTAGCTAGTATGGTCTACATCTTCTATAGCCTTTTCTCATCATGTGGGATATATTCTAGTATTTTATAAGTTCTACAACGTTTAGGTAGTGGAATGGGACATTATCTAGACATTGTACGAGTAGGCTTTGAAGATGTTAATATGTAGGTTCCTTGTGTCTTGTCCAAGACCATTATGTGAAAGTCCTTAATTATTGAATGTCTCTTAAATGGCTTAATGAACATAGTGACTTAAATTAAATGCATGTAAATGAAAAAGTACTTATCTAGAGTAGCTTTAAGGATTACTTAGGTAGGCTTGAAGAGGGTGTATATGAGGTCTCTTCATGTTTTACTTAGGTGAGTCTTAGATTAAATTTAGGTAGGGACTTTAATTGAATAAAGTGAATTATCTTATTTTACGAAACCTTGAGGATCACTTAGGTGGGTGAAAGGGTTGTATGGGTGGCCGCTTCATGTCCCACTCAAGTGAGCCTTAGGAGGACCTTTGGTAGGAGAGTCTTAAGAGTGCATGGTTTGAAGTGATGATATGCTATATTGTGCAATGTAACTTATATGTGTATATGATGACTTGAAGTGGTTTGCTATACTTATATTATGAGGTTTTCTTCTAAAAGAGCATGTTTTATTCAAATGTCCTTTTAGTGTGGTTTTAATTGCATGTCACCCTACTTAGTGCATTCTAATGTACTAATTCCTTATATTTTATCTTTTGCATACAGGTGTAGGTGGAAATTCAGAGGAGTTCTTAAAGTGAAGCTTGGATATTAGCATTCATTCAAGCAAGGTTGTGGTATGTCCTCAATTGATTCGAGGACATCACTATGTTTAGTTTTCTTGTTATAAACATTTTAATAAACATAGATATTTCTATTTTGTTGACGTATGGGACGTGACCCAAGATATTCGTATGTCTAAGATGGCAACTTTGAGACTTGGTCTTTCTTATAATTTTCTATGAAAGATATTTTGAAGTATTATTCGTTTGTATGTAAGCTTTTAATTTAGCGCTACTTTTCATACATGCATGCAATGAATGATGTCAAAGGGCTTGTACAAGACCTCCGAGAGGTCAAGTACGCCATTTCCCGACTTGAAGTATGCCTTATCTTCTAGGGTGTACTTCGGGGTCATGAAAAACTTGGTATCAGAGCATAGGTTGTGAAGTAGTCCTTAGGAATCCAAAGTCTCACTAAAGCCATGTCTAGTAGAGTCTTGCTCATCGGTGTGAGTCGCACACATCTATCAGCGAGAGGCTATAGGACGATAGAGTTTTACTTTCTTCATCACTTTTGTTTCGTGCCAATAGAGTCGAGGTTATAAATGTCTATTCCTAAATTCTTCTCTTGTGATTATAGGGTATGGCTACAAAAATAATGGCCGCCATAAGGTTGGAAGAGGAAGGAGTGCATGAGGGATTTCCCCAAGGTGTATTAGATCCACAAGGAGTTCAAGTTCCTCAAAGTGTCCAAGTTCCCCCACAAGGTGATCAAGTCCCTATTGTGGGTGGAGGTAATGATGTTCCGGTGGTTCCCCCGGACATGACTAATGGGGAGATTTGAGAGGCTTTACTTTCTTTAGCCCAAGCCTTGATAACTCATGTGAATAAGGGTGTTGAGCCTAGAGGGAATGTTTTGGAGAGTACTATAAGGGTGACTTCATGGGAGAAGGCAGAGTTGGCTTTGTACCAATTGAGGGAAGCTGCTAAAGTATGGTACATCCAATGGAAAGATAATAGGTCGGTTGAGTCGGGTCCTATAGAGTGGGTGGATTTTAAGGAGGATTTCTTAGGAAAGTATTTTCCTAGTGATAGGAGGGAGGTGAAGGTTGAGGAGTTCATTAATCTTAGGCAAGGGAACATGAGTGTGGAAGATTATTCTTTGAAGTTCACCATGTTGTACAAGTATGCTCCATCCTTGGTGTCTAACCCTAGGGATTAGATGAGTAGGTTTGTGACCGGTGTTGCCAACCTTGTGAAAGAAGAGTGTCGTGAACCATGCTCCATGGTGACATGAACTTGTCTAGACTTATGGTGTATGCACAATCTATTGAAGAGTCCAAACTTAGTAGGATTTCAAGGAATTTGAAGAGGGGTAGATTCGATGAGCAAAACCAACCTAGGTTTAAGAAGAGGTATCCAAACCAAGATATATCTAGTTCTCCTAAGGTCAAGGTTGAGGGTGGTAGTAGTTCTCAAGGTGTTAAGCCTACTTGTGCTAGGTGTGGGAAGAAGCATATTGGGAAATGTCTAGCCGGTACCGATGGTTGCTTTGGTTGTGGTAAGGATGGTCATAATGTGAGGAATTGCCCTACTATTGTGGCTAGAGGAAGAGAATCCAAGCAAGTTCCTCCTAGTGCTCCGAAAGGTGATGTTCCAAAGAGGAATCGCTTCTATGTTCTTCAAGCTAAAGGAGCAAATTCGGGTGATGATGCCTGTAAGTTATAGTTTTCTCTCTTGTGTGGTAATGGGTTCCTTCTAAGTGGGGGAGTATGGTGAGTAGTGGAGTTGTTATTTGTTGTCTCTTCTCTTATATTCAATTCAATCTTGAGAGATAGAATGTCATAGTAGCATGTTGCATGTTGCGTGTTGTTCAGGGGTCTTGTTGAAAATGAATTTCATTGATCTCCTTACATTGTGCATTGCATGAAGTTATGATTATGTTATAAAATTAGTTTATATGGTGTTGTATCTCATATTGTCATGACTCCATCATAAATTTCTTAAATATTGCATTAGTGTGTTAATTAGTATGCTTCACTATAAAGGGTTTTGGTGCTTCACTGTAAGGAATTCAATAATTTGACTAAATTGCTCTTTCATGAAAAATGGTTTTAATGTGTTTAGAAATAATGTATATGAGAATGATAATATGTGGAGAAGGAGTCCTCCTATGGGAAATGAAGATGTGAGTCTTATTGCATGATAAGTTGTATAAGTAGACTCTATCTTCTTGTTCTGTTTTGAGTCTCTCGTTTATGTGAAATTGGTGTTTCTCCTATGTATTTGTATTGTATATTGGTGGTATGGTTTTGAGCTTCTAGTCTTTAGTTGTATCTCTTGAAAGTGTTTAAATGAAGCAAGTGTCATTCGAGGACGATTGTTGTCCAAGTGGAGATGTAACACCTCTAAAACAAACTAGGTGAAACTAAAGCCTAAAACGTGTGGCATGAGGTTATGAAGTCCTAAAATGATTTATAATAGTGTTTTGAAGCAGTGTGTGAAGTTGGGTAGTGTTTAGAGGTCAAACATTCAAGATGTTCGAGAGGTTTGTCTTGGGACGTGCTTGTGTGTTTTAGTGTGTCTTTGCATGTTTTACGTGTTTGTTTTTGTTCAAATTCATGTGAGAGGTTTCTAATATCTATATGAGTGTATTTGGGTTGGAACCTTTTGGGCACAACTCCCCAAGGACCACTTCTATGGGTCCTTGAGGAGGACCCAACCTTGGGTTCAAGACTGCCAAAATAGTCTACACCTACGTGGCCAATCGACGCCCTGTTCATTGGGTAATGGCCCGTCGCTTGGGGGAGTAGCCCCATACTTAGTGTGGGAGCTTATCCCCATTGTGAAAGAGCCTCTGACACATACCACAGACCTGAAGTATGGTCTATTGGTGGGTCGACGAGGCGTAGCTGTGTCCATCGATTGATACCTGCATATTTTCTGCAGGTGTCTCGGCCAAGAAAGGATCATTTTGGGTATTTCACCTAGTATTCTAAAAATGGTTTGGGCGGTTACTTAAGGGATTTTTGGGTATTTTAAGTAGTTTTATAAATCTAGAACCCCAAGTTAAGTCATTATTCAAAAATCAAAACCCAAACCCCAAAGAAGAACACTCTAGAACTCCATTGGAGCTTGAAGCAAGGTGGGAGCTTGAATCTTGATTTCTCTATCAATTCTCCTTCATTTTCGTGCTAATAATCAATCAAGGTATGGTGTTTCATCCTTGAATCTTCTTTCTTCAACGAGTTAAACTTCAAAGTGTTTTCAAGACTTTTCAAAAGATGAATTCTCCTATTTTGATATATAGACATGGGTTCTTGCATAAAATGTCTTAAATCAATGATTTATGATTGAATTGATGTTAATTGAAAGATTTTAGATCAAAATTTCTATGAACCCATGAAAATCATGAAATCCTTATTTTGTTTATATTATGGGTGATTTGATCATATCACTATTGTATTGAATTCTTGTCTAGTTTACTTTGGGCTATTGAATTATGTAAGAAGCATGTTAGAATTGTATATATGTTTTCCTAATTTGATGAATTTCATACTTTATTATCTTGGATCATTGTACAGTTTTAATATTGATTTGAATTGGTAATTATGGCTATTGGTAATAGCTTTTGTGTATTGAATTTGTTGAATTGGATATGGATTGGAGTTGTTTATGTTGGAATGGTGGTATTTTGACTAACCTCTCCTATATTGTGTAGTATAGGTATTTCAATTGTGATGTTTGTTATGGTCCACTTGTGCTTATGTGATATATTTGTGAAGAATGTGGCCTTGTCGGCATTACTTTATGAATTATGATGTTAGCATGTTATAACTTGTATATGTGATCATTAAGAAGGTCTATATCGCTTATGTGTATAAATGAAGTCAAATCATGTGTTCTTATAATTGATTATATGTGACCATGATAGGATATAATGATGTCTTCATGTGTGTATACTTGATGTTGAAGTGTGAATGATGGACTTAGGGGTAGGTTGGTCGAAACGGCATGAAACCATCCTTAGGAAAGTCATGAAGCTATCCTAGTAACCATTGTGTGGCAGACCTAGTTGACCCCCTTTGGTAAGGTGTATTATGATTTTATTATGACTTCTATATGGTACCTCTTCATATGCACTTTTGATTGAATTACTATATGAGAAAAAAGGCTAGCACCGAGGGAGTATGCTTGGGGAGTGACTCTACTTAAGTTGAGACTAGAGTACAAAGAAACCCTTGATATTCCTTAACCATGTGCCTACATGGTATGTGTCCTAATTCCCATTAGCAAGTGGAACACCGTCCATCAGAGTAGTGTAGACTCAGTTTTCCATGCCTAGCTAGTATGGTCTATGTCGGTTATTGCCTATTATTGTCATGTGGGATACATTCTAGTATTTGATAAGTTCTACAACGTTTAGGTAGTGGAATGGGACGCTATCTAGACATTGCACGGGTAGGCTTTGAAGATGTTAGTATGTAGGTTCCCTAGGTCTTCTCCAAGACCGTTATGTGAAAGTCCTTAATTGTTGAATTTTCCTTAAATGGATCAATGCACATAGTGACTTAAGTTAAATGCGTGTAAATGAAAAAGTACTTATCTTGAGTATCTTTAAGGATTTCTTAGGTAGGCTTGAAGAGGGTGTATGGGCGGTATCTTCATGTTTTACATAGGTGAGTCTTAGATTAACTTTATGTAGGGGCTTTAATTGAATAAAGTGAATAATCTTATCTTAGGAAACCTTGAGGATCACTTAGGTCGTTGTGAAGGGGTTTTATGGGCGGCCACTTCATGTCCCACTCAAGTGAGCCTTAGGAGGACCTTTGGTAGGAGAGTCTTAAGAGTGCATGGTTTGAAGTGATGATATGCTATATTGTGCAATGTAACTTATATGTGTATATGATGACTTGAAGTGGTTTGCTATACTTATATTATGAGGTTTTCTTCTAAAAGAGCATGTTTTATACAAATTTCCTTTTAGCATGGTTTTAATTGCATGTCACCATACTTAGTGAATTCTAATGTACTAATTCCATATATTTTGTCTTATCTTTAAAGGTGTAGGTGGAAATTGAGAGGAGTCCTTGAAGTGAAGCTTGGATATTAGCATTCATTCAAGAAAGGTTGTGGTATGTCCTCAATTGATTCGAGGACATCACTATGTTTAGTTTTCTTGTGAAAGACATTGTAATAAACTTAGATATTTCTATTTTGTTGATGTATGGGTCGTGAACCAAGATATGCGTATGTCTAAGGTGGCGACTTTGAGACTTAGTCTTTCTTATAATTTTCTATGAAAGATATTTTGAAGTATTATTCGTTTGTGTGGAAAAAATTATTCTGCGCTACTTTTCATTCATGCATGCAAATAATGATGTCAAAGGGCTTGTACAAGACTTCCGAGAGGTCAAGTACGCCATGTTCTGACTTGAAGGATGCCTATCTTCTAGGGTGTACTTCGGGGTCGTGACACTAAATCTCAAGCTTGAATAGAATAGAATATAAGAGACAAAAAATCACAACCCAAGTATTCACCATACTCCCGCGCTTAGAAGTAACCCATTACAACTACAGAGAGAAAAATATAACTTACCGGCATCCTTATCCGAATTTGCCTTAGCTTGGAGAACATTGAAGTGATTCCTCTTTGAAGCACCACCATCCAGAGCATTTGGAGGAACTTTCCATCCCGTTCTTACTCTTGCCGCAATAGTAGGACAATACCTCACCTTATAACCATCCTTACAACAACCAAAGCAACCATCGGTACCGTCTAGACACTTCTCAAAGTTCTTCTCCCACAAGTAGTCTTAACACCTTGAGAACCACAACCACTATCAAGTTTGACCTTAAAAGCACTAGACCCATCTTGACTTGGAGCCCTCTTTCTTAAACCTAGGTTGGTTTTGCTCATCGGATCTACCCCTCTTCAAATTCCTTGAGATCCCACTAAGTTTGGACTCTTCAATGGATTTTGCATACGCCATAAGTGTATACAAGTTCATGTCATTGTAGAGCATAGTCGTACGTCACTCTTCTTTCACAAGGTCGGAAACACCGGTCACAAACCTACTCATCTCATCCCTAGGGTTAGACACCAAGGATGGAGCAGACTTAGACAAGAGAGTAAACTTCAAGGAATACTCTTCCACAATCATATTACCTAGCCTAAGTTTAATGAACTCCTCAAACTTCACCTCCCTCCTTTCCAAGGGAAAATACTTTCCTAAGAAAGCCTCCTTAAACTCTTACCATTCTATAGGACCCGACTCAACCAGCCTATAGTCTTTCCATTGATTATACCATACTTGAGCAACTTCCCTAAATTGGTATGAAGTCAATTCCACCTTCTCCCTATAATCACCCCCATAGCACTCAACACCTTGTACACACCATCTAGAAACTCTTGGGGATCTTCTCCCACCTTATAGCCAAGAAATATAGGAGGATTCATCCATACAATGTCCCTCAATCTAGAGGTCATAGTTCTTGTCACGACCCTCAAGTACACCCTAGAAGTTAGAGCATCCTTAATTTCATCACACGGCAAATGAGACTTCAAGAAGTCTCATCTAAGCCTCTCGTATCGTTCATTACATAATAACATACTAAAAATGAGAAAGAATTAAAAACTTTCTTCACTCAAGAAAAACTCTTTTACAAACATTAAACAAGCGGAAGACTTTCATTAAAAACGTTTAAACCTTTACAACCCTTGAACCATCTAAACTTTAGAGTATACAAAACTTGGACTAATCTTATACAAGACATAAACATAAAGACTTTAAGACATAACCGAACATGTGGATATTATCCTCCAATCGATGAGGACTCACCAATACTTCATCTTCAACTCTTAGAAACCTATCCGTCATCCATGGTACATCAAGACTTCCAATTCCCTACACTTTAGTCAAAAAGAGAAAAGAAGGGGTTAGCACATTAGATGTACTAAGTATGGACGCCATGCAAAAACCATGAAAAAGGGACATGTAGTTAATAACATGCTTTTCATGAATTTTGATTAAAACATCATACTATAATCATAAGAACAACATTTATCACATTAAAAATACATATGGAATCATTAAAACCAATTATCACAATTTAAGGAGCCACTTTAAAGTAACCCCTATTCACTGTACAGTGAATTGCTTCACTGTTACAGTGAAGTGCATTACCTTTACTTTTTAACACTTCATGGCATGTAGACTTCTCACTAAAGTTATCCTAAGATTCACTTAAGTCACACAAAGAGAGACCGCCCATACACCCTCTCTAGATGTGCCAAAACGATCCTTAAGATTACTCATAATGAGACACATACACACCTACAATACATCAACATACAAAACATACATAATATGACCATCTCCCCTACCAAGGCTATCTAAAGATCTACTCAAGTAACTCTAGAAGAGAATGTCCATGATTGACCTCTTCAAGATTACCTAAGTATTCCTTAAGACTTACCTAGGTTAGCATCATGTCCACATAATCAATCATATTCACCAACTAGAATCCTTATTAAGACTCGTCTAAATAAGAGATGAAGGGACCATTCCCTTGTCCCCTTCACACCTTAACTAGACATCCCTTAATTACTCTAGAAAGGAACTTATTCATTTAACATGCTTTCTTTAACTTAAACAATTTCATTACTTAGTTCATTTAAGAGACATTCATCACATTAGGATATTCAAGTAATGGTCTTGGAGAAGACCTAGGGACTCTCACTAGCATCTTCAAAGCCTATTATGCAGTGTCTAGATAGTGTCCCATACCACCAGCTAAACTTCATAGAACTTCTATAATGCTAATGGGTATCCCATATGATGAGAATAGGAAATAACCGACATAGATCATGGTACCAAAGCATGGAATCCAGAGTTCTATCCTACTCCGATGAGGTGTTCTACTTGCCAATGGTAGAACATAGAGACATCCCATGTATGCACATGGTTAAGGAAATATGAAGGGCTTCTTTGTACTCTAGTCTCGTGCTTCACTAGAGCTACTTCCCTTACCATACTCACTTGGTGCTAGCCTTCGTTCTCATATATTAATTTCAGATTAAGGTTTATATAAATGGGTCCCATATCAAGTTCATGACCCAATTACATTTACCCTACCAAACCAAGGTCCACTAGGGCTATCTCACTATGGTGACAAGAAGCTCATCATGACTTTCCTAAGATTGATACGATGCCGTTCCATCCAATCAACCTTAAGTCCATCATTCATTTCATGAAGGATACCATTACGGCTTACGACTTCAAGTTTCATAACCTTACCACTTGATTCAGGGTTTCACATAAAGGACCCTCTTATCATCATTCAAGGTCTCACTTAACATTCATTCATTTATGTCTAAGACTCTTTAAGTTCCTACGTCAAGACATCACATATTCATACTCATATATGCATCAAGTAAGGGACACAAGTCTAACTAAACAAGACACAACATACTTCCATTTAACACATATAGCCTATCTTTCTTTAGACACTTAGGAATGACCCTTAATATTATTTAGTCAACCTATTCATTACCTTAACATCATCAATAAAATCATTATAGACTCATATATCCAAGTTAGGAACAACCATGTATCAACTCTAAGACTACACATATAAGCACATAGTCATAGTATAACATGTTCACCTAATAACTTCAATACGAGATCACATACTTTCACCTTACTTCACATATAAGTAGATATAATCATAATTCACATAATCAACTACACTAATCAACATATTACTTCAAGTAGTGGCAACAAGGCCATGATCATCGATACACTTAAAATAACGCCGACAAGGCCACATCAATTCATATAACACCGCCACCATAAGTGGACCATACCAATCACATATAAACCAATAGCTAAATTACAATAACTATACATAATAATAATAGAGTTAGGGAATCATACTACCCATTTGATCTCATCACTTCAATCCAAAGTCAAACCATTCAATTTCAATACCATAAGGCCCTTAACCATGGCCACGAACATCAATTCAAAGCACAAATCATAATAATCAATGAATCTAAGTCAATTCAATCTATAATTATCAATCTAAAACCAATTAGATATCAATTGAATACAATATTTATATCATTATAAAGCCCATTAGAAACTACACTAGAATCTATAAGCATTAAGTTCATACTAATTCAATAAGACTAATAGTCAATAGATCTAAGAGTATTCATTACTCAATTAATCAAATTGAAACATCCTATACATCATTCATACATAATCTGTACATCATTCAAAAGCACATAACAATCTACACATCAAAATCATAAATCTCAAAGCATAATAAATTCACCCATACTTTAGTGAAAATTAAGAGATTTGAGAAGATCATGGGTTCATGGAGAATTTCAATCGAAAACATCAAATAAACCTTAATAACATCTTATCTTAACGTTTGAAAATCTTTCATGCAAGAACCCATGATTTAAAGTAGAAATCGGACTTTTTCATCTTTTTGAAATCCTTTGAAAACATCTTTGAAATTGTCTCTAAGGTGATAGCAAACCTTAGATGAACAACTCCATACCTTATTTGTAGAGCCCAATGCTAATTGAAGAAGAGACTCCATTGAAGTCCCATCTTCAAGCTTCATCTTCACTTTGAACTCTCATGGAGGTTTTTGGAAGAACTTTTAGAGGGAATGTGTTTTGATCTTAGTGTTAGGGTTTAATTGAGAGTTTAATGACTTATAGACTCATAAAATACCCATAAACACTCAAAACCACCATCTATAGACTTATAGGAGCGTGGGGTGAATTTACAACTTCACCCCTCAACTTAACAGAAAACTCAGCACCATCGCGTGACCATCGATGGTCCGTGGTCTCACCCACGCCCCGTCGAGGGGTTCTTGTCAGTTTCACCTGCAAACTCCCAAGTTACGGACAGCCTCACTCCATCGACGCCCAACATTGACGGTCCGTCAGTCAGGCCACTTTCCGTCGATGGCGTCTCGTGGTTTGATTCAGGGACTCCTCAACTTGCAGGCAACATGTCCCCATCGACGAGACCCAATGATAGGACGTCGCCTGGTCGACGGGCCATCGTTTGGGCCATCGACTGGACACTGCTTGGCAGTGTTGAGGTCATGGCTGGGGTCCTCCTCTAAGGGCCCCTTGCGGGTCCTACATGGAGTCGTACCCGGACGTTTCCAACCCGAACATGCATGTATACGAGTTTAGGACCTACCACATAAGTTTCATCCAAAACTAACACGTAAAACTCGACGAAATATGCTTAGACATACAAGGTCATTTCTAGGCACAACTTTCGAATATCATGGACGTTCTCGAACATTTGACTTCCAAACTTCACGAAACTTGACACACCAACTATAAACATCATATAAACTCATTTAACAACCAAATAAGCTCATGCATCACACATATTAACATAGAATCACATACGAGGCATTTAGGTGACTTAGTCGTCGAACGTCTTGGTCGTCCCTTGACGTTTGACCTCCAATGCACCTAAACTCTTAGCTACTGCCTCAATAGCACTTTGTAGACTATTTTAGGACCTTAGACCATCATGAAAACCACATTAGGCTCTAGCTCCACCTAAGTCATTTTTGGGGTCTTACATTCTCCCCCACTTGGACAACATTCGTCCTCGAATGACACTTGTCACTCTCCGAAAACTTCCAAGAGTAGGGATTCAGTAAGTAACTCATAACCAAACCATATAGTACATAATCAAGGAGAAAACATCAATTTCACAAAATGAAGAGAGTTACAACACAATAAGCAACTAGAATAGGATTCTATAACTCATTATGCTACAAAACTCATCTCCTTAACTCTAAATAGTAAAAACTCATTTTATATTCCTTAGCATGCTCATATAAATCAGTTATAACCATATAACAAAAAATCTAGACCAAAGAATCAATTTGTCAATTTTTGAAAAATCTTACAGGAACAGTGATCCATGCTACAGTGATTTAGACCATTTTTTAAAAATACAACTTTTAGGCAACTCATGATATAGACATGCTAATATGCAAGGTAACATCATATAAACACCTTTTACAACAAAGTCATGGCCTCATAAAATACACAATGCAAGAAGTTAATGAAATTCAATTTCAATCAAGCATGCATATCATAGGAGAATGTTTGGAACTCATTTTCCATAAAAGACTCCTACTCAACTCAAGTTACTAAGAACTCTTTATTTTAGGCTTAAATAAACACATAACGGAAAGTTAAGGGTACCTCACTCCCCAACAATCATACTCTTCACTATACTCCCCCACTTAGGAGAAACCCATTCTAAGGTTAATATAACATCTACCACAAATAACTCTCAAGGCAGTTTAAACTTTACTAATACCTTCCTCACCCAAGGTATAGCTCATGAAACTAAAGACTCTCAAAGGTTCAACCATTTAGTCATTACATCCCCCTTACTAAGAGAAACTCACCATTACTCTTTCACATTCTAACTCTATACCTTACCATTCTTTTCAACCATAATACCTTTCAACGGAAACCAACCCAACCTAGGGTCATCAACACCATCTTTCACACCTCACCTAAGAAGCCACATCTCATCTTTTCTCTCCCTCAACCCAACTTTCAGATGGTCACACTCAAATGACCAACTCATAGGGAAGACAAAGGAAAGACACCATATACAAGGCTCTTAGGCACGATTGGATGAATGAAGAAGTGAAACTTTTCCTAGCACCCAATAGTCTCCTATTTATAATGTGGCACGCTTCATATTATAAACAAGATTCTATTTGATGTGGTTCATAAGACAACTACGACTCTCCCAAACCTTATGCTCTGATACCAAGCTTGTCACGACCCTCAAGTACACCCTAGAAGTTAGAGCATCCTTGAGTTCATCACACGGTAAATGAGACTTCAAGAAGTCTCATCTAAGCCTCTCGTGTCGTTCATTGCATAATAACATACTAAAAATGAGTAAGAATTAAAAAATTTCTTCACTCACGAAGAACTCTTTTATAAACATTAAACAAGCGGAAGACTTTCATTAAAAATGTTTAAACCTTTACAACCCTTGAACCATCTAAACTTTAGAGTATACAAAACTTGGGACTAATCTCATACAAGACATAAACATAAAGACTTTAAGACATAACCGGACGTGTGGATATTATCCTCCAATCGATGAGGACTCACCAATACTTCATCTTCAACTCTTAGAAACCTATCTGTAATCCATGGTACATCAAGACTTCCAATTCCCTATACTTTAGTCAAAAAGGGAAAAGAAGGGGTTAGCACATTAGATGTACAAAGTATGGAAGCCATGCAAAAACCATGAAAAAGGGACATTTAGTTAATAACATGCTTTTCATGAATTTTGATTAAAATATCATACTATAATCATAAGAACAACATTTATCACATTAGAAATACATAAGGAATCATTAAAACCAATTATCACAATTTAAGGAGCCACTTTACAGTAACCCCTATTCACTGTACAGTGAATTGCTTCACTGTTACAGTGAAGTGCATTACCTTTCCTTTTTAACACTTCATGGCATGTAGACTTCTCACTAAAGCTATCCTAAGATTCACTTAAGTCACACAAAGAGATACCACCCATACACCCACTCTAGATGTGCCTAAATGATCCTTAAGATTACTTATAATGAGACACATACACACCTACAATACATCAACATACAAAACATACATGATATGACCATCTCCCCTACCAAGACTATTAAAAGATCTACTTAAGTAACTCTAGAAGAGAATGTCCATGATTGACCTTTTCAAGATTACCTAAGTATTCCTTAAAACTTACCTAGGTTAGGATCATGTGCACATAATCAATCATATTCACGAACTAGAATCCTTATTAAGACTCATCTAAATAAGAGATGAAGTGACCATTCCCTTGTCCCCTTCACTCCTTAACTAGACAACCCTTAATTACTCTAGAAAGGAACTTATTCATTTAACATGCTTTCTTTAACTTAAACCATTTCATGACTTAGTTCATTTAAGAGACATGCATCACATAAGGACATTCAAGTAATGGTCTTGGAGGAGACCTAGGGACTCTCACTAACATCTTCAAAGCCTATTGTGCAATGTCTAGATAGCATCTCATACCACCACCTAAACTTCATAGAACTTCTATAATGTTAATGGGTATACCATATGATGAGAAAAGGCAATAACCGACATAAACCATGCTACCAAAGCATGGAATCTGGAGTTCTATCCTACACTGATGAGGTGTTCTACTTGCCAATGGTAGAACATAGACACATCCCGTGTAGGCACATGGTTAAGGAAATATGAAGGGCTTCTTTGTACTCTAGTCTCGTGCTTCACTAGATCTACTTCCCTTACCATACTCACTCGGTGTTAGCCTTCGTTCTCATAGATTAATTTCACATTAAGGTTCATATAAATGGGTCCCATATCATGTTCATGACCCAATTACATTTATCCTACCAAAGCAAGGTCCACTAGGGCTATCTCACTATGGCGACAAGAAGCTCATCATGACTTTCCTAAGGATTGATATGATTCCGTTCCAGCCAATCAACCTTAAGTCCATCATTCATTTCATGAAGGATACCATTACGGCTTACGACTTCAAGTTTCATAACCTTACCACTTGGTTCAAGGTTCCACATAAAGGACCCTCTTATCATCATTCAAGGTCTCACTTGTCATTCATTCATTTATGACTAAGACTCTTTAAGTTCCGAAGTCAAGACATCACATATTCATATTCATATAAGCATCAAGTAAGGGACACAAGTCTACCTAAACAAGACACAACATACTTCCATTTAACACATATAGCCTATCTTTCTCTAGACACTTAGGAATGACCCTTAACATTATTTAGTCAACCTATTCATTACCTTCACATCATCAATATAATCATTATAGACTCATATAACCAAGTTACGAACAACCATGTATCAACTCTAAGACTACACATATAAGCACATAGTCATAGTATAACATGTTCACCTAATAACTTCAATACGAGATCACATACTTTCACCTTACTTCACATATAAGTAGATATATTGATAATTCACATAATCAAGTACACTAATAACCATATTACTTCAAGTAGTGCCAAGAAGACCATGATCATCGATACACTTAAAATAACGCCGACAAGGCCACATCAATTCACATAACACCGCCACCAAAAGTGGACCATACCAATCACATATAAACCAAAGCTAAATTACAATAACTATACATAATAATAATAGAGTTAGGGAAGCATACCACCCAGTTGATCTCATCACTTCAATCCAAAGTCAAACCATTCAATTCAATACCATAATGCCCTTACCCATGGGCACGAACATCAATTCAAACATAAATCAGGATAATCAATGAATCTAAGTCAATTCAATCTAGAATTATCAATCTATGACCAATTATATATCAATTGAATACAATCCTTATATCATTCGAAAGGCTATAAGAAACTACACTAGAATCTATAAGCAATAAGTTCATATCAATTCAATAAGCCTAATAGTCAATAGATCTAAGAGTATTCATTACTCAATTAATCAAATTGAAACATCCTATACATCATTCATACATAATATATACATCATTCAAAAGCCAATAACAATCTACACATGAAATCATAAATCTCAAAGCATAATCAATTCACCCATACTTTAGTGAAAATTAAGAGATTTGAGAAGATCATGGGTTCATGGAGAATTTCATTGGAAAACATCAATTACACCTTAATAACATCATATCTTAACGTTTGAAAACCTTTCATGCAAGAACCCATGATTTAGAGTAGAAATTGGACTTTTTCATCTTTTTGAAATCCTTTGAAAAAATCTTTGAAATTGGCTCTAAGGTGATAGCAAACCTTAGATGAAGAACTCCCATACCTTGTAGAGCCCAATGCTAATTGAAGAAGAAAATCGATAGACCCATCTTCAAGCTTCATCTTCACTTTGAACTCTCATGGAGATTTTTGGAAGAACTTTTGGAGGGAATGTGTTTTGATCTTAGTGTTAGGGTTTAATTGAGAGTTGAATGACTTATACACTCATAAAATACCCATAAATACTCAAAAACACCGTCTATAGACTTATAGGAGCGTTGGGTGAATTTACAACTTCACCCCTCAACTTAACAGAAAACTGGCAGAAAACTCAGCACCATCGACGTGACCATCGAGGGTCCGTGGTCTCACCCATGCTCCGTCGATGGGGTCTCGTCAGTTGCACCTGCAAACTCCTAAGTTACGTACAATCTCACTCCATCGACGCCCCACATCAACAGTCCGTCAGTCAGGCCATGTTTCATCGATGGGGTCGCGTGGTTTGATACCGGGAGTCCTCAACCTACAGGCAACATGTCCCCATCAACGAGACCCATCGACGGGCCATCGCCTGGTCGACTGGCCATCGTTTGGGCCGTCGACTGGACACTGCCTGGCGGTGTTGAGGTCAAGGCTGGGGTCCTCCTCTAAGGGCCC
Source organism: Solanum sitiens (assembly GCA_016801875.1). Lineage (NCBI taxonomy): Eukaryota > Viridiplantae > Streptophyta > Magnoliopsida > Solanales > Solanaceae > Solanum > Solanum sitiens. Next base: position 687,134 of record JABWTJ010000429.1, read on the forward strand.
CTTGCGGGTCCTACATGGTCATACTAGACGTTTCCAACCCAAACATGGACGTATACAAGTTGAGGACCTACCACATAAGTTTCATCCAAAACGAACACGTAAAACTCGACGAAACATGCTTAGACATACAAGGTCATTTCTAGGCACAACTTTCGAACGTCATGGACGTTCTCGAACGTTTGACTTCCAAACTTCACGAAACCTGACACACTGACTATAAACATCATATCAACTCATTTAAGAACCAAATAAGATCATGCATCACACATATTCACATAGAATCACACACGAGGCATTTAGGTGACTTAGTCGTCGAAAGTCTTGGTCGTCCCTTGACGTTTGACCTCCAATGCACCTAAACTCTTATCTACTGCCTCAATAGCACTTTATAGACTACTTTAGGACCTTAGACCTTCATGACAACCACGTTAGGCTCTAGCTTCACCTAAGTCATTTTTGGGGTCTTACAATTTTCTCTTAAACATTCACCCTAATCTGAACACCTCTACTCACATGAGTTGTCATCGCTTGGGCTAAGGCAAAAAGAGCCTCTCTAATCTCCCAATTAGTCATGTTCGGGGGAACCACCAGAACCTCATTACCTTCTCCAACAATAGGGACTTGATCAACTCGGGGAGGAACTTTTACACCTTATGGAACTTGTCCACCTTGGGGAGGAACTTCCTCATTCACCCCTTTCTCTTCAAATCTTCTTGCGGCCATTCTTCTAGTAGTCATATCCTATAATCACAAGAGAAGGGATTAGGAATAGACACTTATAACCTAAACTTTATAGCACGACACAAGAGTGATGAAGAAAATGAAACTCTATCGTCCTATAGACTCTCCCTCATAGATGTGTTTAGACTCACACCAATGAACAAGATTCTACTAAGTGTGTCTTTAATGAGACTTCGGATTCCTAAAGACTACTTCATAACCTATGCTCTGATACCAAGCTTTGTCACAACCCAAAGTACACCCTAGAATATAGGGCATCCTTCAAGTCGCCACACGGCGTACTCGACCACTCGGAGGTCTTCCACAAGCCCATAAAAATCATTCATCGCATATGTATATATGAAAAGTAGTGCGGAATTACAACTTTTCACAACAAATGAACAATAGTTAAAAATCTCTTCCATCTAAAAAATAGGAAAGGCTAAGTCTCTTGTAGCCATCTTAGACACACAAATATCTTGGGTCATATCCCATACATCAATATTATAGAAAATATCAAAGTCTAATACAATGTCTTTAGACACATCGCTAGTTCCTCGAATCCATTGAGGACATACCAAAACTTTCTTGAACGGATGCTAATTCCAAGCTTGCTTCCAATAACCTCCACACTTGACACCTACACCTTTAGAGATAAGACAATATAAGGAATTAGTACATTAGAATGCACTAAGTATGTTGACATGCAATAAAATCATGTTGAAAAGGCATTCGCTTTAAAGTATGCTTTCATGCTCTTTTTAAAGAAAACCTCATAAACAAGTATAAGAATCACTTACAAGTCAACATAACCACTTATAATACATATTCCAAGTAATCCACAACATACCACTTCCAATACTTAGAAATCATATAAGCACATATACCTCCTACAAAAGGTCCTCCTAAGACTCACTTAAGTAAGATATTAAGCGGTCGCGCATACAACCCCTCCACACATACCTAAGTGATCCTCAAAACTTCATAATATAAGAGTATTCTCATTTCATCATTATACTCCCTACCTAGAATTACTCTAACACTCACCTAAGTAAGACATAAAGAGACCGCCCATACACCCTTGTCAAGCCTACCTAAGTAATCCTTAAAGCTACTCTAGATAAGTACCTATTCATTCACATGTATTAACTTAAGTCTATCAATGGTCATTACGACACTCAAGATACATTCACATTTAGGACACTTCGCATAATGGTCTTGAAAGACCTAGGGAACCCTCATCCTAGCACCTTCAAGGACTACTCGTGCAATATATAGATAGCGTCCCATTCCACTACCTACACTTTGTAGAACTTCTCCAATACTAGAATGCATCCCACATGATGAAAATAGGCATTCACCGACATAGATCATACTATCTAGGCATGGAATCCGGGGTCTACTATAATCCGATGGAGGGTGTTCTACTTGCCAAGGGTAGAACGAGGACACATCCCATGTAGGCACATGGTTAAGAAATATCAAGGATTTCTTTGTACTTTAGTATCAAATCAGGTACAGCCACTCCCCTAGCATATTCACTCGGTGCTAGCCATGTTCTCATAGAGTAAGTTCAATCACATAAGAAGCATATGAAACGGTACCATATTTTAGTCACTAACATATCATAATACTCCTACCACGGATGGGTCCACTGGGGCTTTCACTCAATGGTCAATAAGGATATATCAATGACTTTCTTAGAGATGGTTTCATGTCGTTCCATCCAACCTATCCCTAAGTCTATCATTCATACAAGAAGGATACCATTACTGCTTTCAACTTCAAGGATATCATAACCTTCTTTGTAGTTTGAAGGTTCCAAGTTAATGACCCTCTAAACCATGTTAAAGGTCATATTTCAATCATAAGTATACATACATGACAAGGGTTCTTAAGCCTACTAAGTCAAGAGTTCATAATCACATTCTTCATGTATCAAGTAGAGGGACATAGGTCGAACAAAACAAGACACACATCATCATCTTATCACATGTACAATAACATTCAAGTAGCACATAATGACAACTAAGTATACTACAAGTCACCCTATTCAATTCTATAGAAACATCAACATAGTACATCATAGGTCTCATTTAGTCAACTAGGGAGAATCATACTTCAACATCAAGTATACACATATATAGGCATCACCATAGTCTATCATGATCACTTATAATCAATTAGGATAAATCATGCTTTCACTCCACTCATACACATAAGACATATAAGTCTTCACAATGATCACCTATACAAGCTATGACATGATAATATCACAATTCATAAAGTAATGTCGACAAGGACACATTCTTCAAACTTAAAACACTTATGCACCGCCACCATAAGTGGACCATACCGATCAACACAATTCAATACCTATACTACACAATAAAGAAGAGATTAGGTCAACATACCACCATTCCATTACCAACACCTCCAATCCTTATCCATTCCAACCAATTCAATTCACAAAGGCTCTTACCAATAGCCATACACATCAATTCAAACCAATAATCAAACCATACAATGATCCGACATGATACAATATGAAAAACATCAAATTAAGGCAGCCTATATAGATTTCTAACATGATCTTTACATAATACAATAACCCAAAGTAATCTACACAAGAATTCAACACAATAAGGCCATGATCAAATCACCCACATTATAGCCAAAATTAGGATTTTATGATTTGCATGAGTTCATTGGAATTTTGATCTAAAATCATTCAATTAACATCAATTATCGCATAAAGCATTGTTTCAAATCATTTTATGCAAGAACCCATTGCTAGAATTCAAAGTAGAAGATTTTATTTTATGAGAAGTCTTAGTAAAGCCTTTGAAGTTTGGCTCCATGAAAAAAGAGATTTCAAGGATGAAACATCATATTTTGATGAAGATTATCCACTAAAATGATGAAGATTCAATGGAGAAGTCAAGCTCCTAGCCTCAACCTTGCTTCAAGCTTCAATGGAGTTCTAGAGGATTCTATTTGGAGTCTTGGGGTTTTGATTTGAAAAATGAACTCAACTATAGGTTCTAGACTTATAAATTCACTTAAAATACCCAAAAACCCATAAAATAACCGCCCAATTTATTATTTAGAATCTGGGTGAATTACCTAAATTACCCCTAGCTTGGCCGAGACATATGTACAAAACTTGCAGGTTTCAAATTACGGAAGGCACCTATGGGGCGTTGTTTGGACGACGAGTCGTACTGGTGTGGCGTCGTTTTTGTCAGAGACCAATTCTTGAGGGCTTAAGATCACATTAATAAGTGTATAGCAACGTCCCCCTTTGACGAGGCGTAGTCAGGACTACGGTTCATCCATTTGGCAGTGTGGTTTGAGAATGTTTTTGGCAGTTTCAAGCCAAGGGTTGGGTCCTCCTCAAGGACCCTTAGGGTGGTCCTTCGGGAGTCATGCCCAAATTTTCCAACCTAAATACGCTTGTGTATACTTTAGGAACCTTTCATATCAATTTGAACACCAAACACCATTTAAAACATGACAAGGCACACTAGAACACACAAGCACGTCTCAAGGCTAACTTTTGAACATCTTGGACGTTCTTAGATGTTCTTGAACGTTTAACCTCCAAACTCTTCCAAACTCAACACACTGCCCCTTAACACTATAATTAACCATTTTAAGACCTTACCAACTCATGATACATATGTTAGGCTCTAGTTTTACCTAGTTTGTTTTTAGGGTGTTACAAAAGTATAATGTGAAGGTACTCATGTGATGTCTATGTGATCTTGTATGGGTGCTATAATGATATGATTGAAAGTACTTACTCTCTAATTGTTGATATAAAATGATGAAGGAATAAGGAGAGTGTTTATAGAATGATGTGGTATCTTGTGTTGGTAGACTTAGTTGTCTATACTTGGTACTTGAATTGTATTAAATGAGTGTATGAATGAAAATCTAGATCGGTAGACCTAAAGTAAGTACCCTTCTATGAAAGACTAATGTGCAACCTTGATTATGAAAATAACATTAATAAAGAAGCCTTGAAGGGGTAGACCTAAATGGTGCCTCCTTCTTGAGTGAAATTATGGACTTAGAGGAAGGTTGGCCGGAACGGCATGAAACCATATTTAAGGAAGTCATCAGAGCTATCCAAATGAACCTTGGTTGGCAGCCCAAATGGACCCATCCTTGGAAATGGTATTATGAGTTTGTAGGGCTTAGTGATGGTACCTTCTCTAATACACTTATGTGAATGAATTTACTCTATGAGAACTAAGTCGAAGCACCGAGTGGATATGCTTAAAGGAGTAGCTCTAGTTGAGTATGAGGCTAGAGTAAAAAGAAATCTTTTGATATACCCTAAACCATGTGCCTACATGTGATGTGTCCTAGTTCTACCCTTGGCAAGTAGAACACCTTCAACGGTGTGGGGTCTTATGACACCGGATTCCATGCCTAGATAGCGTGTTCTATGTCGGTTAATGCCTATTCTCATCATATTGGATGTGCATTCTAGTATTATATAGGTTCTACAACGTGTAGGTAGTGGAATGGGATGCTATCTACACATGGAACGAGTAGGCTTTGAAGATGCTAGAGTGAGTTCCCTAGGTCTTCCAAGACCATTATTTGAAGTCCCCTACTTGTTTAGTTGTCTCTTAAATGGCCTTAATGAATAATGTTCACTAGTAAAAGTATGTTGAATAGAAAGGTTCTTATCTAGGGTAGCTTTGAGGATCACTTAGGTGTCCTTGAAGAGGGTGTATGGGCGGTCTCTTCATGTCTTACTTAGGTGAGTCTCAGAGTAACCTTAGGTAGAGGGTCTAAAGTGATGAAAAGGCTTACTTCGATTATGGAATATGTTTTATATGTGATTGTGGGCTTGTACTATGTCTCTAAAACTCTTATGATGAAGGTCTTTACCAAAATAGCATAAAAGGCATATGTTTAAGTAAATGTCCTCTTTTGCATGGTTTTCTTGCATGTTTACCATACTTAGTGCATTAATTATGCTAATTCCATATGTTTCTCTATGTCTACAAGTGTAGGTGGTGGCAAGTGAGTATCCTAGAAGTTGAAGCTTGAGAAGTAGATTTCTCTCAAGATTTGTATGTCCTCATATGATCGAGGACATGGATTTTAGTTATAGTTTTCCTTTTCTAAAGACTTTGTAATAGACTATAAGTTTCTTTTCAAATTGAAGAAAGGGTTGTGACCCTATGATATTGACTTGTGCCTAAGATGACTTATGATGAGACTTGGTTTCTTTCTTACATTTTATAAAAGAGTTTCATTATTGACTATTATTGTGAAAAGTCTTTATTTTGCACTACTTTTCATATCTATGTGATGAATGAATGCTAAGAGGATTGTGCAAGACCTTCGACAGGTCAAGTACGGCGTATGACGCCTAGGGGGTACTCTTGGGTCATTACAATTTTGTTCTAACTAACGATTATTGACACTTAGAATGGGATTAAGTGTCCTTGAAATATTAAATCAAAATGGCTTGGATGCTGGGGAGTGGTGTGTTTAATCTACTTACTTTTTAATCATAGTTGAATCTACTTACTTTCAGTTTTGGTTTGTGTGTTGCTATTTGAAACGGGAGAAATGAGTGTCAAAAGAACAATAGCAACCAAGTGAACCTTTCTCCGTTGAAGATGATGATTCTTAGGGATAATATCCTAGACTTCCATCACTCGGAAGGTGAGACGCTTAAAGAGTTATGGCTGAGGTTTAAGACACTATTGCTTCACTGCCCATCTCATGAAATCCAAGATAAGATACTGCTGGAATGTTCAATATAGATCTTGGTTCTAAAAGCACATGAGTGGTTGACCAACTCCTCGATCACATGAATAAGACCAACAATGAGAAAGAAAAGGACAAGAAATTGGCCAATCTGTTGACTCAGCATGATCTCTTGGCCGAAAAGATCATGGAATCAGAAATAGTGTCCAATAAGAAATATAGGTACATTCCCCCTCATGAGCATAGAAAGCCCAAGGAGTATGAGGGTGGACAGATAGAAGAGGTACTCTTACGCATTCATTACAAAGTCGAAGAACTCTTTAGAGTTCTGAAAGAGATAAGAGAGAATGTCTCAATTCTAAATCAAATGATTGCCTCTCATTCAAAATCGATTTAGGAATGATCACATTGCCTCTCATTCCATATCTCTTAAAAGTTTATAATTCTAAATCAGATGATTTTCTCTCATTCATTACAAAGTCGAACAACTCTTTTTAATGTATCAGCGCTTTGATTTTTTGGCCATTAATGTATCTGACCCTCTTATTAATGTATCAGCGCTTATGAGGAATTTTTGCAATTATAAACTTTTAAGATATAGATTGTTATTTTGTCTTAAAAGTATTTGATTGTTGTAATTTATCCTAAGAAATAATTAGCCTTGGGGTTTTAGGCCCAAATCCAATTAAAATGGCTTTTTGTCCCACCTCTCCTAAAGTCTAAAGAAAACCAAAATTATGGGTTTTGGCCCATTTTAATCCAAAATAGTGATGCTTGTCTCATTGGGATTTGGCCCATTTTCATGCTACTTGGACCTGCAGTAATTTCCTTGGGCTTTTGGCCCCTTTTTCATTCTCATTTATCGTGATATACACCAAGTGTATATTTGATGTATACACCATGTATACAACTGATTCTTGAACTCCTCGACTTGTATTTTTATATAGACTTTGTATTTTCTACATCTTTTCACCTTGTACTTCAACGTTAAACCTGTATATTGTATTTTTTACCATACAATTGTGTATACAACGGATATATCAGTGTATACAACCCCTTCTTTGGGCTTTCCAGACACCTAAAATTAAATGTTTCAGCCCCTATATCACTCTCCATCCCTGTTCCTTATTTCAAGACCCGGTTGACTCGATAAAAAATAGAATCAGGCCTCTAAGACCCAATCAACAGAATGTTAGGAAAAGGAGTTTTCAAGGTCTCGGGAAGATCCGGTTCACACATAGAAAAAGAACAAAACAAGGTACAAATTAGTAATGGAGCATACTTTAAACCTATATAATACAACCAAGACGCATGAAAAAGAAAAAAGACAAAAGAGGCATGTGATTAGTTCACTGCCAATGTTATGCAAATATGAAAAAGGAATGCATACAATACTTAAAGAACTTTCACTTAAATTAAATTAGCTTCACATAATAAGACAAACACCAAATGGTAGTGATAACTAAACAGTAAAACTAACAGTGATTGAATAGAGTGGATTAAGGCCTAATTAATTAGACAAAGGTAACGAAAAGGAAGCAATTATCAATTAAAAGTAAAGCATACCATTGAAGTTGATATCATTAAATCTAAAAATGCAATATGAAACATAATATGGCAATGTAAAGCCTTTGCATCAATAGAATAACTTGATCACTTTACACATGAATAAATCAACAAACCAAATTAACAAAATAATGCTATTGTTTTGCAGAATTTTTAGACATAAATGAGAGAGGGGTCTTAGCATTTTTACCAACTTCACATGAAAAGAAGGGACAGGGTGCAGGAAACTCAACATTTTGATTGTAACTTTAAAACAATTTTCATACATCGAGGCATGTCTTTAATCATAAAAAGAATGCATTAACACTAAAACTTAAAGACTATAATCTTGTGAAATGAGACTCAATCAACAAAAGCCATTGTAAAAGAAGAAAAGAACAAAACTCATGATTTGGAAATACATATGGCAACAGGACAATCACTAATATCGAAAAGACTATAACGAGTTGTTGAATCTAATGGACAATAGATACAACAACATTCAATCTCTATATAATCCATCTTTCAGATTCTGAATCAACATCGCAGTAGCAAGATGAAAGAGTTGTTTAACGCTAAGAGAGAATTAAAACAAGAAAATGCAAGTTTGACAGCATCAACATGAGTGTATGCAAAAGAAAATAACCACGACAATTTTAACAAATAAGCATGGAAGCAACAGTGAGAAATATATAAAACAGGATTAACTCGGCCTTAAGATCGAGTCACTAAAATCGATTAATAATATATACACCAAACCAAAATAACACTAAATTCTCACTTAAAAGCGAACCAGCTACATCACAAGGCTTTTCCGATATCAAATAATATCAATTTTTTTAATCAGAAGAAGAGGCGATGAGGAATAATTATAAATGAATCAGCATAACCTTCTTTCGGGCAACGAACGGGGACGATACAAGCAGAGAAATGAAATCTTCCAAACAACCATGAAGCATACAATGAATGAGAGTTCTAAGCAGCAAACTCAAAATCGAACTAGCTTATAAGAACGATAGTGATCAAGCAAGAAGAGTGATACTCGAACAGAAACTAATTCCTCTTGCTCTCTTTCGAATGTATTTCATATATCCTATAACTATTTTTGGTGTGTTATTTCTTTATGCCTTAGTAAGATTTCCCATTTTTTTTTCAACCTCTATAGTGAATAATAAGCAACTATATATAAAAGGGAAATTAGGATTTGGGAATAGGGAAAGGGGGTGAAAACTATATAGGAACGAGTCCCATTTCAATTTCAAACTCGAAATTATTTTCACCATTCTGGGAGACATCTATTTTCTGAAATTTTAATCCATTTTGTAAGAGGAGAGGGCGAACCGATGCTATGGATCAATTCTATTGTCCTTGGGTGCAACGTGGAATCATCTCACACTATCAGGAAGATTTTGCGTGCTTTTGTTACTCTGCTGCGACAGTACTATTGAGAGGGATTGGAGGAAGAAGACAATGAGTTCACAATGTACTTAGACGCGTGAACCTGCTGTGTGTTTCGCTGTGACTTGCCATATGCTGCTGTTGTCGTTTCACATTCCTTATCGCGTCGTTTTCTAATTTTCGTGTTCATGCTGCAGGGAATTTGACGTGTATGGGTTCTGTTGTTGTTTAGAAGTTGATGTTAACTTTGGACATTTGGGTTTCTTTACTGATGGGAGTTTCATGACCGGGGAGCACCTCCTAGAAGTAACACGGCGTACTTGACCTCTCGGAGGTCTTGTACAAGCCCTTAGACATCTTTCTTTGCATTTTCATAGGAAATTTAGCACAAATTTAAAACTTTTTATAGCACATCATATGCTTGAACATCACTGCATATATATATATATAAAATATGATAAGTACATAATTAGACTCTAAGTCTCGTTTGCCAACTTAAGACACAACTCAATAGAATAGAATAGGGAAACGACCCTTAACGACTCAAAATAACAACTAAACTATTACATAATTTGAATAACAACTTGACATAGGGAAATCCTTGAATCATGAGGACCCCTTTCCTTAAACTTGGGAGATCTATCGAAGCCCTTCACTTAGGAGACATCCTCTAGCCATCACCACCTACACTTTTTGTAAAAAGATGAAGAAGAATGGTATTAGTACAAGAATGCACTAAGTATGGCAACCATGAAAAAATATGCATTTAAAGAGGACACTTAGTTAGAAATCATGCATCATGTCTGTTTAGTAAACTTCATGAACATTGATACAATAAGTACAATATAGTTCACATACATCATATATACATGTACACTATTCATTACATACAACTCATTACCTATCTTTTACCTTGGCTTCTTACCTTAAGCAATCCTCAAATGGAACTTAGTACAATGTCACCTTAAGGTCACCGAAGATAGTCTTTCATAATATGCTTCATCAACACAACCACATATATTCATAAATTCATAAGCACATCATAAGATATAATCTTCACATAAGAACCATCACCTAACACAACCCCCAAGTCACACTACTGTAATGTGTAAGTAGCATCCCATAATACTAGTTACACCAAGTGTTCCTAAGAAGACACCCTAGACTAGGCATATCATACTCAACAAGTCATAATACCTTCATTCATCACTACACATAAGGCCACATACTTCATAGTATCATATAATGACTCATTCATTTACTAAAACCTTAGTTATAACTCATTTAGTTCATATTATAGGAAAACCACCCTCACAACCCCTTCACAAGCTTACTTGTGCAATGTACACATGAAATCCCATACCCCCACATATAATAAGTAAACTCATTTAGAAGTCGTAAGTGTAATTCACATGCATAGTCATAATTCATGTCTTGTCATAGCAAAGTTACCTTATCATGCATTCATACAATTCATACATACCATAACTCTTTATCTCATAAAAGGCTCCAATCCTATTCTTTCTTGAAGTCCACTAGTGCAAAGCATGGGTCGGGTCCATAGTCCTACTTATACTAAGTAAACTTCTCAAGGAGTTATGATTAGAGTTCATATTCTTATCTTAGTTCATTTCTTAAATTTCGGGAGATATAGCAATAACTGACATAGACCATGCGAGCTACACGGAATCCGGTGTTCTACTCCCACACCAAAAAAAGAGGTTACTACTTGCCAAGGTAGGACCTTCATACATAATAGCTATTCTAGTGGATCCACTAAGCTAAGACTGTAACATTCCGGAAAATTTCATGTCTAGTGAAGAGCCCAATAGATCTTTAAGAATGTGTATTGGGGTACATAGGCATCCCAATGCCCAATATTGAGAAATATTGGGCATAGTATAGAAAATTGGCTAAGGGGTATTCGCCAATTTCTATATAATACCCAAATAAGAAAAATATTGGGCATATTAGAAAATATTGGCTTAAAGGGTGTTAGCCAATTTTCTAACATTAATGAGCTTGTCCAAGAACTGTACCTGCAATAAAGACCCTAGGCTAAAATGCTTTTTCCTTTAACTCACAAATTGGGTATGAGGCATCCAAGTGTCAAGCCTAGATACCATAACACATGACCATTTAAAATGATCATGTAAATTAAGCAGTGCCCAAGGACATGGTGAGGATGCTTGGGACAATAAGTAAAGTTAGTTAGGAAAGTACAACCAACACATGTGCAAGAACATGTGCAAGACATGTGAAGAAGCTGCGAAAGGAGGGGACCACCCTAACCGAATTCGGTTAGGGTAGTTAGGGGAAAAACGTGTACAAGGGACCCCTCCATGTGGGGCCTAACTTCCTAACTAATTCCAGACTCTAACCTACTGCCCTAAATAGCTAACTAACCTAGGATCAAACGAAATAAACTAATTAGTGCACCCGACAACCTAGCACCAAAATCGGGTTGACACTAACCTAGTACTAGTAAAAGAGACAACCTAGTACCTAACCTAGGATGGTCCAAAAGGTTAGTTATGGTCCTAACAACTTATGGGTACTTTAGTAATTAACCTAGGGTACCTAATTAATTAATTTAGCAACTTAATTATTTAATTTAAAAGGGCTAAAACCGAAACTACAAAGGAAATTTTCAGATTTCGGTTAAGACAAGAAAGGGACAACATAGTACCTAACCTAGGATGGTTCAAATGATTGGTTATGGTCCTAATGACTTAAGGGTACTTTAGTAATTACCTTAGGTCACCTAATTAATTAAATTATCAATTTAATTAATTAGTGTAAATGATCAAAACGAAATTCTTACACTAACCTAGTACAACTCAAAAACATCCTAGTACTTAACCTAGGATGGTCCAAAAGGGTTAATTTTGGTTCTAATGACTTAGGGGTACTTTAGTACTTAACCTAGGTTACTAAATTAATTAAATAAAGGATTTAATTAATTAATATAAATTCAAAATGTTGACCAAAACCATAGTCAATACCAATTTCCAGATTTGACTAGGTGTTATGTTCTCCTATGTTTAGTCAACTTAGGAGGGGCATTTTGGTAATTGGTTAATTAGTTTATTAAATTAACTTATTAAACCTAAGTTTTATAATTCAAGATCAGTTCTTAAACATAAAAATCACGTTCAAACTCATAGAAAAGGCGACTCAAAAACAGCAAGCAACGAACGAAAGAAAAACAGAAAATTTATCGATTTCTCTAGGGCGATTTCAAGGTTTCTTCAAGGTTTCGTTCAAGGTGGTATTCGTAGATTATGTTCTACATAAGGTATGGGTTTCTCTCCTGGAATTCTTTCTCCAAGAGTATTTTTCTTCGAATGATTCACAAGATCTTGAAAACTAGGGTTGTTCCCGTCGTTCTCGTCGAACTTCCCTTCCCTAGTATCCTTTTCGATATCAATGTTGAATAGGTTAGAGATCATGTTGTTGGTATGTGGTACTGGCTGTTCTTAACATGTATTGTTCTTGAATGATGAGTATTGAATGGACTTATTAACTTGTAATTGCGTAAAGTTAATCTTATCATGATAATTAAGGATCGATAATATACTAAGATAAGTCCGTAATGTGTTAAGTGAATTATGTGCCTTTGGCTGAATGTTGACTTGTTGTTTTTATGATGTTATGAAGATGCTAAAGCCATCAAATGTTAATATGATGCTATCCAATATGTTCTTAAAACGTGACACTAAAAGCCATAAACTAAGAATTGGCTCAAAGACATCTATGAAATCATATCTTGAATAAATTGGCTATCTGAATCCAATAAAGTTGGCTAACTCTATTTGGTCAAAATGAATATATGCTAATCGCTAGGAACTTATGTAAATGATTAAAAGATTGGCTAATGGTTCATACATATGGCAATTTCAATATGAACATACGTAAAAATTGGCTTATGCCAAAAAGATTGAATTGGTTAGTCTAACATACCCTATCCACACGAATTGTGAACGTAAAAACATTGAATTTTTCTTGTAAATTAATCAAAGGTTAAAAGTTCAAGTGTAGTGAAAGTTTGGCTTATGCCAATAAATTGGCCTACAATATTATCTCCAAAAATATGTAATAGAATTGGCTAATGATTCCATGAAATTATATTTGAATGAAAGTTTGGCTTATGCCAATAAATTGGCCTACAATATTATCTCCAAAAATATCTAATAGAATTGGCTAATGATTCCATGAAATTATATTTGAATGAATGTTTGGCTTGTGCCAATAAATTGACTATGAAGTTATTTCCAAATTTTCTAGGCCAATACTAATCATATGCCAATCTTGTGTAGCCAAAACAATGAAATGACAACTCAAGTACTTCTAAACTAATTCAATGAATCCATAACCAAGGGCATTCCATTCATTGGGACAACTCCCAACATGCTCTACAAGAATGAACTATGAACATATGTAACTCATTGAAAGAAGTGCTCATCGTCCATAAACGATAAAATGAAGCTACTAAACTAAAGTAAAGAAGTAACGTGAGTTATAACATAAATAAAGGGGTCTAAATTAAGTAAGTGACCAGAATGGGGTGTTAAAGGAAGTGAGACAAGTGTTACTTACACCAAAGCTAATTTGTTAAAAGAATACTCACGAATGAAAGTGTTAGAATGTGTGAGACTAGTCTCATTAACACCTAAGGATGATATGTAAGGACAATTCACATTCATCAATGTAAAATAAGGATGATATGTAAGGACAATTCACATTCATCAATGTAAAGTAAGGATGATATGTAAGGACAATTCACATTCATCAATGTAAAATAAGAATGATATGTAAGGACAATTCGCATTCATCAATATAAAGTAAGGATGATATGTAAGGACAATTCACATTCATCAATGTAATGTAAGGATGATATGTAAGGACAATTAACATTTCATCAATATAAAGTAAGGATGACAAGTCATCAAAAGAGTAAATAAGTCTCAATCATACTCTATATGTAAGTGTAAGGATAATTCACACTTAATACTAATGATGAGATGAGAAATCATCTAATGAGTTATGATGTCCTCATGCTAGAATCCAGCTTCCATGATGTATGAGTTGAATGTAATGGAACTTTATACTGAGCACCGATAGGCTAGATATGAGCGGTGATGCCTTCCTTCGGGAAGGGCAGAGGTTCACGTAACTCTCATGAGATGAGACTGTCCGGCAGGCCGGGTATGGGTCTCCTTATATCTCCTAGTCTTTGAACCTATACTGCCAATATAGGAATCTAGCAGGGTTCAATTCCCTATATACGCTAGCATGTTTTGGTTTCACCTTGGCCAGTGACTCCACCTATTTTCGGTGTGGGGAAGACACCGGATTTCATGATGCTCACATGATCTATGTCGGTTAAGGTTGGAGTTCCTCAAAGTACGAAAGATAATGAAATGAACGATACCGAAGGTGTTTGTGCAAGACAATCAGGAGGTGAAATCAGATTCAAGTAATGGCATTAGGTCATTCTTGGTCATTGCACTTCATGATCCCGATGAGAGTCTTAAACTGCATCCTAGGTATAGCTGGTGTTTACATCAGCCTACGTATGAATGAAATGAATAATGTGAAGTACGAATGAACGAATGAAGCAGACTCTGTGTTTGCTAAAAAAGGCCCTCGGGTTGAGGTCCCATATGTTGGGTCCTCACTTGAGATGTCTTAATGCTATATCAACGATTCCAAGGTCACGTGTATATGAAATGTATAATATATAAAACATGAATGTAATGAAATCAATGCATAATCAATATAGAATGGCTTATAAAATGTAATGAATACTTGATGTAATGAATAACTTGTTGTAAGGATAGTCAAATCGTGTCCAATAAAGTTTACAATAAGTAAAGGCATAACTAATAATGAATCCTCATGTTATGAAAATGATAAAGCCAAATAAATTGGCTTATAATGATTTTATATAATTGGCAAAAGATATTAGCCAAATAAGATTGGCTTATAATGACTTCTTACATTAGGCCAATAATACAATAATAGGAATAGTCACTAAAGATTGGTTTATAAAGAATTCATGCCCAAAGTAAGCAAGATCATAAGCTTTAATGATATGCCCCAAGATCTATGCACATTATGCAATCAACTAAAGAATGAGTATAGTCAATAAGTATTGACTTATAAATATATTCATGCCCCAAATTGTAGTTAAGTCATTTCCTTAATCTCTTGAATTACTTACTTGATTCATTTTGGGTATGGGACTACAATGAATCATGACACTTGTAAGTAAAACATAGGACCAAAGGAGTTATTGAACTAGACAACAAGAAGAAGAAAAAGACTGAAAAATAATCTAAGTGTACAAAGAGGAGCTCTCGGGTTTGGAGGATAAAAAATTTAAATCTTCGCCCGAGTGGTTCTAAAATTATGTTGATGATACTAATGTCTTGTAATCATATATAAAATGAGTTGTGTGCTTCGAATGCATTAAAATACATCATATTCATACCATAATTCACAACTAACAAATTAGGAAAGTCTAATGACTAGACTTTCCAGAAATGGCATGTTGCTTAGGAAGAGCTTTCGTTGATCATGCATAGCTTTATGTGTATGTGTGCATACACCCATACTTAGTACAAGTGGTGTAATAACCCCCTACTATTTACTATTTTTATAGGTGCAGGTCAAAGGACAGGTTGACGACACTTGCAGCGGTTTGGACTTCAGCGTTTCTCCAAACCAATTGGTAGGTCCTCATAATTTCGAGGATGCTACAGATTTAGTCTAGCCGTAGTTTTAGACATAGCTAGTGGATGTTGTTCGTAGCGTTTCATTCGTACCTTCATTTCGAAGCTTTGTAATAAGGCCGTGTTTGGCAAACTATTTATGATATATTCATCTTCAGTTTCGAATTGATTCTTTATGTTAGATGGTTGTTCTCTTATGTTGAGCTTAGTATATGATGTATCTAGTTAATAATTATATGAAGTCTATGTATACTTCATACATATAAAAAGTTTTAAATTTTCCGCAAATTTAACTAGATGAATGCAAGATGAGGCTTGTCTCCGACCTCTGAGAGGTCAACGACGCTGGTTGCGATCCGGATTCCAGAATCCGGGTCGTGACAAATACCTACAGGGGCACGTAGTTATGGAACATAGAGATCTCTACTAGAAACCTTGACTTTCTATACATGGAGATTTCCATCTCATGAGACAACATCTTTGTTGGGAACCCGGACTTGCTAAACCTGAAGGTTCTCTTGTGGGAAGCCAGACTTACTAAACGTGAAGCCCCCACTTTCATTTTCATGTTCACTCGGTGCTAAGCTCAAACTCCCTTTTTAAACACATTTAAGCCTTTAATTAACATTAGTTCATAAGGAAGACTTTAGGAGCTTGCTCCTTCATACATCATATAGCTCAAAGGTTTCTAAGATGAGAATGTACTTTCATCATAGAACCTACTATTCATACAATCATGTGTCTATGCATACATATGTGAGATCTACCTTCACATAAACACCTCTAGGCACACATGTTCATAACTTCATTAATCATATACTTATATGCATAGTAATAGGTAATGATGCATAGGACAACTATACTTTCCTTAGTCATCATGAATCTATCCTACTCATAGATATGCATGAAGTGTGTGTACATTGGTCAACATGATCACATAATGGCTATAACATGGTATTGAGGAAATCACCCTCTAAAGATCACAACACATGTACAACATCCTTCAAGTCTCAAGTCAAACACATATGGAGTATGAGGACTATAGACTACACAACTCATTACATCATAGGAGGCAAGAACATATTCAACATTAGAATAGAAGACTCCTAGCATACTTTGATCACACATTCATATAGGTACTTCATAGGTAGGGGTCATGATACAAGAGTATTCATCATCATTATCCATATAGACCACACCTAACCCTAACATGATCGATCATCCACATATATACAACATCATCCACACACCTAGATCATGCAACTAGAATGGAAGACTATACATATCATTTCACATGTGTAATCATCATAACCACACTTCAAATAATCATCAATTTTCCTTAAAGGTCATGATCATCACATATAAGGATATACAAGAATGTAAACAATGTCACAATAAGTGGATCATACCAAGCAACAGAATTCAATATTCATTCGTAGCTAATAAAGGAAATAGGTTAACTTACCAACTCTCAAAGCTATGATAATCATTGATCAATTCTTCATAATCCATAATTAATTGATATAAATGAATAAGAACTAAGCAATTCATAACAATCTAAACATAATCTAATCATCATCTAATCAAGATAACAAGACACATATTATATCATAATTTGAGAGGTTAAGGAGATCATGGGTTCTTCATGGAATTGGATTGAAAATCATGTTAAACCAATTGATTAATCATATAATCATCATTAGAATGCTTTTTAAATCACTTTAACAATGAACCCATAGCTAGATTTAAAGATAGGATTTTTGACCCTAGAATCATGTTTGAAAACCTTCGAAAGAACTCCTTAGATGGAAGATTAACTAAGGATGAAGGGTTACCATACCTTTATACATGAGAAGCCCACGAAATTTTGAGAATAAAGCACCAAGAATCCATCTCCATAGCTTGTTATTGAGCTTGGTCTCCAATGGGTTTTTGAGAGAGTTTGTTTTGAGAGGGAAAGGTTAGATTTGAAGAATGAGTTCTAAATTAGGTTTAAGGCTTGCATACTAACTAAAAACACCTAAAATAACCACCCATATTTTAATTAGGACGTGGGGTGAATTTCCTAATTCACCCTTAGCATGGCAGCGTGCAGCAAGCAGATTGCAGGTGCAGCCTACGAATAGCAGCGATGAGGCGTTGTCCTGCTGCTCTGTCATTTTTTACTGAGGCTCCCATTTTGGTGGCTGAGATCACACTCCCAAGTGTGTAAAAATGCCCCCAATCGCGGGGCGTAGTTCAAAGTACGGACGTCAATTGCATCCGTCGTTTGGACACTGCCTAGGTAGTCTACTGCCAGCGTTTAGGTCCTCCTCAAGGACCCTTTAGTTGGTACTTGGGGAGTCGTGCCCGTAAATTTAGACCCTAGTTACGTCCATATACAAGTTAGGATCATCCCCTTTTAATTTAGACCACAAACAACACATAAAACATACAAAGGTACACTAGCACGTCTAAAGACTAACTTTTGAACGTCTTGGTCGTTCTTAGACGTTTGACCTCCAAACCACTTCAAATCAACTATTCAAGCTTAAAACATTTTATTAACATTCTATTAACCTATTTAGGCACATGTGAGTCTCTAACTACCTTATTTCATTTTGAGGGTCTTGACAGGGAGGAATTGGAAATAGAAAGACTGGGCTGGGATTTGTATGGGTCTTTTGTATAGGAGAAGTGGGTTGGGCAGCAGAAATTATACACAGGCCCAAAATTGTCCTAAGAGAGATTTAAAGGTGAGAGTATCAATTGACTAAGTTGTAATTTGAGACAAGGCCATATGAGTTACTATTATAGCCATTTGAAGTCTCAACCATAGCTGAATTGAACTAATTTGCGAATCCAACTAAAAATCAAAATAAGATTGAATTAATATAATTAATTAATGAACTTCTCAATCTTAATGAAATCAACTCAAATTTAAACTAATTAATTCAAAAGTGTAAAACTATTATATAACAAAACTAATTAGTAAAATATTTAAACAAAACAAAATCTTTTTTGAGATGATTTTTGAACATTCTTAAGATATACTAATTGTATAAAAAAAAAATATAAAGCATATTTATTATTTAAATGACTAAAATTACTTTAAAACAACTTGAAAAATATTTGGATTTTATAAAACTAATCATTCTAAATCACTTGAAAAATAAGAAGCTCGTGAATCAATTACTACCTGGGAGGTCAAAATTGCGTGTCAACACCGGCCTCCGGGCCTTCAGGTACACCTGCTTCCATTTCCTCTTAGGCTCCCAGTGCTTCTACTTCTTCTCAGCCCCTTGGCTTACTCAATCCATGATCCTAAAGATGGAGCACTTAGCCCATTCTACTAAAGTACGGGCTACCTGGTTGGAGGTAGAGGTACCTTGGATGTAAGGGTGTTCATGGTTTGGATAAAAACTGATCCAAACCAAAAAAAATCAAACCAAACCGATTAAATAACCCTATTTTTATTTGGGTTAGGTGTGGTTTGGTTTTAGATTTTTAAAAACCGATAGTATATGGGTTGGTATGGTTTTTTTCTAAAAAATCAAAGAAATAACCGAACCTAACCGAAAAATTATATACATTTATTTTATTAATATACACACATAATATATTATTTTTATAAATAATTTTAAATAATTTATATGTGTTTTCATCAAAATTTATTTATACTTTACTTATGAAAGATAAAATGCCCAAGGTGAAAATATTTATCTTATTGGTTTTATTTATATGAGTGTGTCTATGACAATTCTTTATAAAATAGAGAATATCACTTTCTTTTTCTTCTAGGCCAAAATAATGGATTTTGAAGCTTTATTCATAGTAAATTCAATGATTGATAGCTCTCTAATGTCACTAATTCTAACTGTTTTCGTTTTAAATGAATTGTTGTCACCTTTTTCACGTTTTGAATAAATTATATTCTTTTATTTTTGTCTATGATTAATCACCGAATAACCAAACCAAAACGTTCCAAAACCGATAACAGACAAATCGATAAATATATATTATGTTTGGTTTGGTTTGGTTTGGATAATTTTAAAATCGATTAAGTTGGTTTGGTTTTGATTTTGATCAATAACCGATCCAAACCAACCGTGAACACCCCTACTTGTATGATTAAGAGGGTCATTCTAGCTGCATTAACACCCCTCCAGGCATTTATTGACACTTTCATGGCAAGAGTAGAGATTTCTGAGAGTCGATAGGAGGCTACTTCAGAGGTTACGACTTTAAAATCCGAGGTTGCATATTTGAAAAGTGTTGTCGACCACTTGGAGTCCACAGACTTCACTTCACTCTTGGAGGTAGCTCATGATATGGATTGTCCTGCTAGTTCTGAGATACCTCCGGTTACCACCGGACATGCGCCTTTGAAGGATGTGACAGCTGATGCGACAGAGGATGACATTGATGAGGAGAAGCTTGGGGTGCAAGACGTCGTCGTATATGATGATTTGGCCGACTTGGGCGATGCGATGCTTGAGACTTCCTATCAGACCTCCTTGAGATACATCGCTATGGTCGAGTCTAGTGGAGCCGGTGTTGCTAATGTGGCCCTGGGTACTGATGGCCCAACAGATGGAGTGTAGACAAAACCTTTCTTTACCTCCCTCTTTGTCATTTTGATTGACTTTTTACTATGTTGTTGCATTTGAGGACAACTGTCTTTTTATTTGTGATGGGGTGAGGTATTTCCATACCTACCTCTTTTGACTATTTTTTGTATATATTGTTGGGTTCTTGTGTTTTGGTATTGTTTTGTGTGTGTTTGAGATTGTGTCTCCTTATGATGAATGTAAATGGTTTTGACCCTTTTTAAAAAAAATTGCCACCTCTTGTGTGTGATTGTGGTTGTTCTTATACAAAATAAAGTATCGGTCATGATCAATACCGATGACTTGAATAGTGTTCTTAATCGAACAAAAATGAATGTGCGGCTACAATGAGTCCAAATGAAGTTGCATAGACAAAGTGTGAACTTTGTGCATCTCGTAGTAACTAGCCGATTATCGAGTGAGTTTCTTGTGATGAACATAGCCTACTAGCAAAAGTGTGGACTCTTGTTTAATATTGGTGTCAATGCCTTGTGTGATGAGCTTACTGTGAACCTGTGTGATGACACCTGGAATTTTCCCCATTGGTCCGGTTGACTGAGTTATGTAAGCGCTTGAAAAGATCTTAGGCAAAAATTTTGAAGAGAGTGAAATAATTTGACAATATACCTCTTTTGTGGCCAACCTTGTGAGTGTGTGAACTTTTCTTGAACCCTTTTTGAGTCTTATTCTTTTCTTGGAAGAAACTTGATGAAATTGTAGCCCCTCTTTATCCATTCACTTATAACCCTCATGAAGTGTGGTGTGTTTGAATAGACAACTTAGGCCAAAAAAATAAAACAAATGGGCATGTCCGGTATCCCATAGAAGTGAATAAGGGGGTGAATTTTGAGCATGAGTGACAATGCTGAAGAAAAAGAAGGAAAAATGATGGTCATACCACATTTAATAAGGATAACAGTCAGTGAGCCTAAATGACCATACCTTTACACTAAGCCCCGTTACAAGTCTTGAAAAGACATTTTTATCTTGAATGAGCTGAAACGAATGTCGATTAGAAACTAACGGCAAACCCATGGGTGAATTCATGCATGTGTTCATCTTTGGGAGTGTGAGTTGTATATGATTCCAAAGCTATAATTTGTTTAAAATATTGTGTGTGAATATTGAATCATTCTTGTTCTGAGTGCATTTAAGTACCTTTGTAGAGCTTGAACTTGCATTTGAAGCAAGTATTGTGAACTTTAGAGTCTTTGATAATGGTGAGTCACAACTTGAATCTTTGAGTGCACAGTTGATCCTTGCGTGAGTAAGTTGAGTTGTGTTATGTGCAGTCATGATTGAGTTTTATGTAGAACTGTTTAAGACATCCTTTTTGAACTATTCAACTTGAGTTTTACTTGAGGGAAGCAAAAGTTTAAGTTAGGGGTGTTGATGAGTCTACGATTTGGACTCATTTAGGGATTTTTTTTATATAAAGGTAGTGTACTCAAATGTTTACTTTGTACCAATAACTGATGTAAAACCCTTGATTTTCTGATATATGGATTGAGGAACAAAACAAGGACACTGACAAGCAAAAAAGAACAAATTATCTGAAGAGATGAAGAAGGGAGAGCCTGACGATTGCCAAGAGCACTCGGCGTGCAGTCGAGTGGCTCATCAGACGGCCAAAAGTTCTAGTGTGACAAGCTATGAGGAATAAAACAAGTCGACTGAACGCCAAGTAGTTCCTCAATGCAGTATTAGATCGCCAAAAGTTATAGAACCTTGAGAATGTTAAACTCCAAGACAGAAGGGCGATGAACGTGGCCAAAGGGCGGCTCCTCTAGTGATTCGGTAAGCCCGACTTACTTCACCGAGTGACCCTTGAAAACACATTTTTGACGTCTATAAATACATGTTTTAACATTTAGTTTAGCATCTTAGCTCATATATTTTTAATTTATTCTTGAGTTTTGAACTGGGAGACATGTTTTCTCTTGTTTTTCCTAAGCTTTGAATAATCAAAGTTTTTCACTGTGGAGAAATTGGAAGTGGGTCTTTGAGATTCTTTGAATTGGAGCATTTTAAGGATGAATCTACTCTTACCAGTTGATGGATTATCAAATTCATAATGGTTTTTACCTTTTAATGATGTCTAGCTAATACCCCAATTCTAAGGGTGTGATAATGGGTTGATTTAGTTTATGGGTATTGTTAATTGTTAGTTTAAATGCTATATAGAAGTGACTTTAATCTTTAGTTGTGGTTTAATTTAAAATGGTAGATGCAAATGCAGTTCTAACTTTGTGTTCTTGAGAGGTTTTTGTTATGACCCGGGAGCACCCCCAAGTCGCCACACGTCGTAATCGACCTCTCGGAGGTCTCATACAAGCCATATGGATCATTTATTGCATAGGCTACTCAAAATAAGTAAGAATTTAAAACTTTCTTCATACACGAAGAACTCTTTCTTTAATAGCAAGAGGAAGACTTTTTTAAAACATCTAACTTTACAATGTCTCATTAAAACCATCTAATACTTTAGAGTACAACATTGGTATTAAGCTCATATAAGACTAAAAGACATAAAAAGGAACATGTGGGTCTTGTCCTCGAATCTATAAGGACTCACCAAAGCTTCATCTTCAACACTTAGAAACCTATCCATCATCCATGGCATACCAAGACTTCCAATCCCTAAACTTTTGTCTAAAAGGGAAAACAAGGGGTTAGCACATTTAATGCACTAAGCATGGAAGTCTTGCAAAAAAACATGCAAAAAGGGACATTTAGTATAGAAACATGCTTTCATGACATTTTGATAAAAACCTTCATCATAAGAGTTTAAGAGACATAATACAAGTCAACAATCACATATAAGACATAATAAGCTAACATAAACATCTAGCACTTAATTCCATATTCATCAAGTAAGCCTTTTCATCATTTAGACTCTCTACCTGAGGTTACTTTAAGACTCACCTAAGTAAGACTTGAACAGACCGACCATACACCCTCTTCAAGCACACCTAAGTGATCCTCAACGCTACCTTAGATAAGACCCGTTCTCATTCAACAAACTTTAACTAAGTGAACAATATTCCCTTAAATCCACTTAAGAGACAACTAGACAATTAGGGTACTTCACATAATGGTCTTAGAAGACCTAGGGAACTCGATCTAGCATTCTCAAATCCTACTCGTGTCATGTGTAGATAGCGTCCCATTCCACTACCCACAAGTTGTAAAACCTATCTAATAACTAGATTGCACATCCCACATGATGAGAATAGGCATTAATCGACATAGACCATACTATATCGATATGGAATCCGGTGTCATCAAGACTCCACACCATGGAAGGTGTTCTACTTGCCAAGGGTAGAACTAGGACACATCCCATATTGGCACATGGTTAAGGGATATCAAGGGCTTCTTGGTACTTTATTCTCATCTCAAGTAGAGCTACTACCACAAGCATATCCACTCGGCATTTTTTCTTTGTTCACATAGGTGTATTAGCGAAGGTATCATCACTAAGCTCTACCAACTCATAACATCATTTTCAAGAATGGGTCCCCTAGGGCTGCCAATCAAGGTCTATTAGGATAACTCTTATGACTTTCTTAAAGATGGTCGCATGTCGTTCTGGCCAACCTATCTCTAAGTGTATCATTCCACTCAAGAAATATGCACCATATAGGTTTATTCCTTCAAGACTTCTTATTAAACTTCTTTTTATATTCAAGGTTTCACATTCTTAACGTTCTTTTCCTATTCAAGATTCTACATTAGTCTTTCATGCACCTACTTTAGGTCTACCGATCCTAGACTCTCATTCATTCTTACACATACATAACAAGGGTGCCTATACCTACCAAGTCAAGAGATCTCATATTCACATAACTTTCATACATCAAGAGAAGGCACCTAAGTCTACCAAATCCAAAAGTTTATAATCTATAAGCTTTAATGTATCAAGAAGACGGACCTAAGTCTACCAATCAAGACACAACATCTTCATATAAGACTTTTCATAATCCATCATCATTACACATCAACATTAGAAGAGAATATACTTTCATCACATTACATCCACATTATACTAGATCACACTATATCACATTATTTTTCACTTTATACATTCATCTAAGCCATAACACCTTGCATATAGTCACATTATATTATATAACCAACTCCACAATATACCTTCTCATGAACCCTATCATTATACTACTACAATTCACATAATAATGCTGACAAGGCCGTGATGACAATAGGAACAATAAGTAGACACTTTCACCACAAGTGGACCATACCAATCAATAGCAATTCTATATCAATTCTACATTAACTAAGGGAATTAGGTCAACTTACCTTCTTCAAAAATCCAAGATCATCAATCCTTAACATCTGCAACAATTCATAATGTAATAGCAAAATTACCCATAGAAATCAATGATACAACATAATCTAAACTCAATTCTATTATCATTAGATCATAAGCAATTAACTCATTCATAAGACAAATTTACAGATTTGAGAAGATCAAGGGTTCATGGAGATTTTCATTGGAAACATCAATTTTACATCAATAATATCATACATCATGATTTGAAAATGTTTCACACAAGAACTCGTGACTTAGACTGAAAATTGGACTTTTTCATAACTTTGATACAAAGCCTTATATAAAGAACTCTCATACCATATTCTTCAAGAAACCAACGATAATTGAGAAGAAATCGGTTGAAACCATCCCTTCTAGCAAGCTCCAAGACCTTGACCTTCAATGGAGGTTTTAGAGAATTTTGGGAAAGAAGAACTTTTGAGAGATTTGAAATTTTAGATTTCTAATTGAGGGTTTGAGGTTTTTGATAGGGTAATGAGTGTATAATTACCTAAAATTAGTATATAATACACCCCTAAATACCCAAAACACCCCTACATTTTAAACTAAGTCTAACTTGACTTTACAACGAAGAAACCAAAACTGGGCAGCCACTGCACGTCGCGGAGGCAGCTTCATATTTTGATTTTAAAATTATTTTGAGGCATTGAGGTTCGTGACAATACCGCATCGCAAGGAAACTTTTTTCCTTTCAAGTGCCAGCTGTGCGACGCGCCCTAGACTTCAAATAGGGGTTGTCTGCACGTCGTCTTGGCAGCCCCTTGGCCAAGTCTTGGGTCCTCCTCAAGGACCCTTTAGTTGGTTCTTGGGGAGTTGTGCCCGGACGTTTTGACCCTAAACTCATTTATTAAGACACTAGGGTCACCTCTACTTATTTTAGACTCCAAAGAACACACAAAATCATATACAACATACAAGGACACACTAGCACACACAATACTAGTTTTCAAATGTCTTGGTCGTTCCTTGATGTTTGACCTCAAACTCAACCGAGCTGACCTATAAAATCATTTGCACATTAAATTAACTAGTTAACAGCCCTTAAAACACAAGTGAATCTCTCGTTCAACCTAGTTTATTTTTAGCGTTGTTTCAATTTTAGAACTAAGGTTTTTGTTTGATGGTTAGTGGGTACTGGGTTGGCCTGGGTTCAACTCGAGAGAGTGAATTCTAAACTCAATATCATACGTTCAACTCAAGAGAGTGAATGGACTAAGGTGTGGGTTGTTCTTATTTTGCATGCTTGTTGATTAGATAAATTAACTTGATTCGGGGTAAATTGTTCGAGAGAAAGTTTATCTCCTCTATAGCCTAGCTTACTCTCTAATATCTAGTTATTAACTAATAGTTACAATCACCCATTAGTCTATATTAACCTATAATTGATAATATCCCAAAATTCTATCTAATTATTGTTATTTTGTATTGATTACAAACCCCCCCCCCCTATTTGACATTCGTGTCACCCCTGATTTAAATGATGTTTTTTGTAACATTTCAAAACTTCAAGATGTTTCGTAAATCCTAACATAGGGAAAATGAGGTCTAGGCACTGTTTTTAAGTCAATTTTTTTGAATTTAGGTTGTGTAGGCAGTTTAAGAACCAAAACATTTAAGAACGTCCATGACGTTCGGAAAGTTGGTTCACAAGGGTGCTAGTGCGTCTTAGCTTGTTTGACTAGTTTTTAAGAGTCAGAATTATACGGAAATTAGTAAAAAATATGACTAACACGTATTATTTCATGGTCGAAACGTCCGGGTACGACTCCCCAAGGACCAACCAAGGGCCCTTGAGGAGTACCCTTACGCTTGGGACCACACTGCCTGGACAGTGTGCAATTGACGGACAAGGAGATGGGTCGTGTGTGGACTCATGGGGCGTCGATGCCTCCGTTGTCCCACACTTAGCCATGGTAAGGAATCCCCTCGCCTGCACAGTCTTTGAACTCAATGACGGAGTGCAGGACGAGAGGGGTAGTTCCCGTCGACTCACAGACGCCCCGTCGTTCGGGGTCTCGTCAGTGAGGGTCGAGTTTTGCTGCCAATTTTAAATAGTTTCATTTAATTAGTTAGAGGGTTATGTTGTTTAATTAGGGATTAAGGGAGTTTAATTAAGTTGATTTAAGACCCAATATAAATACTCCCAACCCTCATTAACCTAACACAACTCTAAAACAAATCTCTCTACCTTCTCTCTACTTTCTCTCTCTATTGGAAGACTCCATTGAAGCTAAGTTTAGGAGGTGATTGGGGGTTGGAAAAGGGTGGATTTATCTTCAATTTATCATCAAGACAATAAGGTATGGTATCTCTTCACCTTTGAGACCTCTTTCCTCAAAGGGTTCATCCAAATTGATTTCAAAAGTTAGTGATTTCTAATGGGTTTCATCCAATTCCGAAATTCATGTTGTGGATTGAGTTGTTGATATTCCTTTTAGATTAATATGAGTTGATTAACATGTATTCTAACTCAATTGGAGTAATTGTTCATGGTCTTGCCTAAATTGAAGAATATGCTCACAAGTCCTTAACCCTAGGTTGTGTTCTTGGTTTAGATTGTAATTGTTCATTTAATTGACTTGTTTATGGGTTGAATTACTTGTATATGATGTTGATATGCTGCCTATGAAAAAATTAGGATGATTATTAGTCTTTCATGCTAGTTCTTCATAGGTCATATAGGGTAGGGTGAATTGACTAAATCCTAAGTTTGATCTGCTATTGAATTGTGAAGTAATGACTCTTCTATACTTGTGATTTCATTGGTTATTGAATTATGGAAATTTGATGACCTAATTGGGTTGAAGTAAGGGTTGATGGTAAGACCTTGGTGATGGTGAAATTGTGAAGAAGACTTGGTAAGTCTTGTGACCTTATCCTTTGTTTCAATTATGGTTAATTGTGGTTAAGTCATGATGATTGCCAAATGTGCTTTATTGTTCAAAGGCTATAAAGTGTTAACCTTACTTATGAGAGTTGTGATGAAAGGCTTTTACTCATGCAATTCCTATTGAGCTAGTATGATGATGATTATACAAGGGCTAGACCTTATGACCTAAATTAAGTTATGATTGGTAAATAAAGATTAAAGACATTTCAATAAGGGATTAGCTTAGCACCGAGTGATCTTGTATGTGAGAGGGTGACACTTTTCCACATAGGGAAGGTAGGGTTCACTACGGTTCTCACGAGTTGGATAGCCTCATGACCCAAATAGGGTGTAGAGTGATATTTACTATGATGCCCCAAGTTCCATAACTATGTTGCGTCTACCTTCCATCGGTGTAAGGTTATGACACCGGATTCCACATTGGCTCATATGATCTATATCGGTTAAGGAAAGTGTTCCCTAAACTAAAATGAAGTAATGAGGTATAGGGTAACTAAGGTAACTTGAATGGTTAGACTTAACTTAGGTAGGAGTATGGGACTCTACCTAGGCCTTGCACTAGTTTACCTTAATAGGAGCTTTAGGAGGTCAATATTATGTATGTAAATGATAATAAAGGTAAATGACTTTATATGATGATTATGATGTTTATGAATATGTAATTGGTTCTTGTTGACTAAAGTATGAACTTATGTATGTTGAAGGTTATGTTAGGTGAAGTAAGTTACTATTTGTGATTCTTGTTCGGTTACTTGATTAGGTAGGGTTAGGGGGCTTTACTTGATCATTGAACTCGTGGCTTTATAAGGGTTATGTATGGTTGTCTTGCTTTACTAGATCACATGATTAACTCTTATTTGTACTTGTAATATGATTACTTGATGATAGGGTTATGTGAGATTATGGGTTCAAATATGTGATATGCATATTGTTGCTTTGATTTGATTAAGTATGTTTAATTGGTTAGTCTAGTTGTTGATTGTGCATAAAGAAATGAAATGGCATGCTTTAACTAAATGTCCCTTTTTAACATGTTTTATTGTCATATTTGCATATGGTCTCATACTTAGTACATGTGGCATACTAACCCCATTTTCTCCCTTTTTCCCAAACACTTTAGGTTCCGGTCGTTGAGGTTTGGTTCGAGGCGATTGAGAAGAAGGCTTGGATACTCTTATCATCCAAGTGGTAGGTCCTTATTTCCCCGAGGATGATGCCGATATTCTACCTACGGATTGTTTAGCTATTATGACGCTTATGTTGATTCTATCTTTCATTTGAAGACAAAGTTGTATAAAGCCTATATGTGGCTTACTTTTATTGTTGTAGGGCTATGCCCATGTTGTATTGTTGATCTAGATGTTTTATGAGATGAGACGGATTTTATGACTGTAATTCTATCTTATATATGTGTATGAAATAAAAGTAGAAGACTAAGTAATCTTCCTATACGAACGGGTTTATGTATACTCGATATTATACTATTATGTGTATGTAGAGGTCTATGTAAACCTCCGATTAGATATAGTTAAAAAGTTTTAATTTTTCCGCATATTTTAGCCAATGAATGTTATGATAAATGCTAAGAGGCTAGTCTTAGTCCTCAAAGAGGACAACGACGTTGGTTATGTCTGGGGGGTGCTCCCCGGATGTGACAAACTTGGTATCACAGCATGAGGTTAAATATTCTTGATAACTACATCTCTCTCAAACACGTCTAGGTAGATTCGTACTCATAATTGTGAAGCGCGCCACACTTATGAATAGGAATCTATATGATGCATAGGAATCTCTCTCTTTCTTGGAAATCCAATATCGTGCCTCTAGAGTAACTATTATGTGCTTTTGTCTTAACCTTGTATTTTAAGTTATAGGCAATGAATACTCGGAGGAATGCGGGTACGAGGCTTGAGGAGGAGGTTGCTCATCCCCGTGTAGAAGAAGATCCTCCACTTGAAGAGAGGGTCCATGTTGAGCAAGTTCCGGCCAACCCTCCACCCTTGACGGATGGAGATATAAGGGCTGCCCTTCTCTAATTAGCTCAAGCCTCCACTGCCCAAGCTCAAGTTATGACGGGCCAAGCCAATCGGGAGGTTGTTCACCGAGCCCCTCAACAAGTCTCTACTATGGCTTCTGAACTAAGGGACTTCACTCGGATGAATCCGCCTACCTTCTATGGTTCTAGTGTTGATGAGGACCCCCAAGAGTTCATCGATGAAGTGTATAAGGTTCTCTTTGCTATGGGGTTGAGTTCAAGTGAGAAGGCCGAGTTAGCCACATATCAACTCAAAGATGTGGCTCAAACTTGGTATGCTCAATGGAGAGATAATCAGCCTCTTCGTGGTGGACAGGTTACATGGGAGATATTCAAAAAGGCATTTCTTGATCGATTCTTCCCTAGAGAGATGAAGGAGGCCAAAGTGGGGGAATTCATCAACCTTCGTCAAGGAGGTATGAGTGTTCTTGAGTATTCTATGAAGTTTACTAAGTTGTCAAAATATGCTCCTTCCTTGGTTCCGGATCCGAGAGATGAGATGAGCCGCTTCGTGATGGGTGTATCGGATGATCTACAAGAAGAATGTCATTCGGCCATGCTTCATGATAATATTAATATATCTCGGCTTATGGTGCATGCTAGGCAAGTTGAGGAGGCACGGGTTAGGAGAAAGACAAGAGATTCTAAAAGACAAGGTCCTTTGAAAAGGATTCTTCCAAGGGTAGGCTTGAAATTCAAGTCAAGCCTAGGTTCAAAAAGAGGTTCTCTAATCAAGTTCCATCCTAGTTCCCTAAGACTCGTGATGATAAAGGGTCAAAGCTGAGAGCTCAAAAGGGGAAAAGTGCTAATTCACCTATTGATAAGCCTACTTGTGGTGAGTGTGGAAATAAGCATTTCGGTACTTTTCTCATTGGTACGGATAAATGCTTTAGTTGCGATAAAGTTGGGCACAAGATTCGAGATTGTCCTAACATGAAGGGGCAAGAAAAGAGTGGTCAAACAAGTGGTTCTAGTGATTCTCCAAAGAAGAATCGCTTCTATGCTCTTCGTACTAGGGGTGAGCAAGAGACCTCTCCCGATGTGATGACCGGTATGTTACAAGTCTTTGCTATTGATGTTTATGCTTTACTTGATCCGGGTGCTACTTTGTCTTTCGTCACTCCTCTTGTAGCCAAAAAGCTTGATACTTTACCCGATGTCTTGCATGAGCCTTTCTTAGTGTCTACACCGGTGGGTGAGTCGGTTGTTGCTAAGAGGGTATATAGAAATTGTGCTACCATGTTGCCCAATAGAGTTTTTAATGTTGATCTAGTTGAACTAGATATGCTTGATTTTGATATTATTTTGGGCATAGATTGGTTGCATTCTTGTTTTGCCACTATTGATTGTAGGACAAGGGTAGTGAGGTTCAATTTCCCAAATGAACCAATTTTTGATTGGAAGGGGGGAAGTTTTATTCCTAGAGGTCGTATCATTTCTTGTCTAAAGGCTTGCAAAATGATCTCTAAGGGCTGCCTATATCATATAGTGAGAGTCCAAGATCTTGACTCCGAAATTCCTCCCATTGAGTCGGTACCCGTAGTGAATGAATTTCCGGAGGTTTTCCCTAATGACCTTCCCGGTATTCCGCCCGAACGGGAAATTGATTTTGGTATCGATTTGCTACCGGAAACAAACTCTAGTTCAATTTCTCCTTATAGAATGGTTCCGGCCAAATTGAAGGAGTTGAAGGCACAACTTAAAGATTTGCTAGACAAGGGCTTTATAAGGCCTAGCATTTCTCCATGGGGTGATCCGGTCTTGTTTGTGAAGAAGAAAGATGGGTCCTTGAGAATGTGTATTGATTATCTCCAACTCAACAAAGTCACAATCAAGAACAAGTATCCTCTCCCCCGGATTGATGATTTGTTCGATCAACTCCAAGGGGCAAGCTACTTCTCCAAAATTGACTTGAGGTCGGGGTATCACCAACTAAGGGTGAGAGGTGAGGATGTACCAAAGATGGCCTTTCGGACTCGTTATGGCCACTATGAGTTTCTTGTTATGTCCTTGGTCTCACTAATGCTCAGGCGGCATTCATGGACCTAATGAATAGAGTATTTCGAAGTTACCTAGATTCATTTGTCATTGTGTTCATTGACGACATATTGGTATACTCGAAGAATGAAAGAGATCACATGGGTCATCTGAGGGTGGTATTGCAAACCCTTAAAGAGCATCAATTGTTTGCCAAGTATAGCAATGCGAGTTTTGGTTGAGGTCGGTGGCATTTCTTGGTCACATCATCGGTGGTATTGCAAACCCTTAAATAGCATCAATTGTTTGCCAAGTATAGCAATGCGAGTTTTGGTTGAGGTCGGTGGCATTTCTTGGTCACATCATCTCTATTGAAGGAATTGAGGTTGATCCAAGAAAGACGGAAGCGGTTAGAAATTGGTCGAGACCATTGACTCCAACTGACATACAAAGTTTCTTGGGTCTTGCGGGTTATTATCAGAGGTTTGTGGATAATTTTGCGTCTATTGCATCTCCTTTGACTACTTTGACCCAAAAGCGTAAGAATTTTGAGTGGTTGGAAGCATGTGAAAAGAGCTTCCAATTATTGAAAGATAGGCTTACTTCGGCCCCGGTGTTGACACTACCGGAAGGAACAAAGGGCTTTGTGGTTTATTGTGATGCATCCCGTGTTGGTTTGGGGTGTGTGCTTATGCAACATAGGAAGGTTATTGCTTATGCTTCTAGGCAACTTAAGGTGCATGAGAAGAACTATCCCACTGATGACCTTGAGTTAGCGGTCGTGTTATTTGCTTTGAATATTTGGAGGCATTATTTGTATGGTGTCCATGTTGATGTGTTCACCGACCATAAAAGTCTCCAATACGTGTTTCCCCAAAATGAGTTGAATCTCCGGCAAAGAAGATGGCTAGAGTTATTAAATGACTATGATATGAGTGTTCTTTATCATCCGGACAAGGCAAATGTTGTAGCGGATGCTCTTAGCCGTTTGTCTATGGGTAGTGTTTTACATGTGGATGAAGCAAAAAGGGACCTTGTGAAAGAGGTACATCGATTGGCTAGATTGGGAGTGAGATTGGAGGGTTCTTCAAATGGTGGTGTGATGGGCCATCATAACTCCGAATCATCTTTGGTTGTTGAGGTGAAGTTTAAACAACACCTTGATAAACCATTAATGGAGTTGAAAGAATCGGTTCTTGGCAATTTTAATGAGTCATTCTCCTTGGGGGGGGGGTGTTTTGAGATATCAAGGGCGGTTGTGTGTTCCAAATGTTGATGATTTGCGAAACCGTATCCTTGAAGAAGCTCATGGGTCCCATTATTCCATTCATCCGGGGGCAACAAAGATGTATCATGACCTTAGGGAGGTGTATTGGTGGGAAGGTTTGAAGAGGGACATAGCTGAGTTTGTTGCTAAGAGTCCAAATTGCCAACAAGTAAAAGCCGAGCATCAAAAACCGGGTGGCTTACTTTAAGAAATCCAAATTCCTACTTGAAAGTGAGAAGACATCAATATGGATTTTGTGGTAGGTTTGCCTAAGACCCAAAAAGGGTATGATTCCATTTGGGTGGTGGTTGATAGGTTGACCAAGTTCGCTCATTTAATTCCCATCAAGGCTACTTATTCGGCGGAGGATTATTCTAGGATCTTCATAGATGTGATTGTGTGTCGCCATGGTATTCCGTTATCCATCATATCGGATAGAGGTGCGTAATTCACATCTAGGTTTTGGAGGTCATTTTAAGAAGGGTTGGGCACTAAGGTGAAGTTGAGTACCTTTTTTCATCCTCAAACGGATGGTCAAGCGGAGCGTACTATTCAAACCCTTGAGGATATGCTTAAAGCTTGTGTCATCGACTTCAAAGGAAGTTGGGATAAGCACTTGCCTTTGGTAGAGTTTGCTTACAATAATAGTTTTCATTCATCCATCTCCATGGCTCCCTATGAAGCCTTATATGGTAGGAGGTGTAGGTCTCCTATTGGGTGGTTTGAAGTCAGTGAGTCCTCAATTCTTGGTCCCGACTTGATCTATAAGACATTGGAGGAGGTTCATGTAATAAGGAACCAGTTGTAAACGGCGTTTAGTCGGCAAAAGTCCTATGCCGACAATAGGAGAAGGGATCTTGAGTTTGAGGAAGTTGACAAAGTGTATTTGAAGATTTCTCCTATGAAAGGGGTTGTTAGATTTGGCAAGAAGGGGAAGTTGAGCCCTCGGTATGTGGGTACCTATGAGATCTTGCAAAGGGTAGGTAAGGTGGCCTATGAGTTGAAGTTACCAAGTGAATTGGCTTCGGTTCATACGGTCTTTCGTATTTCCATGCTTAAAAAGTGTGTGGGTGATCCTGAGTCCATTCTTCCTATTGAGGGCCTAGGAGTCAAGGATAACCTCTCTTATGAGGAGGTTCCGGTCCAAATTCTTGATAGACAAGTGAAAAGGTTGAGGAACAAAGAGGTTGTATCCGTAAAAGTGTTATGGAGGAACCACTTAGTTGAGGGTGCTACATTGGAGGCCGATGGCAACATGAAGTCCCGATATCCTCATCTTTTTTATGATTGAAGTTATTCATCCTTTTTAATAGTTTAAATATGATTAGTAATTGAAGTCCTTTGATTTTTGGGTGATGAAATGCGAAAGATGAGTTTTCGAATTTTGGGCAGTGAACTGCCAGTGATCTTAGCTTAAAGATGTGAAAATTTGTTTTTGGCTTGTTCTAGATCATGTTGTGCATTTTGACATATGGAGTCTTTATGAAATGTTTAGTATCATTTTAATAAGTTGAATTTGAATCTAATTGGTTCATGTTTGCCATGTTGAGCTCAAATGGTTGTTGTGAGAAGAAAGTACCTCATAAGGTGATGTTGAGTTTCATATTTGATAATTGAAGCTTTGAATTGCCTTGATTGAAATGATAGGTATTGTATTGTATTGAAATGATGTTGGTTGGGTTGCTAGTCCATAGTCTACTCCTTCCTTGAAAAGAATTTTAGTGTCATTCGGGGACGGATGTTCCTAAGGGGGAGGGGGGATAATGTAATATTTCAAAACTTCAAGATGTGTCGTAAAGCCTAACATAGAGAAAATGAGGTCTAGGTACTGTTTTTAAGTCAATTTTTATGAATTTAGGACGTGTAGGCAGTTTAACAACCAAAACATTTAAGAACGTCCATGACGTCCGGAAAGTTGGTTCACAAGGGTGCTAGTGCGTCTTAGCTTGTTTGACTAGTTTTTAAGAGTCGGAATTATACGGAAATTAGTAAAAATATATGTAACACGTCGTAGGGATGTTTCATGGTCGAAACATCTGGGTACGACTCTACAAGGACTAACCAAGGGCCCTTGACGAGGACCTTTGCGCTTGGGACCACATTGTCTGGACAGTGTGCAATCGACGGACAAGGAGACGGGCCGTGTGTGAACTAACGAGGCGTCGATGCCTCCTTTGTTCCACACTTAACCATGGATAAAAAGCCCCTCGCCTGCACAGTCTCTGAACTAAACGACGGAGTGCAGGACGAGAGGGGTAGTGCCCGACGACTCACAGACGCCCCGTCGTTCGGGGTCTCGTCTGTGAGGGTCGAGTTTTGCTGCCAATTTTAAATGGTTTCATTTAATTAGTTAGAGGATTATGTAGTTTAATTAGGGGTTAAGTGAGTTTAATTAAGTTGATTTAAGACCCAATATAAATACTCCCAACCTTCATTAACCTAACACAACTCTAAAACAAATCTCTCTACCTTCTCTCTACTTTCTCTCTCTATTGGGAGACTCCATTGAAGCTAAGCTTAGGAGGTGATTGGGGGCTGGAAAAGGGTGGATTTATCTTCAATTTATCATCAAGACAATAAGGTATGGGATCTCTTCACCTTTGAGACCTCTTTCCTCAAAGGGTTCATCCAAATTGATTTCAAAAGTTAGTGATTTCTAATGGGTTTCATCCAATTCCGAAATTCATGTTGTGGATTGAGTTGTTGATGTTCCTTTTAGATTAATATGAGTTGATTAACATGTATTCTAACTCAATTGGAGTAATTGTTCATGGTCTTGCCTAAATTGAAGAATATGTTCCCAAGTCCTTAACCCTAGGTTGTATTCTTGGATTAGATTGTAATTGTTCATTCAATTGACTTGTTTATGGGTTGAATTACTTGTATGTGATGTTGATATGCTGCCTATGAACAAATTAGGATGATGATTAGTCTGTCATGCTAGTTCTTGATAGGTCATATAGGGTAGGGTGAATTGACAAAATCCTAAGTTTGATCTACTATTGAATTGTGAAGTAATGACTCTTGTATACTTGTGATTTCATCGGTTATTGAATTATGGAAATTTGATGACCAAATTGGGTTGAAGTAAGGGTTGATGGTAAGACCTTGGTGATGGTGAAATTGTGAAGAAGACTTGGTAAGTCTTGTGACCTTATCCTTTGTTTCAATTATGGTTAATTGTGGTTAAGTCATGATGATTGTATTGCAGCATGTTTGTGTAGGGTTTATAGGTTGATATGATGTTGAATTGAAATGTCTTGGTATGGTTTTTAGGTTGATTAAGAGGTAAAGTAATAAGGGTAATGATGATTGCCAAATGTGCTTTATTGTTCAAAGGCTATAAAGTGTTAACCTTACTTATGAGAGTTGTGATGAAAGGCTTTTACTCATGCAATTCCTATTGAGATAGTATGATGATGATTATATAAGGGCTAGACCCTATGACCTAAATTAAGTTATGATTGGTATATAAAGATTAAAGACATTTCAATAAGGGACTAGCTTAGCACCGAGTGATCTTGTATGTGAGAGGGTGACACTTTTCCACATAGGGAAGGTAGGGTTCACTACAGTTCTCACGGGTTGGATAGCCTCATGACCCAAATAGGGTGTAGAGTGATATTTCCTATGATGCCCCAAGTTCCATAACTATGTTGCCACCATAGGAATACTAGCTAGTGGATCCACCTAGAATGCTATGTTTAAGATAGGTATTACCTTGGCCGGTAGACCACCTTACATCGGTGTAAGGTTATGACACCGGATTCCACATTGGCTCATGTGGTCTATGTCGGTTAAGGCAAGTGTTCCCTAAACTAAAATGAAGTAATGAGGTATATGCTAACTAAGGTAACTTGAATGGTTAGACTTAACTTAGGTAGGGGTAGGGGACTCTACCTAGGCCTTGCACTAGTTTACCTTGATAGGAGTTTTAGGAGGTCAATATTATGTATGTAAATTATAATAAAGGTAAATGACTTTATATGATGATTATGATGTTTATGAATATGTAATTGGTTCTTGTTGACTAAAGAATGAACTTATGTATGTTGAAGGTTATGTTAGGTGAAGTAAGTTACTATTTGTAATTCTTGTTTGGTTACTTGATTAGGTAGGGTTATGGGGCTTTACTTGATCATTGAACTCATGGCTTTATAAGGGGTATGTATGGTTATGTGAGATTATGGGTTCAAATATGTGATATGCATATTGTTGCTTTGATTTGATTAAGTATGTTTAATTGGTTAGTCTAGTTGTTGATTGTGCATAAAGACATGAAATGGCATGATTTAAGTAAATGTCCCTTTTTAACATGTTTTATTGTTATATTTGCATATGGTCTCATACTTAGTACATGTGGCGTACTAACCCCATTTTCTCCCTTTTTCCGAAACACTTTAGGTTCCGGTCGTTGAGGTTTGATTCGAGGCGATTGAGAAGAAGGCTTGGATACTCTTATCATCCAAGTGGTAGGTCCTCATTTCCCCGAGGATGATGCCGATATTCTACCTATGGGTTGTTTAGCTATTATAACGCTTATGTTGATTATATCTTCATTTGAAGACAAAGTTGTATAAAGCCTATATGTGGCTTACTTATATTGTTGTAGGGATATGCCCATGTTGTATTGTTGATCTAGATGGTTTATGAGATGAGACGGATTTTATGACTCTAATTCTATCTTATATATGTGTATGAAATAAAAGTAGAAGACTAAGTTATCTTGATATACGAACGGGTCTATGTATACTCGATATTATACTATTATGTGTATGTAGAGATCTATGTAAACCTCTGATTAGATATAGTTAAAAAGTTTTATTTTTTTCGCACATTTTAGCCAATGAATGTAATGATGAATGCTAAGAGCCTAGTCTTAGTCCTCAAAGAGGACGACAACGCCGATTACGTCTGGGGGGTGCTCCCCGGATGTGACAAACTTTGTATCAGAGCATGAGGTTAAATATCCTTGATAACTACGTCTCTCTCAACCAGGTCTAGGTAGATTCGTATTCATAATTGTGAAGCGCGCCACACTTATGAATAGGAATCTATATGATACATAGGAATCTCTCTCTTTCTTGGAAATCCAATATCGTGCCTCTAGAGTAACTATTATGTGCTTTCGTCTTAACCTTGTATTTTTTGTTATAGGCAATGAATACTCAGAGGAATACGGGTTGAAGGCTTGAGGAGGAGGTTGCTCCTCCCCGTGTAGAAGAAGATCATCCACTTGAAGAGGGGGTTCATGTTGAGCAAGTTCCGGCCAACCCTCCACCCTTGACGGATGGAGATATAAGGGCTGCCCTTCTCCAATTGTCTCAAGACTCCACTCTCCAAGATCAAGCTATGACGGCCCAAACCAATCGGGAGGTTGTTCACCAAGCCCCTCAACAACTCTCTACTATGGATTCTCGACTAAGGGACTTCACTCGGATGAATCCGCCTACCTTCTATGGTTCTAGGGTTGATGAAGACCCCCAAGAGTTCATCGATGAAGTGTATAAGTTTATCTTTGCTATGGGGTTGAGTTCTAGTGAGAAGGTCGAGTTAGCCACATATCAACTCAAAGATGTGGCTCAAACTTGGTATGTTCAATGGAGAGATAATCGGCCTCCTCGTGGTGGACCGGTTACATGGGAGATATTCAAAAAGGCATTTCTTGATCGATTCTTCCCTAGAGAGATGAAGGAGGCCAAAGTGGTGGAATTCATAAGTTGTCAAAATATGCTACTTCCTTGGTTTCGGATCCAAGAGATGAGATAAGCCGCTTCGTGACGGGTATATCGGATGATCTACAAGAAGAATGTTATTCGGCCATGCTTCATGATAATATGAATATATCTCGGCTTATGGTGCATGCTATGAAAGTTGAGGAGGCACGGGTTAGGAGAAAGGCAAGAGATGCTAAGAAGACAAGGTCCTTTGAAAAGGATTTTTCCAAGGGTAGGCTTGAAATTCAAGACAAGCCTAGGTTCAAAAAGAGGTTCTCTAATCAAGTTCCATCCAAGTTCCCTAAGACTCGTGATGATAAAGGGTCAAAGCCGAGAGCTCAAAAGGGGAAAAGTGCTAATTCACCTACTGATAAGCCTACTTATAGTGAGTGTGGAAAGAAGCCTTTCGGTACTTGTCTCATTGGTACGGATAAATGCTTTAGTTGCGGTAAAGTTGGGCACAAGATTCAAGATTCTCCTAACATGAAGGGGCAAGAGAAGAGTGGTCAAACAAGTGGTTCTAGTGATGCTCCAAAGAAGAATCGCTTCTATGCTCTTCATACTAGGGGTGAGCTAGAGACCTCTCCCGACGTGGTGACCGGTATGTTACAAGTCTTTGCTATTGATTTTTATGCTTTACTTGATACGGGTGCTACTTTGTCTTTCGTCACTCCTCTTGTAGCTAAAAAGCTTGATACTTTAGCCGATGTCTTGCATGAGCCTTTCTTAGTGTCTACACCAGTGGGTGAGTCGGTTGTTGCTAAGAGGGTATATAGAAATTGTCC
Organism: Solanum sitiens; assembly: GCA_016801875.1. Taxonomy (NCBI): domain Eukaryota; kingdom Viridiplantae; phylum Streptophyta; class Magnoliopsida; order Solanales; family Solanaceae; genus Solanum; species Solanum sitiens. The sequence continues at coordinate 726,887 of JABWTJ010000429.1, forward strand.
TATCATGTTGCCCAATAAAGTTTCTAATGTTGAGCTAGTTGAACTAGATATGCTTGATTTTGATATTATTTTGGGCATAGATTGGTTTCATTCTTGTTTTGCCACTATTGATTGTAGGACAAGGGTTGTGAGGTTCAATTTCCCAAATGATCCCGTTTTTGAGTGGAAGGGGGGAAGTTCTATTTATAGAGGTCGTATCATTTCTTGTCTAAAGTCTTGCAAAACGATCTCTAAGGGCTGCCTTTATCATATAGTGAGAGTCCAAGATCTTGACTCTGAAATTCCTCCCAATGAGTCGGTACCTTGTAACGACCCAGATTCTTGAATCCAAATCGCCACCGGCGTCGTTGACCTCTCAGAGGTCACAGACAAGCCTCATCTTGCATTCATCACATTCATTTAGTTAAATCTGCAGAAAATTTAAAACTCTTAAACGTATGATGTATACATACACTTCATATAGTTATTTCATGAATTCGTCATATATTAAGCTCAACATAAATTTAACAACCATCTATCATAGGAATCAATTCGAAAAAGAATAAGAATATATCATAAATACGTTTTCCAAACACGGTCTTATTACAAAAGCTTCGAAATAAAAGTATGAAAGAAACACTAGGGACAACATCCACTAGCTATCTCTAAAACTAAGGCTAGACTAAGACTGTCATCCTCGAAATTAAGAGGACCTACCAAATGGTCTGGAGAAACGCTGATGTCCAAACCGTTGCAAGAGTCGTCAATCTGGCCTTTAACCTGCATCTATAAAATAGTAAAATGTAGGGGGTTAGTACACCACTTGTACTAAGTATGGGTATATGCACACATACGCATAAAGCTATGCATGATCAATGAAAGCTCTTCCTAAGCAACATGCCATCTCTGGAGAGTCTAGTCATTAGACTTTCCTAATTCGTTAGTTGTGAATTGTGGTATGAATATGATGTATTTTAATGCATTCAAAGCACACAACTGATTTTCTATATGATTACAAGACATTAGTATCATCAACATAATTTTAGAACAACTCGAGCGAAGATTTGAGATTTTGATCCTCTAGGCCGAGAGCTCCTCTTTGTACACTTAAATTATTTTTTCAGTCTTTTTCTTCTTGTTGTTGTGTAGTTCAATAACTCCTTTGGTCCTATGTTTTACTTACAAGTGCAATAATTCATCATAGTCCCATACCCACAACGAATCAAGTAAGTAATTCAAGAGATTAAGGAAATAACTTAACTATAATTTGGGGCATGAATATATTTATAAGTCAATACTTATTGACTATACTCATTCTTTAGTTGATTGCATAATGTGCATAGTTCTTGGGGCATATCATTAAAGCTTATGATCTTGCTTACTTTGGGCATAAATTATTTATAAGCCAATCTTTAGTGACTATTCCTATTATTGTATTATTGGCCTAATGTAAGAAGTCATTATAAGCCAATCTTATTTGGCTAATATCTTTTGCCAATTATATAAAGTCATTATAATCCAATTTATTTCGCTTTATCATTTTCATAACATGAGGATTCATTATTAGCTATGCCCTTTACTTATTGTAAACTTTATTGGACACGATTTGACTATCCTTACAACAAGTTATTCATTACATGAAGTATTCATTACATTTCATAAGTCATTCTCTATTGATTATGCCATTGATTTCATTACTTTCATGTTTTATATATTATATATTTCATATACACGATACCTTGGAATCGTTCATATAGCATTAAGACATCTCAAGTGAGGACCCAACATATGGGACCTCAACCCGAGGGCCTTCTTTAACATACACAGAGTCTTCTTCATTCGTTCATTCGTACTTCACATTATTCATTTCATTCATTCGTAGGCTGATGTAAACACCAGCTATACCTAGGATGAAGTTTAAGACTATCATCGGGATCATGAAGTGCAATGACCAAGAATGACCTAATGTCATTACTTGAATCTGATTTCACCTCCTGATTGTCTTGCACAAACACCTTCGGTATCGTTCAATTCTTTATCATTCATACTTTGAGGAACTTCAACTTTAACCGACATAGATCATGTGATCTCATGAAATCCGATGTCTTCCCCACACCGAAAAGAGGTGGAGTCACTGGCCAAGGTGAAACCAAAACATCCCTAGCTCGCTTAGGCTGAAAACCACTAGCTAGTTCCCTATGTTGGCAGCATAGTTCAAAGACTAGGAGATTTAGGAGACCCATACCCACCTTGGTGGACAGTCGCATCTCATGAGGATTACGTGAACCTCCGCCCTTCCCAAAAGAAGGCATCACCACTCATAACTAGCCTATCGGTGCTCAGTTTAAGGTTCCTATTTACATTCAACTCATACATCATCGAAGCTTGCTTCTAGCATGAGGTAGTCATAGCTCATTAGATGATTTCTCATCTCTTCTTTACGTATTAAGTGTGAATTGTCCTTACACGTAATTACAAATAGAATGTGATTGAGATTTATTTACTCTTTTGATGAATTGTCATCCTTACTTTACATTGATGAAATGTGAATTGTCCTTACATATCTTCCTTACTTTACATTGATGAATGTGAGTTGTCCTTAAATATCATCCTTACTTTACATTGATGAATGTGAATTGTCCTTACATATCATCCTTAGGTGTTAATGATACTAGTCTCACACATTCTAACACCTTCATTCGTGAGTATTCTTTTAACATAGTAGCTTAGGTGTAAGTAAGACTTGTCTCACTTTCTTTAACACCCCATTCTGGTCACTTACTTAATTTAGACCCCTTTAATTATGTTATAACTCACGTTACTTCTTTACTTTAGTGTAGTAGATTCATTTCATCGTTTATAGACGATGAGCACTTCTTTCAATGAGTTACATATGTTCATAGTTCATTCTTGTAGAACATGTTGGGAGTTGTCCCAATGAATGGCATGCCCTTGGTTATGGATTCATTTAATTACTTTAGATGTGCTTATTCATTTGGCATTCCAATATTTTAGTCATATAAGATAGAATAGGGTATGTTGGGACTTGTCCCGTTGATTGACACATCCTTAGTTATGGATTCATTTTGTTCTGTTGGTCATGCTTAATTTGACATTACCTTATATTGGGCATATAAGATTGGTGTAAATTTAGTATTGGCCTAGAAAATTTGGAAATGACTTCATAGCCAATGTATTGGCACAAGCCAAACATTCATTCAAATATAATTTCATGAGATTCTCATTAGCCAATTTTTCCATCATTATTTAAAAGCAATAATGTAAGCCAATTCCATTCAACTTTTGGGCAAGACATTGTTAGTCATTTTATTGGCATAACCCAAACATTCATTCAACTTATGATTTCATGGAGATCTGTTTAACCAACCTTGTAACATAACTTTAGGCATAACGCTTTTAAACATCTTGGACAACATCATATTAGCATTTGATGAATATATCATCTTTATAACGTCATATTAACAGCAAGTATGCACAACAGACCATAACATCTTGATATATAACATTTTTGGACATATCTTTAACATAGTATCATTCTTTTAATGCACATAATAACACTTAGCATCAAACGAGTCCAATTAATAGGTTAATTCAATTATTATATAATCGAAAACCATACACATTAAGATCAGCCAGCACCACATACCAACAACATAATTTCTGACCTATTCAACATTGAAATCGTAACAAGGATACTAGGGAAAGGAGTTCGACAAGAACGACGGGAAACAACCCTAGTTTTCAAGATCTTTGAATCATTCGAAAGAAAGTTCTCTTGGAGAAAGAAGTCCAGGAGAGAAACCCATACCTTATGTTAGAACTTAATCTACGAAGACCACCTTGAACGAAACCTTGAAGAAACCTTGAGATCGCCCTAGAGAAATCGATAAATTTTCTGCCTTTTTCTTGCGTTCGTCGCTTACTGTTTTTGCGTCCCTTTTTTCTATGAGCTTGAACGTGATTTTTAGGCTTAAGAACTGATCTTGAATTATACAACTTAGGTTTAATAAGTTAATTAAATAAATTAATTAACTAATTACTAAAAATCCCCTCCTAAGTTGACTAAACATAGGAGAATGTAACACTTAGTCAAATCTGGAAATTGGTGTTGACTATGGTTTTGGTCAACATTTTGACTTTATATTAATTAACTAGATCCTTAATTTAATTAATTTAGGTACCTAGGGTAAGTAATAATGTACCCCGAAGTCATTGGAACCAAAATTAACCCTTTTGGACCATCCTAGGTTAAGTACTAGGATGTTTCTTGAGTTGTACTAGGTTAGTGTAAGAATTTCGTTTTGATCATTTAAACTAATTAATTAAATTGCTAATTTAATTAATTAGGTGACCTAAGGTAATTACTAAAGTACCCTTATGTCGTTAGAACCATAACCAATCCTTTGAACCATCCTAGGTTAGCTACTAGGTTGTCTCTTCAAATAGTACTAGGTTAGTGTCAATCCGGTTTAGTCCTAGGTTGTCGGGTGCACTAATTAATTTATTTCGTTTGGTCCTAGGTTAGTTATCTATTTAGGGCAGTAGGTTAGAGTCCTCACATGGAGTGGTCCCCTGTGCACGTTTTCCCCCTAACTACCCTAATCGAATTCGGTTAGGGTGGTACCCTCCTTTGGCCACTTCTTCACATGTCTTGCACATGTGCTTGCACATGGGTTGGTTGTACTTTCCAAAGTCACTATTATTTATGGTTCATTTGGGAATGTTTACTTATTTCCCAAGGACCCTCACTATGTCCTTGGGCACTACTTAATTTACATGATCATTTTAAATGGTCACGTACTATGGTACTAGGCTTGATACTTGGATGCCTAGTACATAATATGTATGTTGGGCATATGTGAAGATTATAGTTATTCTAGGATCTTCATTGCAGGTACAATTCTAAAAAGGCTCATTAATGTTAGAAAATTGGCTAACACCCCTTTAAGCCAATATTTCTAATATGCCCAATATTTTGCTTATTTGGGTATTATATAGAAATTACCTAACACCCCTTAGCCAATTTTCTATACTATGCCCAATATTTCTCAATATTGGGCATTGGGATGCCTACGTATCCCCAATACTCATTCTTAAAGACCTATTGGGCTCTTCACTAGACATGTAATTTTCTGGAATGTTACATTATCCCCCCCTTAGGAACATTCGTCCCCGAATGACACTTACACATCACTTAAACAAAGAGGGTGATTTTCGAAAGTTACTTTATCATGCTTAAATGTTTCCCTTTTGTGAATGTCTGATTCACACTTATTTGGATAATGCATATCATTCAAGCTTATCTTATGCTTCATATTTGATATTGAGGAATTTCCTTCTCAATCACACTTAACTTAATGCACATCACAAATCATGCAACACAGAAAACATGTCTATGCTACATAAAAACATCAACATAAAATGCAACATAACTTCGTTTTATCTCACATAGTGCTATTATAAGACATGCGATTAGGGACTTACCACACTAAATCCACTAAAGCACTTAAACTTAGAGTTTCTTAAACATAAACCAGACTTAGGAAGAGTATATCTAACCTCTTAGATAACATCTTGTTGGCCTTAAGATTTGAACCACACCCTTCTCATTTTAACCCAACTTATTTGGAAACTAAAGCCTTACTACCCTGTTTCTATAGTCTATTATATCATAACACTTATGAAGCAAAGCAAATCCATACCTGAGCCCCATCCTTGAGCTTATATGCCGCCAACTCAGCATCCTCATCTTCATTAACACACTGGCATGCATTTAGAATCTACCATGTACTCACCTCCATGTGAACGACCATACTTACTACACGTCTTTTGGTCACACTGGGCATTTCCATCATTTCCCCTTCTTGGGAAGGCCAGATCTTGAGTCTGGAGCCTTAGACCACTTGGTCATCCTAATTCTTGTGTGTATTCTTCTACGCGTTCACACAAGAAGGAAGTTAGATACTTATAATGACACAAAGTGTCAAAGCTCTAGATAGCACGATAAAGAGAAGAAGAAGGGAGAATTTCCTATCATCGCGTAGTCTCAAAGTCATGATTGTGGTGCGCTTCACAACCAGAAGTTAGAAACTACGTAACGTGGTTGTGTTGAGCTTTAGATCCTAGGTAATTTAACTTCATGCTCTGATACCAACTTCACTCTTACTTCACATTATTCATTTCATTCATTCGTAGGCTGTTGTAAACACCAGCTATACCTAGGATGAAGTTTAAGACTCTCATCGGGATCATGAAGTGCAATGACCAAGAATAACCTATTGTCATTACTTGAATCTGATTTCACCTCCTGATTGTCTTGCACAAACAGCTTTGGTATCGTTCATTTCTTTATCTTTCATACTTTGAGGAACTTCAACTTTAACCGACATAGATCATGTGAGCTCATGAAATCCGGTGTCTTCCCCACACCGAAAAGAGGTGGAGTCACTGGCCAAGGTGAAACCAAAATATCCCTAGCTCGCTTAGGTGGAAAACCACTTGCTAGTTCCCTATGTTGGCAGCATAGTTCAAAGAATAGGAGATTTAGGGAGACCCATACCCACCTTGGTGGACAGTCTCATCTCATGAGGATTACGTGAACCTCCGCCCTTCCCAAAAGAAGGCATCACCACTCATAACTAGCCTATCGGTGCTCAGTTTAAAGTTCCTATTTACATTCAACTCATACATCATCGAAGCTTGCTTCTAGCATGAGGTAGTCATAGCTCATTAGATGATTTCTCATCCCTTATTTACGTATTAAGTGTTAATTGTCCTTACACTTACATATAGAATGTGATTGAGATTTATTTACTCTTTTGATGAATTTTCATCCTTACTTTACATTGATGAAATGTGAATTGTCCTTACATATCTTCCTTACTTTACACTGATGAATGTGAATTGTCCTTAAATATCATCCATACTTTACATTGATGAATGTGAATTGTCCTTACATATCATCCTTAGGTGTTAATGAGACTAGTCTCACACATTCTAACACCTTCATTCGTGAGTATTCTTTTAACATAGTAGCTTAGTGTAAGTAAGACTTGTCTCACTTTCTTTAACACCCCATTCTTGTCACTTACTTAATTTGGACCCCTTTAATAATGTTATAACTCACGTTACTTCTTTACTTTAGTGTAGTAGATTCATTTCATCGTTTATGGACGATGAGCACTTCTTTCAATGAGTTACATATGTTCATAGTTCATTCTTGTAGAACATGTTGGGAGTTGTCCCAATGAATGGCATGCCCTTGGTTATGGATTCATTTAATTACTTTAGATGTGCTTACTCATTTGGCATTCCAATATTTTAGTCGTATAAGATAGTATAGGGTATGTTGGGACTTGTCCCGTTGATTGACACATCCTTAGTTATGGATTCATTTTGTTCTGTTGGTCATGCATATTTTGACATTACCTTATATTGGGCACATAAGATTGGTGTAAATTTAGTATTGGCCTAGAAAATTTGGAAATGACTTCATAGCCAATTTATTGGCACAAGCCAAACATTCATTCAAATATAATTTCATGAGATTCTCATTAGCTAATTTTTCCATCATTATTTAAAAGCAATAATGTAAGCCAATTCCATTCAACTTTTGGGCAAGACATTGTTAGCCATTTTATTGGCATAACCCAAACATTCATTCAACTTATGATTTCATGGAGATCTATTTAGCCAACCTTATAACATAACTTTAGGCATAACACTTTTAAACATCTTGGACAGCATCATATTAGCATTTGATAAATATATCATCTTTATAACGTCATATTAACAGCAAGTATGCACAACAGACTATAACATCTTCATACATAACATTTTTGGACATATCTTTAACATAGTATCATTCTTTTAATTCACATAATAATACTTAGCATCAAACAAGTCCAATTAATAGGTTCATTCAATCATTATTTAATCAAAAACCACACACATTAAGATCAGCCATCACCACATACCAACAATATGATTTCTGACCTATTCAACATTGAAATCGTAACAAGGATACTAGGGAAAGGAGTTCGACAAGAACGACGGGAAACAACCCTAGTTTTCAAGATCTTTGAATCATTCGAAAGAAAGTTTTCTTGGAGAAAGAAGTCCAGGAGAGAAACCCATACCTTATGTTAGAACTTAATCTACGAAGACCACCTTGAACGAAACCTTGAAGAAACCTTGAAATCGCCCTAGAGAAATCGATAAGTTTTCTGCCTTTTTCTTGCGTTCGTCGCTTACTATTTTTGCGTCCCTTTTTTCTGTGAGTTTGAACGTGATTTTTAGGTTTAAGAACTTATATTGAATTATACAACTTAGGTTTAATAATTTAATTAAATTAATTAATTAACTAATTACTAAAAAGCCCCTCCTAAGTTGACTAAACATAGGAGAATGTAACACTTAGTCAAATCTGGAAATTGGTGTTGACTATGATTTTGGTCAACATTTTGACTTTATATTAATTAATTAAATCCTTAATTTAATTAATTTAGGTACCTAGGGTAAGTACTAAAGTATCCCTAAGTCATTGGAACCAAAATTAACCCTCTTGGACCATCCTAGGTTAAGTACTAGGATGTTTCTTGAGTTGTACTATGTTAGTGTAAGAATTTCATTTTGATAATTTAAACTAATTAATTAAATTGATAATTTAATTAATTAGGTGACCTAAGGTAATTACTAAAGTACCCTTAAGTCGTTAGGACCATAACCAATCCTTTGAACCATCCTAGGTTAAGTACTAGGTTATTTTTTTTTTGTTTTAACCGAAATTTGGAAATTTCTTTGTGATTTCGGTTTTGCCCCTTTAAATTAATTATTTATTTGCTAAATTAATTAATTAAGTAGACTAGGGTAATTACTAAAGTATCCCTAGGTTTTTAGGACCTCAACTAACTATTTGGACCATCCTAGGTTAGGTACTAGGTTGTCTCTTTCTTGTCTTAACCGAAATCTGGAAATTTCCTTTGTAGTTTCGGTTTTAGCCCTTTTAAATTAATTAATTAAGTTGCTAATTAATTAATTAGGTAACCTAGGGGAATTACTAAAGTACCCCTAAGATGTTAGGACCATAACTAACCTTTTGGACCATCCTAGGTTAGCTACTAGGTTGTCTCTTCAAATAGTACTAGGTTAGTGTCAACCCGGTTTAGTCCTAGGTTGTCGGGTGCATTAATTAATTTATTTCGTTTGGTCCTAGGTTAGTTAGCTATTTAGGGCAGTAGGTTAGAGTCTAGAATTGATTATAAAGTTAGGCCCCACATGGAGTGGTCCCTTGTGCACATTTTTCCCCCTAACTACCCTAATCGAATTCGGTTAGGGTGGTCCCCTCCTTTGGCCACTTCTTAACATGTCTTGCACATGTGCTTGCACATGGGTTGGTTGTACTTTCCTAACTAACTATTATTTATGGTTAATTTGGGAATGTTTACTTATTGTCCCAAGGACCCTCACTATGTCCTTGGGCACTACTTAATTTACATGATCATTTTAAATGGTCATGTACTATGGTACTAGTCTTGACACTTGGATTCCTAGTACATAATATGTATGTTGGGCATATGTGAAGATTATAGTTATTCTAGGATCTTCATTGCAGGTACAATTCTAAAAAGGCTCATTAATGTTAGAAAATTGGCTAACACCCCTTTAAGCCAATATTTCTAATATGCCAAATATTTTGCTTATTTGGGTATTATATAGAAATTGGCTAATACCCCTTAGCCAATTTTCTATACAATGCCCAATATTTATCAATATTGGGCATTGGAATGCCTACGTATCCCCAATACGCATTCTTAAAGACCTATTGGGCTCTTCACTAGACATGTAATTTTCCGGAATATTACTTACCCGTAGTGAGTGAATTTACGAAGGTTTTCCCTAATGACCTTCCCGGTATTCCTCCCGAACAGGAATTGATTTTGGTATCGATTTGCTACCGGAAACAAACCCTATTTTGATTCCTTCTTATAGAATGGCTCCAGCGGAATTGAAGGAGTTGAAGGCACAACTTACAGATTTGCTAGACAAGGGCTTTATAAGACCTAGCATTTCTCTATGGGGTGCTCCGGTCTTGTTCGTGAAGAAGAAAGATGGGTCCTTGAGAATGTGTATTGATTATCGCCAACTCAACAAAGTAACAATCAAGAACAAGTATCCTCTCCCCCGGATTGATGATTTATTTGATCAACTCCAAGGGTCAAGCTACTTCTCCGAAATTGACTTGAGGTCGGGGTATCACCAACTAAGGGTGAGAGGTGACGATGTACCAAAGACGGACTTTCGGACTCGTTATGGCCACTATGAGTTTCTTGTTATGTCCTTTGGTATCACTAATGCTCCGGTGGCGTTCATGGACCTAATGAATAGAGTATTTCGAAGTTACCTAGATTCATTTGTCATTGTGTTCATTGACGACATCTTGGTATACTCTAAGAATGAAAGAGATCACATGGGTCATCTGAGGGTGGTATTGCAAACCCTTAATGAGCATCAATTGTTTGCCAAGTATAGCAAATGCGAGGTTTGGTTGAGGTCGGTGACATTTCTTGGTCACATCATCTCTATTGAAGGAGTTGAGGTTGATCCAAGGAAGACGGAAGCGGTTAGAAATTGGCTGAGACCATTGACTCCAACCGACAAACGGAGTTTCTTGGGTCTTGCGGGTTATTATAGGAGGTTTGTGGATAATTTTGCATCCATTGCATCTCCTTTGACTACTTTGACCCAAAAGAGTAAGAAGTTTGAGTGGTCGAAAACAAGTGAAAAGAGCTTCCAATTATTGAAAGATAGGCGTACTTCGGCCCCGATGTTGACACTACCGAAAAGTACAAAGGGCTTTGTGGTTTATTGTGATGCATCCCGTGTTGGTTTGGGGTGTGTGCTTATGCAAATGGGAAGGTTATTGCCTATGCTTCTAGGCAACTTAAGGTGCATGAGAAGAACTATCCCACTCATGACCTTGAGTTAGCGGCCGTGGTATTTGCTTTAAAGATTTGGAGGCATTATTTGTATGGTGTCCATGTTGATGTGTTCACCGACCATAAAAATCTCCAATACGTGTTTACCCAAAAGGAGTTGAATCTCCGGCAAAGAAGATGGCTATAGTTATTAAAGGACTATTATATGAGTGTTCTTTATCATCCGGACAAGGCGAATGTTATAGGGAATGCTCTTAGCCGTTTGTCTATGGGTAGTGTTTCACATGTGGATGAAGCAAAAAGGGACCTTGTGAAAGAGGTACATCGATTGGTTAGATTGGGAGTGAGATTGGAGGGTTCTTCAAATGGTGGTGTATGAGCCATAATAACTCCGAATCATCTTTGGTTGTTGAGGTAAAGTCTAAACAACACCTTGATAAACCATTAATGGAGTTGAAAGAATCGATTCTTGGCAAGTTTAATGAGTCCTTCTCCTTAGGGGGGGGTGTTTTGAGTTATCAAGGGCGGTTGTATGTTCCAAATATTGATGATTTGCGAAACCGTATCCTTGAAGAAGCTCATGGGTCCTATTATTCCATTCATCCGGGGGCAACAAATATGTATCATGACCTTAGGGAGGTGTATTGGTGGGAAGGTTTGAAGAGGGACATAGCGGAGTTTGTTGCTAAGTGTCCAAATTGCCAACAAGTAAAAGTCGATCAAAAACCGGGTGGCTTACTACAAAAAATTCAAATTCCTACTTGGAAGTGGGAATACATCAATATGGATTTTGTGGTAGGTTTGCCTAAGACCCAAAAAGGGTATGATTCCATTTGGGTGGTGGTTGATAGGTTGACCAAGTCCGCTCATTTCATTCCCGTCAAGGCTACTTATTCGGCGGAGGATTATGCTAGGATCTTCATAGATGTTATTGTGTGTCGCCATGGTATTCTGTTATCCATCATATCGGATAGAGGTGCACAATTCACATCTAGGTTTTGGAGGTCATTTTAAGAAGGGTTGGGCACTAAGGTGAAGTTGAGTACCGCTTTTCATCCTCAAACGGATGGTCAAGCGGAGCATACTATTCAAATCCTTCAGGATATGCTTAGAGCTTATGTCATCGACTTCAAAGGAAGTTGGGATAAGAACTTGCCTTTGGTAGAGTTTGCTTACAATAATAGTTTTCATTCATCCATCTCCATGGCTCCCAATGAAGCCTTGTATGGTAGGAGGTTTAGGTCTCCTATTGGGTGGTTTGAAGTTGGTGAGTCTTCAATTCTTGGTCCTGACTTGATCTATAAGACATTGGAGAAGGTTCATGTAATAAGGAACCGGTTGCAAACGGCCTAAAGTCGGCAAAAGTCCTACGCCGACAATAGGAGAAGGGATCTTGAGTTTGAGAAAGGTGAAAAAGTGTATTTGAAGATTTCTCCTATGAAAGGGGTTGTTAGATTTGGCAAGAAGGGGAAGTTGAGCCCTCGGTATGTGGGTCCCTATGAGATCTTGCAAAGGGTAGGTAAGGTGGCCTATGAGTTGAAGTTGCCAAGTGAATTGGCTTTGGTTCATCCGGTCTTTCGTATTTCCATGCTTAAGAAGTGTGTGGGTGATCCCGAGTCCATTCTTCTTATTGAGGGCCTAGGAGTCAAGGATAACCTCTCTTATGAGGAGGTTCCGGTCCAAATTCTTGATAGACAAGTGAAAAGGTTGAGGAACAAAGAGGTTGTATCCGTAAAAGTGTTATGGAGGAACCACTTAGTTGAGGGTGCTACATGTAGGCCGATGGCAACATGAAGTCCCGATAGCCTCATCTTTTTTATGATTGAGGTTAGTCATCCTTTTTAATAGTTTAAATATGATTAGTAATTGAAGTCCTTTGATTTTTGGGTGATGAAATGCGAAAGATTAGTTTTTGAATTTTGGGCGGTGAACTACCAGTGATCTTAGCTTAAAGATGTGAAATTGATTTTTTGATGTGCATTTTGACATGTGGAGTCTTTATGAAATGTTTAGTATCATGTTAATAAGTTGAATTTGAATCTAATTGGTTCATGTTTGCCATATTGAGCTCAAATGGTTGTTGTGAGAAGGAAGTACCTCATAAGGTGATGTTGAGTATCATATTTGATAATTGAAGCTTCGAATTTCCTTGATTGAAATGATAGGTATTGTATTGTATTGAAATGATGTTGGTTGGGCTGCTAGTCTTGAGTCTACTCCTTTCTTGAAAAGAATTTTAGTGTCATTCGGGGACGAATGTTCCTAAGGAGGGGGGGAATAATGTAACATTTCGAAACTTCAAGATGTGTCATAAAGCCTAACATAGGGAAAATGAGGTCTAGGCACTGTTTTTAAGTCATTTTTTATGAATTTAGGTCGTGTAGGCAGTTTAAGAACCAAAACATTTAAGAAAGTCCATGACGTCCGAAAAGTTGGTTCATAAGGGTGCTAGTGCGTCTTAGCTTGTTTGACTAGTTTTTTAGAGTCGGAATTATACATAAATAAGTAAAATTATGTGTAACACGTGTTAGGGATGTTTCATGGTCGAAACGTCTGGGTACGACTCCCCAAGGACCAACCAAGGGCCCTTGAGGAGGACCTTTGCGCTTGGGACCACATTAGCTGGACAGTGTGCAATCGACGGACAATGAGATGGGTCGTGTGTGGACTAACGGGGCGTCGATGCCTCCTTTGTCCCACACTTAGCCATGGTAAGGAAGCCCCTCGCCTGCACAGTCTCTGAACTCAACGACGGAGTGTAGGACGAGAGGGGTAGTGCCCGTCGACAGACGGCCCGTCGTTCGGGGTCTCGTCTGTGAGGGTCGAGTCTTGCTGCCAATTTTAAATGGTTTCATTTAATTAGTTAGAGGGTTAGGTGTTTTAATTAGGGGTTAAGGGAGTTTAATTAAGTTGATTTAAGACCCAATATAAATACTCCCAACCCTCATTAACCTAACACAACTCTAAAACAAATCTCTCTACCTTCTCTCTACTTTCTCTCTCTATTGGAAGACTCCATTGAAGCTAAATTTAGGAGGTGATTGGGGGCTGGAAAAGGGTGGATTTATCTTCAATTTATCATCAAAACAATAAGGTATGGGATCTCTTCACCTTTGAGACCTCTTTCCTCAAAGGGTTCATCCAAATTGATTTCAAAAGTTAGTGATTTCTAATGGGTTTCATCCAATTCCGAAATATATGTTGTTGATTGAGTTGTTGATGTTCCTTTTAGATTAATATGAGTTGATTAACATGTATTCTAACTCAATTGGAGTAATTGTTCATGGTCTTGCCTAAATTTAAGAATATGTTCCCAAGTCCTTAACCCTAGGTTGTGTTCTTGGTTTAGATTGTAATTGTTCATTCAATTGACTTGTTTATGGGTTGAATTACTTGTATATGATGTTGATATGCTGCCTATGAACAAATTAGGATGATGATTAGTCTGTCATGCTAGTTCTTGATAGGTGATATAGGGTAGGGTGAATTGACTAAATCCTAAGCTTGATCTACTATTGAATTGTGAAGTAATGACTCTTCTATACTTGTGATTTCATTGGTTACTGAATTATGGCAATCTGATGACCTAATTGGGTTGAAGTAAGCGTTGATGGTAAGACCTTGGTGATGGTGAAATTGTGAAGAAGACTTGGTAAGTCTTGTGACCTTATCCTTTGTTTCAATTATGGTTAATTGTGGTTAAGTCATGATGATTGTATTGGAGCATGTTTGTATAGGGTTTATAGGTTGGTATGATGTTGAATTGAAATGTCTTGGTATGGTTGTGAGGTTGATTAAGAGGTAAAGTAATAAGGGTAATGATGATTGCCAAATGTGCTTTATTGTTCAAAGGCTATAAAGTGTTAACCTTACTTATGAGAGTTGTGATGAAAGGCTTTTACTCATGCAATTCCTATTGAGCTAGTATGATCATGATTATACAAGGGCTAGACCCTATGACTTAATTAAGTTATGATTGTTAAATAAAGATTAAAGACATTTCAATAAGGGACTAGCTTAGCACCGAGTGATCTTGTATGTGAGAGGGTGACACTTTTCCACATAGGGAAGGTAGGGTTCACTACGGTTCTCACGGGTTGGATAGCCTCATGACCCAAATAGGGTGTAGAGTGATATTTCCTATGATGCCCCAAGTTCCATAACTATGTTATCACCATAGGAATACTAGCTAGTGGATCCACCTAGAATGTTATATTTACGTTAGGTATTACCTTGGCCGGTAGCCAACCTTCCTTTGGTGTAAGGTTATGACACCGGATTCCACATTGGCTCATGTGGCCTATGTCGGTTAAGGCAAGTGTTCCCTAAAATAAAATGAAGTAATAAGGTATAGGCTAACTAAGGTAACTTGAATGGTTAGACTTAACTTAGGTAGGGGTATGGGACTCTACCTAGGCCTTGCACTAGTTTACCTTGATAGGAGCTTTAGGAGGTCAATATTATGTATGTAAATGATAATAAAGTTAAATGACTTTATATGATGATTATGATGTGTATGAATATGTAATTGGTTCTTGTTGACTAAAGTATAAACTTATGTACGTTAAAGGTTATGTTAGGTGAAGTAAGTTACTATTTGTGATTCTTGTTTGGTTACTTGATTAGGTAGGGTTATGGGGCTTTACTTGATCATTGCACTCGTGGCTTTATAAGGGTTATGTATGGTTGTCTTGCTTTACTAGATCACATGATTAACTCTTATTTGTACTTGTAATATGATTACTTGATGTTAGGGTTATGTGAGATTATGGGTTCAAATATGTAATATGCATATTGTTGCTTTGATTTGATTAAGTATGTTTAATTGGTTAGTCTAGTTGTTGATTGTGCATAAAGACATGAAATGGCATGATTTAACTAAATGTCCCTTTTTAACATGTTTGATTGTTATATGTGCATATGGTCTCATACTTAGTACATGTGGCGTACTAACCCCATTTTCTCCCTTTCTCCCAAATACTTTAGGTTCCGGTCGTTGAGGTTTGGTTCCAGGCGATTGAGAAGAAGGCTTGGATACTCTTATCATATAAGTGGTAGGTCCTTATTTCCCCGAGGATAATGCCGATATTCTACCTATGGATTGTTTAGCTATTATGAAGCTTATGTTGATTCTATCTTTCATTTGAAGACAAAGTTGTATAAAGTCTATATGTGGCTTACTTTTATTATTGTAGGGCTATGCCCTTGTTGTATTGTTGATCTATATGGTTTATGAGATGAGACGGATTCTATGACTCTAATTCTATCTTATATATGTCTATGAAATAAAAGTAGAAGACTAAGTAATCTTCCTATACGAACGGGTCTATCTATACTCGATATTATACTATTATGTGTATGTAGAGGTCTATGTAAACCTCCGATTAGATATAGTTAAAAAGTTTTAATTTTTCCGCACATTTTAGCCAATGGATGTTATGATGAATGCTAAGAGGCTAGTCTTAGTCCTCAAAGAGGACGACGACGCCGGTTACGTCTGGGGGGTGCTCCCCGGATGTAACAAACTTGGTATCAGAGCATGAGGTTAAATATTCTTGATAACTATGTCTCTCTCAACCACGTCTAGGTAGATTCGTATTCATAATTGTGAAGCGCGCCACACTTATGAATAGGAATCTATATGATGCATAGGAATCTCTCTCTTTCTTGGAAATCCAATATCGTGCCTCTAGAGTAACTATTATGTACTTTCGTTTTAACCTTGTATTTTTTGTTATAGGCAATGAATACTCAGAGGAATGCGGGTAGGAGGCTTGAGGAGGAGGTTGCTCCTCCCCGTGTAGAAGAAGATCCTCCACTTGAAGAGGGGGTCCATGTTGAGCAAGTTCCGGCCAACCTTCCACCCTTGACGAATGGAGATATAAGGGCTGCCCTTCTCCAATTGGCTCAAGCCTCTACTCTCCAAGCTCAAGCTATGACGGCCCAAGCCAATTGGGAGGTTGTTCACCGAGCCCCTCAACAAGTCTTTACTATGGCTTCTCGACTAAGGGACTTCACTCGGATGAATCCGCCTACCTTCTATAGTTCTAGGGTTGATGAGGACCCTCAAGAGTTCATCGATGAAGTGTATAATGTTCTCTTTGCTATGGGGTTGAGTTCAAGTGAGAAGGTCGAGTTAGCCACATATCAACTCAAAGATGTGACTCAAACATGGTATGTTCAATGGAGAGATAATCGGCCTCTTCGTGGTGGACCGGTTACATGAGAGATATTCAAAAAGGCATTTCTTGATCGATTCTTCCCTAGAGAGATGAAGGAGGCCAAAGTGGTGGAATTCATCAACCTTTGTCAAGGAGGTATGAGTGTTCTTGAGTATTCTATAAAGTTTACTAAGTTGTCGAAATATGCTCCTTCCTTGGTTTTGGATTAGAGAGATGTGATGAGCCGTTTCGTGACGGGTGTATCGGATGATCTACAAGAAGAATGTCATTCGGCCATGCTTCATGATAATATGAATATATCTCGGCTTATGGTGCATGCTAGGAAAGTTGAGGAGGCACGGGTTAGGATAAAGGCAAGAGATGCTAAGATGACAAGGTCCTTTGAAAAGGATTCTTCCAAGGGTAGGCTTGAAATTCAAGACAAGCCTAGGTTCAAAAAGAGGTTCTCTAATCAAGTTCCATCCAAGTTCCCTAAGACTCGTGATGATAAAGGGTCAATGCCGAGAGCTCAAAAGGGGAAAAGTGCTAATTCGCCTATTGATAAGCCTACTTGTGGTGAGTGTGGAAAGAAGCATTTCGGTACTTGTCTCATTGGTACGGATAAATGCTTTAGTTACGGTAACATTGGGCACAAGATTCGAGATTGTCCTAACATTAAGAGGCAAGAGAAGATTTGTCAAACAAGTGGTTCTAGTGATGCTCCAAAGAAGAATCGCTCTATGCTCTTCGTACTAGGGGTGAGCAAGAGACCTCTCCCTACGTGGTGACCAGTATGTTACAAGTCTTTGCTATTGATGTTTATGCTTTACTTGATCCAGGTGCTACTTTGTCTTTCGTCACTCCTCTTGTAGCTAAAAAGCTTAATACTTTACCCGATGTCTTGCATGAGCCTTTCTTAGTGTCTACACCGGTGGGTGAATTGGTTGTTGCTAAGAGTGTATATAGAAATTGTCCTATCATGTTGCCCAATAGAGTTTCTAATGTTGATCTAGTTGAACTAGATATGCTTGATTTTGATATTATTTTGGGCATAGATTGGTTGCATTCTTGTTTTGCCAGTATTGATTGTAGGACAAGGGTAGTGAGGTTCAATTTCCCAAATGAACTCATTTTTTAGTGGAAGGGGGAAGTTCTATTCATAGGGGTCGTATCATTTCTTGTCTAAAGGCTTACAAAATGATCTCTAAGGGATGCCTATATCATATAGTGAGTGTCCAAGATCTTGACTCCAAAATTCCTCCCATTGAGTCGGTACCCATAGTGAGTGAATTTCCGGAGGTTTTCCCTAATGACCTTCCCGGTATTCCTCCCAAACGGGAATTGATTTTGGTAACGATTTGCTACCGGAAACAAACCCTATTTCGATTCCTCCTTATAAAATGGCTCCGGCCGAATTGAAGGAGTTGAAGGCACAACTTAAAGATTTGCTAGACATGGGCTTTATAAGGCCTAGCATTTCTCCATGGGGTGTTCCGGTCTTGTTCGTGAAGAAGAAAGATGGGTCCTTGAGAATGTGTATCGATTATCGCCAACTCAACAAAGTCACAATCAAGAACAAGTATCCTCTCCCCCGGATTGATGATTTATTTGATCAACTCCAAGGGGCAAGCTACTTCTCCAAAATTGACTTGAGGTCGGGGTATCACCAACTAAGGGTGAGAGGTGAGGATGTACCAAAGACGGACTT
The DNA here is from genome assembly GCA_016801875.1 of Solanum sitiens. NCBI lineage: Eukaryota > Viridiplantae > Streptophyta > Magnoliopsida > Solanales > Solanaceae > Solanum > Solanum sitiens. Next base: position 745,693 of record JABWTJ010000429.1, read on the forward strand.
TGGGACTCGTTATGGCCACTATGAGTTTCTTGTTATGTCCTTTAGTCTCACTAATGCTCCGACGGCGTTAATGGACCTAATGAATAGAGTATTTCGAAGTTACCTAGATTCATTTGTCATTGTGTTCATTGACGACATCTTGGTATACTCTAAGAATGAAAGAGATCACATGGGTCATCTGAGGGTGGTATTGCAAACCCTTAATGAGCATCAATTGTTTGCCAAGTATAGCAAATGCGAGGTTTGGTTGAGGTCGGTGGCATTTCTTGGTCACATCATCTCTATTGAAGGAGTTGAGGTTGATCCAAGGAAGACGGAAGCGGTTAGAAATTGGCTGAGACCATTGACTCCAACCGACATACGGAGTTTCTTGGGTCTTGCGGGTTATTATAGGAGGTTTGTGGATAATTTTGCATCCATTGCATCTCCTTTGACTACTTTGACCCAAAAGAGTAAGAAGTTTGAGTGGTCGAAAACATGTGAAAAGAGCTTCCAATTATTGAAAGATAAGCTTACTTCGGCCCTAGTGTTGACACTACCGGAAGGTACAAAGGGCTTTGTGGTTTATTGTGATGCATCCCGTGTTGGTTTGGGGTGTGTGCTTATGCAACATGGGAAGGTTATTGCCTATGCTTCTAGGCAACTTAAGGTGCATGAGAAGAACTATCCCACTCATGACCTTGAGTTAGCGGCCGTGGTATTTGCTTTGAAGATTTGGAGGCATTATTTGTATGGTGTCCATGTTGATGTGTTCACCGACCATAAAAGTCTCCAATACGTGTTTCCCCAAAATGAGTTGAATCTACGGCAAAGAAGATAGCTATAGTTATTAAAGGACTATGATATGAGTCTTCTTTATCATCCGGACAAGGTGAATGTTGTAGCGGATGCTCTTAGCCATTTGTCTATGGGTAGTGTTTCACATGTGGATGAAGCAAAAAGGGACCTTGTGAAAGAGGTACATCGATTGCCTAGATTGGGAGTGAGATTGGAGGGTTCTTCAAATGGTGGTGTGATAGGCCATCATAACTCTGAATCATCTTTGGTTGTTGAGGTGAAGTCTAAACAACACCTTGATAAACCATTAATGGAGTTGAAAGAATCGGTTCTTGGCAAGTTTAATGAGTCCTTCTACTTAGGGGGGGATGGTGTTTTGAGATATCAAGGGCAATTGTGTGTTCCAAATGTTGATGATTTGCGAAACCGTATCCTTGAAGAAGCTCATGGGTCCCATTATTCCATTCATTCGGGGGCAACAAAGATGTATCATGACCTTAGGGAGGTGTATTGGTGGGAAGGTTTGAAGAGGGACATAGCGGAGTTTGTTGCTAAGTGTCCAAATTGCCAACAAGTAAAAGTCGGGCATCAAAAATCGGGTGGCTTACTACAAAAAATCCAAATTTCTACTTGGAAGTGGGAATACATCAATATGGATTTTGTGGTAGGTTTGCCTAAGACCCAAAAAGGGTATGATTCCATTTGGGTGGTGGTTGATAGGTTGACCAAGTCCGCTTATTTAATTCCCATCAAGGCTACTTATTCGGCGGAGGATTATGCTAGGATCTTCATAGATGTTATTGTGTGTCGCCATGGTATTCCGTTATCCATTATATAGGATAGAGGTGCACAATTCACATCTAGGTTTTGGAGGTCATTTCAAGAAGGGTTGGGCACTAAGGTGAAGTTGAGTACCGCTTTACATCCTCAAACGGATGGTCAAGCGGAGCGTACTATTCAAACCCTTGAGGATATGCTTAGATCTTGTGTCATCGACTTCAAAGGAAGTTGGGATAAGCACTTGCCTTTGGAAGAGTTTGCTTACAATAATAGTTTTCATTTATCCATCTCCATGGCTTCCTATGAAGCCTTGTATGGTAGGAGGTGTAGGTCTCCTATTTGGTGGTTTGAAATCGGTGAGTCCTCAATTCTTGGTCCCGACTTGATCTATAAGACATTGGAGAAGGTTCATGTAATAAGGAACCGGTTGCAAACGGCCTATAGTCGGCAAAAGTCCTATGCCGACAATAGGAGAAGGGATCTTGAGTTTGAGGAAGGTGACAAAGTGTATTTGAAGATTTCTCCTATGAGTTGAAGTTGCCAAGTGAATTGGCTTCGGTTCATTCGGTCTTTCATATTTCCATGCTTAAGAAGTGTGTGGGTGATCCCGAGTCCATTCTTCCTATTGAGGGCCTAGGAGTCAAGGATAACCTCTCTTATGAGGAGATTTCGGTCCAAATTCTTGATAGACAAGTGAAAAGGTTGAGGAACAAAGAGGTTGTATCCGTAAAAGTGTTATGGAGGAACCACTTAGTTGAGGGTGCTACATGGCAGGCCGATGGCAACATGAAGTCCCGATATCCTCATCTTTTTTATGATTGAGGTTAGTCATCCTTTCTAATAGTTTAAATATGATTAGTAATTGAAGTCCTTTGATTTTTGGGTGATGAAATGCGAAAGATGAGTTTTTGAATTTTGAGCAGTGAACTGCCAGTGATCTTAGCTTAAAGATGTGAAATTTTGTTTTTGATGTGCATTTTGACATGTGGAGTCTTTATGAAATGTTTAGTATCATGTTAATAAGTTGAATTTGAATCTAATTGGTTCATGTTTGCCATGTTGAGCTCAAATGGTTGTTGTGAGAAGGAAGTACCTCATAAGGTGATGTTGAGTTTCATATTTGATAATTGAAGCTTCGAATTTCCTTGATTGAAATGATAGGTATTGTATTGTATTGAAATGATGTTGGTTGGGCTTCTAGTCTTGAGTCTACTCCTTCCTTGAAAAGAATTTTAGTGTCATTCGGGGATGAATGTTCCTAAGGGGGGGGGGGATAATGTAACATTTCAAAACTTCAAGATGTGTCGTAAAGCCTAACATAGGGAAAATAAGGTCTAGGCACTATTTTTAAGTCAATTTTTATGAATTTAGGTTGTGTAGGCAGTTTAAGAACCAAAACATTTAAGAACGTCCATGACGTCAAAAAAGTTGGTTCACAAGGGTGCTAGTTCGTCTTAGCTTGTTTGACTAGTTTTTTAGAGTCGGAATTATACATAAATTAGTAAAATTATGTGTAACACGTGTTAGGGATGTTTCATGGTCGAAACGTCCGGGTACGACTCCCCAAGGACCAACCAAGGGCCCTTGAGGAGGACCCTTGCGCTTGGGACCACATTGCCTGGACAGTGTGCAATTGACGGACAAGGAGACGGGCCGTGTGTGGACTAACGGGGCGTCGATGCCTCCTTTGTCCAACACTTAGCCATGGTAAGGAAGCCCCTCGCCTGCACAGTCTCTGAACTCAATGACGGAATGCAGGACGAGAAGGGTAGTGCCCATCGACTCATAGATGGCCCGTCGTTCGGGGTCTCGTCTGTGACGGTCGAGTTTTGCTGCCAATTTTAAATGGTTTCATTTAATTAGTTAGAGGGTTAGGTGGTTTAATTAGGGGTTAAGGCAGTTTAATTAAGTTGATTTAAGACCCAATATAAATACTCCCAACCCTCATTAACCTAACACAACTCTAAAACAAATCTCTCCACCTTCTCTCTACTTTCTCTCTCTATTGGAAGACTCCATTGAAGCTAAGTTTAGGAGGTGATTGGGTTCTGGAAAAGGGTGGATTTATCTTCAATTTATCATCAAGACAATAAGGTATGGGATCTCTTCACCTTTGAGACCTCTTTCCTCAAAGGGTTCATCCAAATTGATTTCAAAAGTTAGTGATTTCTAATGGGTTTCATCCAATTCCGAAATTTATGTTGTGGATTGAGTTGTTGATGTTCCTTTTAGATTAATATGAGTTGATTAACATGTATTTTAACTCAATTGGATTAATTGTTCATGGTCTTGCCTAAATTGAAGAATATGTTCCCAAGTCCTTAACCCTAGGTTGTGTTCTTGGTTTAGATTGTAATTGTTCATTCAATTGACTTGTTTATGGGTTGAATTACTTGTATATGATGTTGATATGCTGCCTATGAACAAATTAGGATGATGATTAGTCTGTCATGCTAGTTCTTGATAGGTGATATAGGGTAGGGTGAATTGACTAAATCCTAAGCTTGATCTACTATTGAATTGTGAAGTAATGACTCTTCTATACTTGTGATTTCATTCGTTATTGAATTATGGCAATTTGATGACCTAATTGGGTTGAATTAAGGGTTGATGGTAAGACCTTGGTGATGGTGAAATTGTGAAGAAGACTTGGTAAGTCTTGTGACCTTATCCTTTGTTTCAATTATGGTTAATTGTGGTTAAGTCATGATGATTGTATTGGAGCATGTTTGTATAGGGTTTATAGGTTGGTATGATGTTGAATTAAAATGTCTTGGTATGGTTGTGAGGTTGATTAAGAGGTAAAGTAATAAGGGTAATGATGATTGCCAAATGTGCTTTATGTTCAAAGGCTATAAAATGTTAACCTTACTTATGAGAGTTGTGATGAAAGGCTTTTACTCATGCAATTCCTGTTGAGCTAGTATGATCATGATTATACAAGGGCTATACGCTATGACCTAAATTAAGTTATGATTGGTAAATAAAGATTAAAGACATTTCAATAAGGGACTAGCTTAGCACCGAGTGATCTTGTATGTGAGAGGGTGACAATTTTCCACATAGGGAAGGTAGGGTTCACTACGGTTCTCACGGGTTGGATAGCCTCATGACCCAAATAGGGTGTAGAGTGATATTTCCTATGATGCCCCAAGTTCCATAACTATGTTGCCACCATAGGAATACTAGCTAGTGGATCCACCTAGAATGCTATGTTTACGTTAGGTATTACCTTGGCCGGTAGACCACCTTCCATCGGTGTAAGGTTATGACACCGGATTCCACATTGGCTCATGTGGCCTATGTCGGTTAAGGCAAGTGTTCCCTAAAATAAAATGAAGTAATAAGGTATAGGCTAACTAAGGTAACTTGAATGGTTAGACTTAACTTAGGTAGGGGTATGGGACTCTACCTAGGCCTTGCACTAGTTTACCTTGATAGGAGCTTTAGGAGGTCAATATTATGTATGTAAATGATAATAAAGGTGACTTTATATGATGATTATGATGTTTATGAATATGTAATTGGTTCTTGTTGACTAAAGTATAAACTTATGTACGTTGAAGGTTATGTTAGGTGAAGTAAGTTACTGTTTGTGATTCTTGTTTGGTTACTTGATTAGGTAGGGTTATGGGGCTTTACTTGATCATTGCACTCGTGGCTTTATAAGGGTTATGTATGGTTGTCTTGCTTTACTAGATCACATGATTAACTCTTATTTGTACTTGTAATATGATTACTTGATGTTAGGGTTATGTGAGATTATGGGTTCAAATATGTAATATGCATATTGTTGCTTTGATTTGATTAAGTATGTTTAATTGGTTAGTCTAGTTGTTGATTGTGCATAAAGACATGAAATGGCATGATTTAACTAAATGTCCCTTTTTAACATGTTTGATTGTTATATGTGCATATGGTCTCATACTTAGTACATGTGGCGTACTAACCCCATTTTCTCCCTTTTTCCCAAACACTTTAGGTTCCGGTCATTGAGGTTTGGTTCGAGGCGATTGAGAAGAAGGCTTGGATACTCTTATCATATAAGTGGTAGGTCCTCATTTCCCCGAGGATAATGCCGATATTCTACCTATGGATTGTTTAGCTATTATGACGCTTATGTTGATTCTATCTTTCATTTGAAGACAAAGTTGTATAAAGCCTATATGTGGCTTACTTTTATTGTTGTAGGGCTATGCCCATGTTCTATTGTTGATCTATATGGTTTATGAGATGAGACGGATTCTATGACTCTAATTCTATCTTATATATGTCTATGAAATAAAAGTAGAATACTAAGTAATCTTCCTATACGAACGGGTCTATGTATACACGATATTATACTATTATGTGTATGTAGAGGTCTATGTAAACCTCCGATTAGATATAGTTAAAAAGTCATAATTTTTCCGCATATTTTAGCCAATGAATGTTATGATGAATGCTAAGAGGCTAGTTTTAGTCCTCAAAGAGGACGATGACGCCGGTTACGTCTGGGGGGTGCTCCCCGGATGTGACATTTTTACTCGATAATTTTTGTTCTTATGACTGATTGGAATAAATTTATACTTGCCACTTGAATTTGGAACACATACCACTCCCGGTGGGATTCAACCCCAACTCATTTAGTTGGATTTTATACTGACTAACGATCATTGACACTTAGAATTGGATGAAGTGTCCTTGAAATGTTAAATCACTGGACCAGACTACCCATCAATACATCAGAGTTTGATTATCGGATGGGCATTATTCATAGCGGAGCATTTCGGTGTAATGTCGAGCAAAGGAAGTCCCTTGTGAGATAGTTGTCCTGACATCTTTCTACTGATGGAGAGCTCACCGAGTAGGTCCAGACCCCGAGTTTGGGTATTAATAAGGAGACCCTGACCTTTGCCTCTAAATATTTTTGGTTACTGGTGCATAACCATGCCTCTCCTACTCAGACGGATAATGTGCTCACATGGGATTGTGCAGTGATGGTTGCAACTATGGTTGCCAGCTCGGAGATAGATTTCAGTCGCATCCTTATTGGGATGATCCATGAGAGGGTCTTCAAGGCCACCACTTTTCCCTTCCCCTGCCTCATCATCCAATTTTGCAGGGACTCCGTTACACGAGTATGGCATTATGACCTGTTGCTTCAGGCAGCCAAGACTTTTGATATCGGCCTTATTCGAGATGATGTCAATGTAGCTACACCTCGCAAGGAGCCACGGGTTGAGGTGCCACCGTTGGGGATGATCTTGTAGCAGATGCAGGATGATGACACTGCCCCTCCTACCACTATAGCAGATGTCCAAGATCCTTCGTCTCCGATCGTTAGTCAGGCCCCTGGCTCTTCTAGAGCCACTCATTCTTCCGGTTCCACCACCATCCCTCTAGCTCGAGTATAGAAGATAGAGGCAGAGATGGCCACTTTGCTTCAACATGTGAGGCCATGGATGCAACATGCTATAGTGAAGTCCGAGGCAAGGGTTGAGCGGCGGATGAAACATATAATAGACCAGAAGGTACATGTCGTTCATTAGTGCCTGGATGCCTTTGCTTTGCGAGTCCTGGAGAGGCCATCCTCTATCGTTGATGTGACCACCTTCAAGAAGGATTTAAAAAGCCTTCGTGTTGATATTGTTGTACTTCTTGCTCCCCAGATACTGAGCCATAGTCTACCCTTACGGCGTCGGTTGATGATGTGGTGATGAGTGCCCTATTCGGAGATGATATGTTGCAACGACATTCTTACCGTGCTACTGGGAAGTTCCCCTATATGGTCGCACTTTTTGATGATACTGAGTCTGAGAGAGTGACGAAGAGGGAGCGCCAACAGACTGAGATGTCTAGGAAGGCATCCATAGTTGACGAGGAGATGAGACAACAGATGGACAGGGAGATAGGTGTGGGTCCATCTAGCGATATGAGTACTACTGACGGTGTTGTGAGAGTTGATGAGAGCACTATTGAGAGTGTTTGGATAGTAGATGGGAGATGACATTATGAGTGTTGATCCAGCGGGCTTCAAGAAACTGGACCTACCTGCTTCTTTAGTGGTCTTTGGTGCATAAGTGCCACAAGTTTAATATAAAGTTGATGGTCAGTTGTTCAGACTAGTGAAATGATAGAGCCGATGCAAAATAGTTTCGGCAAGTGAAATGATATAAAGTCAATGAAAAATGGTTCTGGTTAGTGAAATGAAATAAAGTCGGTGTGAAACGGTTCGAGCTAGTAAAATGATATAAGCCTGGGAAATGGTTCCAACTAGTGAAATGATATAAAGTCAATGGAAAATGGTTTTGACTAGTGATATTGTGTTGATGGGAAATAGTTTCAACAAGAGATTGATTATTGAGATTCGATGCATTTTGATGTTTATTTTTTACTGACTTGTTAATTTGATGCACTTATTACATGTGCTTGATCTACTTGACATTGAAATTGACTTACTTGATTTGTGTTGGTTGTTGAATTGTGATTATTGAGTCTTGCTAGCTGTGTATCATAGAATTGTTAGATTGGGCTAATTTCTGTGCAGGTTTGTAGTTGAGGAAGTTCGATTGAGATGAAAAGAGTATTCAATTTTCTAGCTAGTTGCTTGTTTATTAGGTTGGTTGTTGAATATCGTGTTGTTAGTACACACTCCTTGCTTCTACATTTGTGTAGGTTCTGAGCCCGAAATAGTGTGATTGCTCTTTTTCTCCCTTTCTGAGGCTTGTTGAAAGACTTGAGATATAGTTGCATGTCATCGCGGTAAATCCTCTTTTTCCTTTTCTTTAAGTTTTGTTCTATTTGAGAGACAAAGACTTAGAGACTTGTACTTTCTTATTTTCGCAATTTATGTATTAGTTGCTTCTATACGTGACAACCAAATTTTGGGGTGTTAATAGAATGAACAGTTTTTTCCGCTTTTATCTTGTTCTTGCTTTATCTTTTCACATTTCTTTTATTTCATTGGGTTGGGGTTGATTTATCTTGGTGGGAATAGAAAAATGTCATCACGATCATTTTGAGTCATGACAAAATAGTCGATTATTCATGGTAAAAGTATTTTGTGACTACATTATGAAATTGTTTTAAATATTTTGTAATCAAATTTAAACAAGGGTTCATTTTCAGTTATATTTTTTAATATATGATGATCTTCGTTTTGTTTTTTCTTTCCTTTCATTTCCTTGATTTTAATTAAAATGTTTAAGGTGAGGCATCAAATCATCCTTCTGTTGATAAGCTTTATCCTTATTTATTCTATTCGTCCATATTAGTTGTCACATTTCTCTTTTACAAAATCTTTAGCAAATCATCAACAAGAATAATTTTTTACTAAATAGTTAATTTTAAGATGAAAATGAAAAATATTAATTAATTTTAATTTGATCTTGTAGCATGACAAGTATTTTGGGACAAACATTTTTCATAAAATTGATAACTAATATAAGATGGAAAGATTATATTTTTTTTCCTTTAATTTTGTTCATTCAACATATTATTAAAACTCAAATAAGTACTTTTTAATTAAAAAAAATTAAATACAGTTTGGAAACACGAAAATTTCTGCAATTTTTTTTTTTTTAAAAAAAAGGCGTTACTAATTAAGAGTGCAGTAACTATTGAAACCATAAAAGTTTTATTTATCTCATTTAAATGTTAGAAGTGTTTAAATTTTTGGTATACTCATATTTTTTATTTTTGTCATCTCATCTGATTCATTATTTTTATAAATCCCTTAGTGTATTAAAAAAACTCAATTAGACATGAGAAAGATGAAATTTTTTATGCATGTCAAATCAGATCTTCAAAAGGTTTATAACCTTATTTACATATTTTAATCATTTAGTTTCCTTTTAATAGACATTTATTTTATTTAAATTTTATTGTGAATCAAGTTTTTTATATTTAAATGTTTATTTTGAGAAGATTGTACCTTCCTATTTAAAAAGATGTTCCATAAGGAAGAAAAATATACTTATTTCATGTTTGACATGGTTATATTCATAGAACTAAAACGGTTGATAAATTATTTAATTTAATAATAAAAGATGAAAATGTAGAGGAGGTCATAAAAGATCAAAGGATAGAGGGGACGATTATTATTAAAATAATTGGTGCTTAGTATAATTTTTCTATCATCTTAATATGTAAATGTATGAGTTATTTATTAGTAACATACAATAATTTGTTGATCTTAAATTGGCTTCAATTTATACGAGTACAATAAAAAAAACTTTTGAAGTAAAAAAAAAAAATAATAATTGAAGATTTTAAAAAAGAAATGAATTAATTAAGGATAATTAAAATTTGATAATCAATTATGGAGAGTAGTCCAATATAGAAGGAAGGGAGGGAGAAATAGAAAGTGTGGTCCAAAGTTGTCCTTGTTCAACGTAACGTTGATGACCTTGTTTTTGGAATTTCCATTTCCATTTCCATCTTCCTGCAAAATTCAATCTCAGCTTCTACTCAAAATCAAAACTCCATCTTCATCAATTTACTGTCTTCCCATGGAATCTAACTCTTCTTCTCCAAATACCATTCCAGTTTTCTCCACTTTGGCTTCACCATTTGACGAAATTACTGATTCCAATAGAAAACCCCTTAGTTTGTGGCCTGGAATGTATCATTCTCCTGTCACTAATGCTCTTTGGGAAACAAGGTCCAAAATTTTTGAAACACTTCTTGATCCCCCTATTCATGCTCCTCCACAAAGTCAATTGCTTACTAAAAAACCCTCTGAGAGCAGGACTTCTATTCTTTATAATTTTTCAACTGATTTTATACTCAGAGAACAGTATAGGGACCCATGGAATGAGGTCAGAATTGGCAAGTTGCTTGAGGATCTCGATGCTCTTGCTGGCACTATTTCTGTCAAGGTACATTCTTTTTCATAACACTTGAACTTGCTTTTTTTTTTCAATGCCTGATAACTATTTATGAATATGAATCTTGTTTATCCGGAAATAAGACCACACCTGGATCCATTTAACTTGCTATTTTGTTGTTAAGCAAGCTTATTAAGAACAATAACGTGATAAAATAAATGAAGGAAACAATAAAGCTTAGATGTTATTGATTTTTGCTTAGGTTTCCAGATATAACCTTGTGTTGTTAGTTCCGGAAATCAAAGGTGCTTAATGTATGTGTTCTTGAGAGTTGAGAGTAAAAATTATTCAGTAAATGGAAAGTAAGAAAGAGTTGCGACAGCCCAAAAGGGGATGGTATGTATGTTCAGTAGCAGTACATTTGTATACTTAGTATGAAGTTGCATATTTCATTATTCTTAGGAGTTAGGCATAACACACTAATGTGCTCTTTAATTTGGCCTTAGCCTGACATCTATGCCTTCCTACTTTGGGTGTGCACAAGTTAAACTATCATATAGTTGCACAAGTAGATACATGCGTCCTACATGACAAATCTTAAATGCACACCCAAAGTTGGAGGGCATAGGAGGCCAAGCTAAACGACACGGTTATGTACTATGCCTTATTCTTAGCAGCGGAGAGTATGCAAACTCATTATTGTGGATATATTTGTTATGCTTGGCACCATTGAGAAGGGGATTATGGTAACTGTCTATGCTCTAGAGCTAAAAGAACACTCTTTTTGAGTAAGAATTTTAAAGTTTAGAACTACAGAACTTTTAGGTCATGTAAGCAATTGTTAGTTTATTGTTTTTTCTTGAACCAAGTGATTAGAATTCCAGAAATGGGATTGATGTGTATTGTGATTGTGATGTATATAGTAAAATACAGGGAAGTGGACATTGTTCAAAACACAACAGAAAAGAAAACTGGATCTTAATATGTGATGTAAGGATTATTAACTATATGTATGATCTAATCCCATCTGCTATTTTCTTCCATATGTTTATCACACCTCATTTGAGGAATATATTAGACAAATGTGACACTTACGCATAAAGATCCCCTACAAATGAGTTCTGATTTTTGCGGAGAAAGGGGAGTGTTAAATATACCAGTCAGTGTCTGCACCATTTGGTAAAAAGCTATTGAAAAATGAAGATTATGGAGTAGATGAGATTCACGTTGAATTAGTTTCATGTCTTTGTTTCATGTAAGTACTTCGTGCAGATGAATTCCTGTGGATAGATATGATCCTCTTCTCCCTAATATCTATAACAAACAAGATCAGGGGTCCAAATGTAATATCTGGTGAGCAGCCATCACCCAATCTCTCCAACAAATAGGTTACAGTTTGATTTGCATTGGCTTGTATATGTACTGTATGGTGAAGTAAAATGTAGATTGGATCTGAACTTGTTCACTGGTAAATGGCTAACTTAAGTCATTCAAAGATGCACCAACTTTTTCTGGTAAGATTGAGGTGGTGGAATAGGAGAATGGCTTTTTGGATCACTAGAGTTCTTATATCAACTGAATGGGATGAAACCCAGACTCAGTTCAACAGGACTTATATCCTTACCAATAACCATCAGTTATTTTCGAGTTGCTTAGGTAAAGGCCAGAATTAGATGCTTTTTTTATAAAAAAAAAATATGTATTGGAATGCATACATATTATTGTGGGTCATCTGGGATGAACTTCAATTCATCGTTTATATTTTTGATACCCAAGATAAGGGAGGCATCTGATATTGAAGACCCATAAGTCTGGTAGTGAGCATGTACAGGACCATGGCTAAAGTACTATCAGTAAGGTGGAGGATAATAACGGATAAGTATCTCTTACTTAGAGAGTGCCTTTGTGAGTGGAAGACAGATCTTGGATAAGTTTTATTGCCAAGGATACTGCGGACTTGAGGCTGAGAAGGGGATGATCGTGGTTTATGATTATACTGAAAAAGAAGATATAGAAAGGAGCATCATGAAAAAAGGTTGGTGAAATCGTACTACAGTTTCTTATGCAATGGGAGTGCTAGAAGATCATATGATCTTGAAACGGACAAAAAAAAAGTTGCTGCAGAAAGTGACTTTCTTTACATGGGGTGCCATTTGTGCTTCAACCCTAATGATGGATAACTTAAAAAGGAGGGATTGCATAGTAATAATTGGTAATGCATGAGCAAGAGGAGTGTTGAGGATGTGGATCACCTATGGTTATATTGCAATTTTGCGGTGGAGTTATGGGCATTATTCTATTCCTATTAATGCTGTTGCTGAGGAGATGGAAAAGATTTTAGTATGTTGGAGGATGAGAAAGGTCAAACAAGATAGAAAGAAAAGTGAAGTTTCTCTTTTTTCAATTTTTTTGGTGATGTGGAGAGAAATAGTAGAATATTCAGGGTATAGAAAACTATGTTGGGGGTTAAAAAATTCTCTTTTTCGTTTATATTTGGTGCAAACAACATCTTCATTTTATAGATAGTTGAATGGATCTTCTGGAGCTTTAATGAGTGTGTTCCTTACTTCTATACACTGCCTTGGTTTAATTTTAATTAGTAACTTTTTTTAAGGAACAATATGCACTGTACGATTTTTGGAAACTTTTTCTTTAGAAATTGACATTCTTGAGTGCTAGCTTATGTACTTCAACATATTATTGGAATTTGTCCGCTAAACTTGCTGTTGGTTGAATCAGCATTGCTCGGACGTTGATAGCATGACTAGACCACTCTATTTGGTGACTGCTTCTGTTGATAAAATGGTGCTGAAGAAGCCGATCAGCGTTGACACTGATCTGAAAATGGTTGGTGCAGTCATTTGGGTTGGCTTTTCTTCAATTGAAATTCAACTTGACGTTATACAGCCAGCAAATGGTATTTTCTCAAACTGAATTCATGTATTAGCATGCAACAATTTTCATGGTCATTCGCTGCTTCTCTCAAATGTATCATTCTAATATCTTTGAGTTAATGACTTCCATACTTATTAAAAGAAGGATCTTTTAGTTAGCAACAAAGACTATTAAGTACAGAGACCAGAAAGTGTTTTACATAGCTTACCATGTTAGCGTGTACCTAGTATGTGAATTGGTTAAGTTAAAAAAACAATGACAATCTTAGCCTAAACCTGGTTTTGAGACCTAGTCTCGTTTTTTCTTATTTTAATCCCACATCAGCTTGTTAAATTTCAAAATTTTCTATCTTTGACTTGTACCCTTAGGGCTCGTTTAGTGTGAGGATCAAAAATAATAGTGATGGGATAAAAAAAAATTATCTTGTTTGGTTGCCATGTTTGGGATAACTTATTCCACCATTTATATCATAGTGATGGGATAAGTTATTCCATATACATGGTGGGATAAGTTATCCCAGGATAGCATCCTGGGGTAACTTGTTTCCAACCAAACGACCCCTTAAGACATGGCAATTAATTGTTGAAGTATGCCAGCATTGCTGTCATCCTCCAAATAATTACCTGATGCGCCATTCATGAATGTAGATCTTCTCTCCTTGTAGGAATAATACTGTTTTTGTCCATCCCAGTCATATAATACATGTTTTTGTACTGTTATGAAACTAGAGGATATTCTGTACTTCTATGTGCCTGCTATTCACACATTTCTCTCAGTTTCTCACTTGTGGTACTTTTTCTTCCGTCAACACCAGTGAGACTGTTAGTAAAGCTAAGAAAGGAGCTCATGTTTAACAGCTAACTCATCATTAAGTACGTGGTGAATAACCCCACATGCTGCTAGCTTCTCTTTCATTCTTTTTCAAATCTCACCATATCTTTTATTCCCTTCAAAACTAAATCCTACTTTTTATGCACTTACTTCGTCAATTTTACTCGTTCAATTTCTTTTTGACATCTATGAATCCAGTTTAACGTGGATGATGTTCATGCAGGGAACAGTGATCCCTCAGAATCAGTCGCTCTGACTGCAAACTTCATTTTTGTTGCTCGTGATTACAAGACAGGGAAAGCTGCTCCAGTGAATCGATTATGTCCCGAGACAGAAGCAGAAAAAGTGCTCTATGAAGCAGCTGAAGCTAGAAATAATCTTAGGAAGAGAAAGAGGGGGGGAGACAGAAAGGAGATTGAAAATGGGGGAGTTAACAGACTTGAAGAACTATTAGCTGAAGGTAGAATATTCTGTGACATGCCAGCCTTGGCAGATCGGGACACCATTCTTCTCCAAGATACCCGCCTTGAGAATTCTTTGATTTGCCAGCCACAGCAAAGAAATATTCATGGTCGGATCTTTGGGGGATTCCTGATGCTCAGAGCATTTGAACTTGCATTTTCGACAGCTTATGCTTTTGCCGGTTTGATGCCATCCTTCCTGGAGGTTGATCATGTTAATTTCCTTAGACCTGTGAGTGCACTATCTTGAATCTCTCCTCTTCAGTTATCACTGTTTAACTTGATTCATAGTGGAACTGTTTAAACATCTTTTTAACCAATAAATGGGTACAGTTGGTCTCGCACCAACACCAGAATACCCTTCCTACAACACCAGCATACCTAATACTGACCAAAACTAGTACATGGACAGTTGTTCTTTCCTCCAGCACTAGACTGCCTGTTAGCTACACAATTCAAAATGCAAGAACTGCTGTTGGTTCCTCAGCACTACATACTTTTCATTACTGATCAGTTGAACCATATTCAACCACATTTTTTTTTCTTTTTTGATAATGGTAACTTAAACCATATTCAACCACATTAGCAGGAAGAAAGTCCTTGTATGGGAACATGGAAAAGATGAAATACTGCTAAAAGGAAATGCTCGTTGAAACTAGTATGCTTAACGAACAAAAGTGAGGATTGTATCATTTTTACATTTTCCTTTCAGGTTGATGTTGGAGACTTTTTGCGTTTCAAATCATGTGTACTTTACACTGAACATGAGAATACTGATCAACCTCTGATCAATGTAGAAGTTGTTGCTCATGTTACTAGGCCTGAGCAGAGGTCTAGTGAGGTATATTAAACTTCTATGAAACAAACTACTCCCTATTTTCCATTATATATGACTTTTTTTCTCTTTTTTGGGTTTGTTCCATGAAGTAAGACACCTTTCTAATTCTTCAACTTCAAATTTTCCATTTTACCCTTAAAAGGTATGCTCTTATATCCACAGAAATGTCATATCTAAGGGTAATTTTGGTATGTGTTGGAAGTCTTTTGTTCCATTTCAAAGGCATCAAACAACACTTTGTAAACAAAACCAAGGGAATAGTTAATGTTGTAGCAGAAGTAGTAGGTGGTTGCTAATGTAGATATCTACAAAATCCCGGAATTGCTCTTATTCTCTAAACCGAAATGCAGGTATCTAATAGGTTCTACTTCACATTTACTGTCCGTCCAGAGGCTAAGGCCACAAATACTCAATTCAGGATCCGTAAAGTTGTCCCAGCTACAGAAGAAGAAGCTCGTAGGGTTCTGGAACGCATGGATGCTGATCATCAGCAGTCATGTGTACCAACAAATGAACATCTCGTGGAAAATAACTAGATAGATGTCAATTGGGTTTTAACCTGTTTGTAGGAAGTTCATAGAAATTTATCAGTTGAAAGAGGGTTTATGCTCAAGTTCCATTTCAGCCACCAAGAGTTGTATTGTATATCCAGCTTAGGCTGGTATTGCCAAATTATAGTGTCATTTCTTGACCTGATTTTGAGTGATTCGTGTTGTAACTCAGTATTGATACTGTTTTATGGTTTGTCCAAACTAATAATAGCAAGTAACTCTTTGAAAACTTGTTTCTTCAAATAAGACTATTGAATTTATGGGTTTGCAATGCTAAAAGAAATGCATTTCTAGGATTGAAAAACTATAGACCAACTCAATAAGTAGATAATATGTGTGTTTAAAATTAAATGCGCACTGCTATTACTAAATTATATATACTTAATATATGAATTATTATAATTTGAAGTAAACACGTAGGTTGGAACTAGTGCTGCTTACAAAAACATAAATGCGGAGCATTTGGCTTTTCTCCCCCATTATGCTGCTACAATCATCATTTCCTTTTTCTCATCTCTCATAATTATTAGTATTAAAATTAGTTAAAATTTCTTTTCGAACCAACCGTAAAATAAAGTTGAAGACATCAGCTACAAACACAGCTGGTTCACAATGTTCATTTTTAAAAGTTTTTTCTTCTTTTGAATGGAGGTACATATCATATGTTTCTCTTTACATTACAAATATGAAATATCACTCAACAATATTTGCATCCTTTTTCCTTGATTTGAAGCCTCTCATCTTTGAGATATATAAAACACAAAATGTTTCCGGCAAAATGCCTTTGTTATTTTCTATATCTATCTATCTATCTATCTATCTATCTATGGGAATGAATAACTTTCCACATCTTATACAATGAACTATATTAAATACAAGATTATCAAAAAAAAAAAAAAAAAAAAAAGATAACATGTACCTCAGAAGGCAGGGCACAGTCTCAGACAAACTCCTAGATGGCCTTTATAGTACATTACATTGGTTTTGGCCAAAAACAAAAACTAGGGTTCTGCCTGCTATAAGCTAATGTTGCTAATGAGCAGATGAACTGTCCTCGTCTGATGAACTATGCTGCCATTTTGCTGTTAACCCGCTAATGGCAGGCTGTAGATTTGGGTTTACTGGAACTGGAAACTTGTGGGCAGAACTGACTATTGTACGTTCATTTATCATTCCAACTTCTTTGCAAACGCGATCAAGAACCATTAGGAAGTCTCTTACCACCATAAAGATCCTAAAAGGGTGAGCCTCTTCTCTCGCTGAATTTCCATGGAAGTATTCAGTTATTTCTTTCACCAAGGACATTGCAACACTTTCTAGAGCTTGGAGCCTTATGATCTCCTCTTCTGCCATTTTCATAAACCTTCTCATGGACTCTGAAAATCTTTCTATGCTGCTTTCCTTCAAGCCAACTGCTTCAATTGATCGGACAACTTCAGCAATGTTTCCAATCCCTTTAGAAAGCTTTAACACCTCACTATGAAGCACTTCTGAATCCATAGCAGCAGCTTTCTTAACATTTACCACCTCTGAACTAAGGTTCGAAACAACTTGGAGGCCAAGCTTCCGGCACTTGACATCATCGTTCATGGCCGACTGTTGATCTTGATCTCCCCCAGAAAGACGAGCACCTTCACTTCTTATGATCTCCTGTACCACAAAATGCAAGAGGGTTGTTTTCCCATCAGCTCCCTTCACATCTACAAGCTTTAGAAGGGTATCTAGTTTGAACGCATGTGCATCACCCCGATTTGTCCCAACATTCATGCGATTTCCGGTCTTCAGCACTGCTTCCAGAAGCTTTAAGAACATTCTATTGCTTCTCAGCTCTTCACAAGCAGCCTGGCAAGTAGCAAAGCTTTATAAGGCTTACAACAGCTGAGAAATCTTCCTCAAATATATTAAGAAGACTTTTGTGCTATTGGTTTATGTGAGAAAATAAGAAACAAAGTATGAATACTTAAACAGGTCCAGTTAGCATGCAGTTCAAGAGAGAAACACATGCCAAATTCATCACAAGAGTATCAAGTTCAAACAGTTCAAGATGAAAAAATTGATTATTTTCCAGTCTAACAATTAGATGTCCTATAATACTGATGCTACAGCACTTCCTTCCAAAATCACATAAGGCTATTTTTGAGTTTTATTTGTCATAGGTACCAGCTACGTGAATCCGAGCAACATAGTGATTATTTGAGAACTCAATATACAGTGAGAAGTTGAAGAAGACCTGAAATAATTACCTCCAGAGTTTCAAATGACTTTTTGAGGTAGTCAACCTCAGAATCAAAATTTGATATGTACAGCATAGCATCTACCCTTTTGAATGCAAAAGGTATATCAAGCACTGCTTTGAGAAACTTCTCAGCTGACCCAAGCTTAAACGGAGTATCATCTTTATAGTCTTTCAGCTTGCGTTCTTCTTCTTTGGATGGAGCCATCTTCAATAAACTCTCAAGGAGCTCAGTCCCTAGGGCATCAGCATTTCCTGAAAAAAGAATGTACTTAATTCCTACAAGCGGAGACATCATAAATTCTAGATACATTGTACACTAAAAGGAAAAATAGAGAAAGGATCACCCTATTGAAGTAAAAAGCAGCAAACAGCAGAAAACCCAAAAGGTAAAGCTGTAGACATGGTTTGGAAACGATGTACACCAATAAGCAACCACAAACCAAATAAGATGATGCTCTAGCATAATTATTAATACCCTGATATCCATGAGCAAAAGCCACATAACCCTATGAACACCTCTAAACTAGTCAGCTATCAGTTACATTCTAAAACAATGTGAATGTCTACACTTTATTTATTCATACTAGTAAAGATTAATGCATATGATGAACAACGCATGGTGTTTAAGAAGTTAACGGAAAACCATTAACCTCTGTTGGTTAATTTACGTTTCAAGATCAATGCATATCAATTCTTCTATAACAACAGCACACGTGAACTGAATGATAATTCAGTATTATGTAACCCTGCAGAAGATCTTTTATGTAGAAATAGAGCAATTAATAATCTGGCATTACTATCATCCCAGTCATATTTCAGTTTGAATTTCAAGTCTGAGAATAACAGAGTAGCAGAATACCTTCTAAAAGGGCTTCACATACTTCCTCAACAGTTACATTTAGTGCTCTTAGCAAAATTGCAATGTTCTGTGACTTCTTTGGATCAAGTACCCTATTCTCTTGGCTCTGCGAGGGAAGAAGAGGGCGTCTAGTCATTTCTTTTGGATTTAGAGTTGGAGTCTTCACAATAAACAAGCTTTCTATCATCTCTTCATCTAATCTGCAAACAAATCAGCTCAGTTTTAATTGCCCGACAAAAAAGAGGAGAATTTAATATATGTAACAAAGTGTTTAGATTATCCTACTTAAACGAACTTGATTTCAGTTGATCCCACACCATTTCCCGATCAGAACTAGCTCTTACTTTATCCCAATGCAAAGTCTTCAACTTTGGTTTTGGAGTTTCCTCGTTATTCCCACCAGTATCACTCGATAATCCTTCTATACTCTGCTCATTCTTCTCAATGGGTTGCTTATTACAAGGCAACTCCATTGGGGAAATCAGCACTGGACTCTCAAGTTCTATAGGTCTTAAAGGAGTTACAAGAACTGGAGGTTTAGATAGTGGCTTTGAAATTGGTGGTGTTGGAGTTTTTGGACTATCCCAATTTTTAACTGGTGGTGGTGGTGGCGGTGGCGGTGGTGGAGGAGGCTGTACACGAGCTGGAATATTAATCAAAAGAGGAAGTGGCGGTGGTGGTTGAACTGAAACTGGTGCATTCTGCTGTATGTGATTGCTGATTCTCATCGGAGATTCAACATTCTGATCCCAAACATCGGAAAATCTGGGTGATGAGTCAATACTTCTGCTTGAATATCTCTCTGGAGATGATGAACTGGGCGGCGATGGTGAATCAGATTCCCCGTTAATGACCAATATAGGTACAAAATCTGCTAGCGGTGGAGAGGAAGGGGAATGATAGTGAGGTAGCGGAGCAGTAGGAAGAGCAAGTAGTTGGGGTGACTTGGGCTGTGAATTTTTCGGACTCAAACTGACGGGTGGAGAAATGCTGAGCGATACAGACCTAACTGGGGAGCCCGAATGGGTAGTGGAAGAGGAGCATGAAGAAGAAGATGAGGTGGAGGCAGCAAAATTGTTGACGTCAACGGCGGCAAAATCCCTACGGGAGGCGGATCCAGTTGCGATGGAACTTCCTCTACCATCTAAAGATTGATTTGGGGAGTAAAACTCGTCATCATCTTCAGTTGTAGGGGAGATAACATGTGCATTCGTGTGTCCATGTAATGGCGGCAATGGGTGGATCTCTGGTGAGTCCATTTTTGTGGAAGTAGGAGGGGGAGGACGACTGTGTGCACTAACCATAGTACCCAAGTATAGAAATTCAGAACTGGTGTGAGATGGTCTTTGTAATTTAGGAATATTAGTTGGGTCTCTAGTGCTGCTATTAGATCTGTGTGTTTTGTTATCAGTTGAATCATGATTTCTTCTTCTGTGGACAAAGATAGCAATGGAGATAAGAAGTATAGCAGCAAGAACAGATGCGATGGCAGTAGCTATAAGTTTAGATGAAATGTTTTTAGATTTGGATGAATGAGGAAGGATAAGGGAAGAAATATTAGCAGGAAAAGAAGCAAAAGCAGAAGGTGGAGGAGGAGAAGGAGAAGGGAAAGAGGGAAAAAAGGGAGTGTTGTTATTAGGAGTAGAAGAAGAAGAAGAAGAAGAAGAATCAAAAGGGTATTTGGGAGTAGTAGAGGAAGAAGGTGGATGTGAATCTTGTGGGAAAAATGGCTGATGAAGAACACGGCGGTTGTTGGTGGAGACAGCGACGGAGAAGAGGAGTAGGAGGAGGAAGAAGAAGAAGGAAGAGGAAGAAGGAAGCATGGTGACGGAGAGAGAGAGAGAGAGTGTAGGTAAGGTAAGGTAAGCTAGATAGAGAGGAGAGAGAGAGAGAGATGTAGAAATGTATGCATGGATTTGGAGAGTAATTGAGTGTGAAAAGGTTGAAATAGTGATGAGTAGTACCTGGAGTCTCCACCCTATATTTCTACTCATTTTCTCAATCAGTAAACCTGGACGGACTACTGGACTACTATTTTACTAGTCAACCCATACGCATGTTTCAATTTATATTAAATAATAACAATTTAAGTTTAAAATCATAATGAAATGTAATTACATAAATAAATATTAGTAGTATATCATTGTTTGATGGACAAATATCTCAAATATTTTTTTTATGGAACCTCATTAATAAAAAATATAAATTAACTATGACAAAAAAAATTAATATAATAAATATATTACATTAGAAAATGAATATTTAATTAATGATATTAAATAATTTATAATATATTAATGGTAAATAATATTAAAATATAAATAATATTTAAAATATTTAAAAAATAAAATAAAAGAGGATGAATAATAGTTCGTCAAATTTAATATCAAATACAAAATACAATATTATGAGTTGGCATATATGAATTTCCATCTAGAATTTCAATAGTGATGATAATTGTGCGAGGCAGGAAGATTTTAGTTTAATTGGGACGGGATGAATTTTTGAGTATGTGAATAGGAGATTGGTTGAAATTACTCTCTTTTTTTTCTTTTTTTTTGGGAAAGGGTAAAAAATGTATTTAAATTATGTGAAAGAAATAAAAATGTCTTCATTTATTAATATTTTGATTTAAAAATATCTTTGCAGACAATACTTTGCTTCAAAAATATCCCTATAGTTACAAAATGGGTCAAAATGTCCTTTTATGAATAAATATATTTTTTTTCTTTTTAAACACATCTTTTTTCTAATTAAAATATTATTGAAGAACAATATCTTTCTTCTAAAATCACTTTAACGAATAAAACTCAGGAAATACTTTTTTTTCTTAATCTCCTTTTATCAATTACAACAGAATAACTTCATGTACCCTTTATAAGATTATAGTATATCCATCATTAATTTATATTTATATAACGATAAAAATAATGATAATAAAATAAGAAATATTTTATTTTTAAATTTTTTTCTGAATTGAAGTAGAATCAACATTTGCTAACTTTTTTTTAAAAATATTTTTAGAAAAAGAATATATTTTGCCATTAAATAACAATAATAACATTTTTGGACCAAACTATTGAAAATAAGAATATTTTGGACCAAACTACAAACGCAGGGCATTTTTGTTCCTTTCGTATAGTTTAAGGGCATTTTTGGATCAAAGTATTGACGATAAGAATATATTTGTACCAAACTACAAACGGAGGACATTTTTGTTCCTTTCGTATAGTTTAAGGACATTTTTGCGTCAAAGTATTGATGGTAAAAACATTTTTATATCAAACTATAAATTAAGGAAATTTTTGTTCCTTTTACATAATTTAAGGACGCATTTTACTTTTTCACTTTTTTTATTAAAAAAAATAATGCGGAACTAGGCGGTTTTGAAAGTTTAAATATATTCAACTTTATTCTCTTGCTATCATTTTCTGTATATTGATTTTTTGTAATTTACTTTAGGGCAAAGGGTCAAATATATCCATGTACTATTGAAAATAATTTAAATATACCCTTCGTCATATTTTTGAGCTAAATATATCCCTTTCGTTATATCTTGGGGCTAAATATGTCCCTCATATCATACTTTTGTACTGATTTACCCTTATATCTAACTGAGGGACATAACAACTAAGATTAAAAGAACACATTCAATTTTAAATAGACTCAATGGTGATTCAACCCACCCGACCTAATAACATAACCCAATCTAATTAATTATATTGACCACCCAATTCAATCTTCAAAATAGAATAACAGAACATTGAAGAAAACTTCTTTGTTTAATGGGAAATTACAAAGCATTGAAGTAATTTTTAGCTAGCCATTATTTTGATGGTTAATCGATTATTGGGAGTGTCAAGTGAATCAGAAGTAAATGAGATGACTGATTTCTCAGATTTTGTGGATGGATGCCTCTCCGTTTCAGTCAATATGCCTAATTTTGCTTACCATAGGCAAGAGAGAAACCACTTTTCCGTGCAAAATTGATTAACGAGTTGATATAAGAATTCAGTAAGCAACACATTAGTTGGCAGCTATCCTATTAATGAAGTTAACCAAGCTTTTGGTTTGCTGTATTTTGTTTTCTTTCATCATTAGGAAATGATATTTTAGAGCTTAATAAATGAGACGAACTGGGAAAGAAGAATGTGTTAACAACAGTATAACAAAGTGTTGAGAGACTCCATTAATGGGAGTTGAGAAAGCTTAGAGAGAGTTTGAGGGAATGAACTGTTTCTTATTCATTCAATCTGTGTGTGTACAAAATGCTAATTACATGTGTATATATATACACGTATGGATATGACAGCTGTAATTTCTAACTAACAAAGATACATTTCTAACTAACTTTCTACAACTAACTAACTAACTGATTTCAGAATATAGTTAATTAACTAAATCTTCAACACTCTCCCTTAAGCTAAGAATTGAAAAATATGTTTTTCATTCCAAGCTTGTCAATCAATGTATCGTGTTGTGGCTTGCATAGCCCTTTAGTTAGAAGATCTGCTTGTTGTTCTCTTGTTCCAATGTGTTGTGTCTGAATTAGTCCCTCTAGTATTTTCTCCCTTACAAAGTGACAATCTATGTCAAAATGTTTTGTTCTTTCATGGAAAACTGGATGTGCTGCTATTTGAATTGCGGCTTTGCTGTAACAAAATAATCTTACTGGTAACTTGACTTCTACTCCTAACTCTTTGAATAAACCTTTCAACCATATTATTTCAGCTACTGTAGAGGCCATGCTTCTGAATTCTGCCTCAGCAGAGCTCCTTGAAACTATGCTTTGTTTCTTTGATTTCCAGGATACCACAACATTTCCTAGTTTTACTATATATCCAGTCACTGATCTTCTGGTCTCAACACATGCTCCCCAGTCTGAATCACAATAAGCTGTCAAAGTTGACTCTTTAGTACTTGGCATAAACAACCCAAGACCAGTTGTTCCTTTTATATACTTTACCACTCAAAGTGCTGCTTCCATATGAGACTATTTTGGAGAGTGCATATATTGGCTAAGTACCTGGACAACAAAGGCTATATCAGGCCTTGTCATTGTTAGGTATAGAAGCTTTCCTACTAGTCTTTGGTATTTTCCATAATCATCAAGAACTATATCCTCTGCACCATTCTTTCTGTCAGTGCATTCATCAAATACAGTAGATGTTAGCTTATGATTGAACTCTAAGGAAGTGGATGCAGGCTTACATCCAGTCAATCCCAGTTCAGACACAAGGCCAAGTTCATACTTCCTTTGATTCATAAGTATCCCTTCTGTTGTCCTAGAGAATTCAATCTCAAGGAAGTATTTCAACTCTCCAAGATCTTTCATTTTGAACTTATGATGCAGGTCTTTATTGTTTGTTGTATGAGTTTTAAATTGCTTCCAGTAATAAGGAGATCATCAACATATACAAGAATAACAAGAATATCAGTTCGTATATGCTGAGTAAACAAGGAGTAATCATAGTGAGATTGTGCAAATCCCATATCAACTAGTGCTTTAGTAAGTTTTAGGTTCCACTGTCTTGGTGCTTGCTTCAGTCCATACAAGGACTTATGAAGTTTGCAGACCATGTGTTTCTCCCCCTGGTTTGCAAAACCTTCAGGAATCTTCATGTACACCTCCTCAGTAAGATCACCTTGAAGGAAGGCATTGTGCACATCCATTTGAAATATAAACCAGCCACAAGAAGCAGCTAAAGCCACCACAGATCTAACTGTAACCATCTTTGCCACAGGAGAAAAAGTCTCAGTGTAATCAAGACCTTCTTATTGACTATACCCCTTAGCTACAAGCCTTGCCTTGTATCTCTCAACCTCCCAAGAAGCTTTATATTTGAATTTGAAAACCCATTTACAGCCTATAGGAATTTTAGAAGCAGGAAGAGGAACAATAGACCAGGTGTCATTATCCTCAAGTGCAGTAATTTCAGCTCTCATAGCCTCTATCCAATAAGTGTCCTGACAAGCCTCCAAATAAGTATTGGGTTCAGGGATGGAAGAATAGGAAGCAAGAGAAGCTCTGTATAGAGGAGATAGTTTAGAATAGGAGACATCCTGAGAAATAGGATACAAGCAGGCATTGTTGGTTGTAGGAGTAACACAAGAATCCAGCCAGACTGGGGGTTTGGAAAGCCTAGAGGATCTCCTAGGTTGAGATTGAAGTATTGGAACTGAGGTTATATCTGTAGATGGAGATACAGTGAGAGGACTGGACTCAGAAACTATAGGAGAAGGCTGACGAGATAGTGAAGGAGAACTGGATGTATCAGGAAAGAGATTGGTAGGAAGAATAATAGGAGGAAATGAATATTGTGATGCAGACTCAAGATCTTTGAAGGGAAAGACTTCTTCCTTAAACACAGTATCTCTACTAACAAAAAAAGATTTTGAACCTAAGGCATATAACACATATCCCTTCTGAGAAGAAGAGTGACCCATGAGTATAGCAGAAATAGCTCTAGGAGAAAATTTGTCAAGTGTCTTTGGAATAGTGGCATAACATAAACTACCAAAAACTCTGAGATGATTAAGACTTGGAGGCTTACCAAACAACTTTTCAAAAGGAGAACACCCCTTTAACAGCATAGAAGGCAATCTGTTAAGAATATATACAGCTGTAGTCACACAACATCCCCAAAATTTCAGAGGTATACTAGCCTGAAACCTCAATGCTTTAGCCATGTCAAGAATAGATCTATGTTTTCTCTCAACTACCCCATTCTATTGAGGAGAGTAGACACAAGAACTTTGATGAATAATCCCATTTGCCTTGAAAAGATCATCTACTTGAGAGTTAAAAAACTCAGTCCCATTGTCTGTTCTCACACACTTGACAGCCAAACCAAATTGTGTTTTAACCATGCATAGGAAATGTTGGAACACAGTAATAGTATCTGACTTTGTATGCATTAAAAATATCCAGGTATATCTGGACATATCATCCACCAATGTTAAGAAATATCTTTTCCCATCATGATTAGGAACCTGTAAGGTCCCCAAACATCACTATGTACAATATCAAAGGCAGAAATAGAAGTAGAAACACTAGTAGGAAATGGTAATCTGGACTGTTTAGCAATTGGACATATAGAACAATGATGCTCAGACATAGGAGCAGTGTTTATACACTTTATTCTACTTAGTACTTTAAGAGAAGCATGGCCAAGTCGTTTGTGCCATAGACTAGTCAGAACATCATTAGAAGAAGAAGTAAGACTGATAGGACTAATGCTAGTGCTTGTACATGAAACTCCAACTGCACAGCTTCTTTCAAAGAGTGATGAATATCCAGCTTCTACCTCAGTATTTAGCAGATATAGACCTTGATCTTCCCTACCAATCCCCAGGACCTTCCCATTGAAGAGATCCTGAAAGATACAAAAGTTAGGGAAAAACAACACAGCACAACCCAGTTGTTTTGTTAGTTGTGAGACAGACAGGAGATTGTCCTTGAACTCTGCTATAAACAACATATCTTTTACCAGTTTATCTTTAAGTACTATAGATTCACCAATATGAGTAATAGGAACTTGATCACCATTGGGTAAATTGACATTCATATATCTCTTAGCAAGGTCTGTAGATTGACTTATTAGAGTGCTACTGTGAACCATATGATTTGATGCACCAGTGTCAATGATCCAATTAGCATTTACTACATCAGTCATAAGAGTTGTATGTATACCTGAGGTACTTGTTGTGGCTACATTAGCTGAAGAGTGAACTTCCTTCCCTTTGACTTTACTTAACATCTGTAGAATCTGATTGTACTGTTCGTGTGTAAACATTGACATGCCCTGTGTACCTGCTGAAGTTGAGTTAGTGCTAGAGGAACTATATGATCTAGCATTAGAGCTTACAGAGGAGTCATAAGTTCCAGAGTCAGTGTGAGCAGCAGCACTATTGGCATAAGATGTGCCTCCTTTCTTCTTAGGATAACCATGAAGCATGTAGCAGGTATCTTTAGTGTGTCCCTTGTAATGACAGAATTCACATTACACTTAAGGTCTACTTGTGATAGAGTTGCCATTTCTTTCATCACCATAGCCATGCCTACCATCACCATAGTTCATGTTCCTGTAAACACCATTTTGACTTCCACCAGGAGGTCCTCCACTTGATCCAAAAGTAGTACCATGGTTATAGTATCCACCAGTGCTAGGATGAGTTCCAATAGACATTCTGTTACTCATAAGAGCTGTTTCTGAGAGACTTTCAGTAGGAGTAGAACTACTACTAGCACCATTCATTCTTTGACTTTCAACATTAATTATCATGGCATAGGCTTAGTTGACACTAGGGACATGAACTTGCATCAACACCTGACTCTTAGCATGAGAATATGACTCATTTAAGCCCATAAGAAATTGCCAAAGTTTTTGAAACTGGAAATGTTCAGTGTATTGTTTGGATTCAGGACAAGCACATGATGGATGAAGGATTAGATAATCAACTTCATCCCAAAGCTCTCTTAGTCTAGAGAAGTAATTAGACACTGAAGCAGTCCCCTGTGACAATGTAATTATTTCCTTATGAAGATAGAAAGCTCTAGAAGCATTAACCTTATCAAACCTTTCACGAAGATCTTCCCACACTGCGTGAGCATCAAATCCATTGATGACAGTGCTCACTAAGCTCTTAGAAACAGTATTCATAATCCATCCTAAAACAATGGCATTACACCTATCCCAAACAGGATGCTACGAAGCAGGATGCATATCCTTTTTACAGGTTCCTAATAGAAATCCTAACTTATTTTTGCCAAGTAACACAAGCTTCAAGGATTTACTCCACAGAGAGTAATTTTCAGAACCTAAAAGTTGAATTAAGATTAGAACAGAACCTTGAGTATCTGATGCATGAATGAACAAAGGATGATTATGATCTATTGATGCTGAAGTCTGGACTCCAGTGACTGCAACATTATCAACAACAGACGACATGATTGAAGTTTAGAAGAAGAAAAAAAACGCAACGGAGATCTGCTCACTCTTCAACACTTTTTGTAGAACTTCAATCGATCCCTAATCTGACCGAGAATGAAAGAATTTGCAGAGGAAAAAATAGAAAAGTCCTTACTGCTCTTATACCATGTGGAGAGACTCCATCAATGGGAGTTGAGAAAGCTTAGAGAGAGTTTGAGGGAATGAACTGTTTCTTATTCATTCAATCTGTGTGTGTACAAAATGCTAATTACATGTGTATATATATATAAGTATAGATATGACAGCTGTAATTCTTAACTAACAAAGATACTTTTCTAACTAACTTTCTACAACTAACTAACTAACTGATTTCAGAATATAGTTAAATAACTAAATCTTCAACACAAATAGGGATCTCCAATCATGCACTAGGTTTTCTTTGCGTTGAAGACTGAATTGGAGTGGGGCGAGGCGGATATCATAATCGAGTCTATTTTAAATTGAATGAATTTTTTTAATCTTGGTCGTTCATGTATTCCTCAGTTAGATATAAGGGTAAATCAGTACCAAAATATGATGGGAGTATATTTAGCCCCAAAGTATAACATGAGGGGTATATTTAGCCCAAAAGTATAACGAAGGGCATATTTAAACTATTTTCAATAGTATAAGGGTATATTTGACCCTTTGCCGTTTACTTTAATAATTGCAATTAATTCCCAAACTAATTCCCTTGACTTTTTACATCAAAGCAATACATGGGGTGATTTCTGTAATCTACTTTAGTAATTTCACTCAGTTTTCAAACTAATCCCTTTGACATTTTACATCAAAACAATACGTAGAGTAATTTTTGTAATTTACTTTAATAATTGCAATTAATTTCCAAACTAAATCCCTTGACTTTTTTACAACAAAGCAGTACATGGGGTGATTTTTTAATCTACTCTAGTATTTGCACTTAATTTCCAAACTAATTCCTTTGACATTTTACATCAAAACAATACATAGAGCAATTTTTGTAATTTACTTTAACAATGTATTTTAAATATTGTGATTGTCACGATTCAAAGTACATCTTAGACGTTACATGGCGTATAAGACCTTGTGAGACCCTACACGAGCTACTTGACATATACAAATAGATAATAGACAAAAAGTAACACATTTTATATCAAGTAGAAGAGTTTGACATTTGAATAGCGGAAGTCTAACATAATCTTGACAAACGATCTATCACATAAAAAAGAGTGGTCGAGATGTATACTTTCAAACACAAGAGACATAAGCAATAAAGACGACGACGTCCTCGAAGTATGAGGACTCACCATGTCTTCAATTTCTAAGATAATCAACTAGCCATGAGCGGAGGGTGGAGAGTCGGCAATCCCAACATTAGTGAAACAATGTAGACACCAATATGCTTTAGTACATGAAATGTACTAAATATGAGGGCTGTGCATGAAAACATAAAACATAATCATAAGAGGATATAATTGAAAACATGATGTGCATGGCTAAGCGAAACATAGTAAAATCTTTAAAGAAGAATCATAATCATAAACATGGTCAATGCATCTAAGAATCATGAGGAAATATTCATAAAAAATTTGAAGTTAAGTTAATTCATTTTATGGGTATTTACTATTACCGACATAGACCACGTGCTCTATAATGTGAAATCTGGTGTCTTGCTCTCACACCGAAAAAGAGACGTCCTTACTTGCCAAAGCAAGAACCTTAACTTTTAGCTTAGGTGGATCCATTTGCTCTGTCACCTAATACAACCTATGGGGAAACGTAGTTAGGGACAACAAATTGCTACTAGAGATCTAGCCTCTTTCTCAATATTCTTTCGATGTTAAGTAAGAATCCCAACGGAAGTAGTCATAAACATAAGCATTCCATCATCCATGTAAAAGCACAATTAACTTACTAGTTCAAGCTTAAAAAAATCATTAAATAGCTCCTTAAATCTTGAATGATGTATGAGTGAGAAAACCTTTCACTAAACCATATAATCGCTTAATGTGAAAAAGTTTTTCACATTTGAATTGATGTCAATCTTAAATCAATCTAGATCATAAGATATTCCTTTTCATAAATCATGCATAAGCTTGTGAAAACTTCATTCATGGATTCATAGTCTTTCTTCAAATTCATGCAAATTAGGATTCATAGTCAAAATCCAAATCAATGCATGGGCTCATATGAAATTGATTATAAAACATGTAATAGAATCTAAATGATCAAAATCAAACAATTGTATCCATACAAATAGAACTAATGAGGTATTAAATTGAAACCTAACCAAATTTAAAAAAATTTGGAGAGTTGGGACTCAATGGGTGAAGGGAATCCATTGATAAAATCCCTACCTACCTTGATCTTGAAACCTTAAGAAATTGATGAAGGATGGTAACTTGAACTTGAAGAACCCTAGCTTTTTCTTCCTTTGATCTAGAGAGAGGATTTGGAGAAAGCCTTAGAGAGAGTTTGGGAATTTTACTGAATGAGAGAATTAAGAAGCTTTCAAAGGGTAACGGTTAGTTATAGGACTTAGAATAAGGGATAAAATGATGTAGTATAGACATTAGATACATAGGAGAAGATCTAAATACCCCTAAATTAAAACACTCGGAGGGATCTTACGGACTGATCTACGATCCGTATAAATTTCTACGGGCCGTACTGGTCATCTCTAGAACTGGATACTAGGGCTAAATATTTAAATTGTTTCCACGAGATAACTTTACGGCCCGTCTAAGGTTTCACTGACCGTAAATCCAACCTTAGAACCTATGAACCAAAATCCTTCCAAGTCTAAAATGAACTTTCACGAGATAGGTCTACGACCCATCAAAACTTCCACGACTTGCACAACACTTCGTAGACCCACAAGTTAAATAAATTTTTAACTATGTCTAGTAATCCTTCGACGACCACTTTTCTTGGGTTGTAGAACTTTCTACGGACCTTCCTAGTGGTCCGTAGGAAAAGTCAGAAACTCAAATCATGAAATCCTCAAGACCATCCCTACGACTCCCTTCTACGGACCGTAAAAATTTTACAGTCAGTTAATAGTACCCATAGACTTGGATCAGTGGTAAAAATGCAACTTTCCTTTTTTCAGGTTTTATAATGTCTCTTTTGGAAACATTCGTACTCGAATGAACTTGAATAGATTATGAGAGAAACTAACAACTCAGCATAAATGCTATTTCATCAAATACACATAAACATGGGGAACAACTCCAAGCTAAATCATTAAATCAAAATCAAGTTTTCGTGAACATGCATGCATATGGAAACATGAGAATAAGTAAGCCGCATGAATCCTAAAGAATGAACCATGAGGAGCTAATACTTCAAGTTAGAGTAGGAGTGGAGGAAAAGAAATGACTATACCGAGATATCATATCGGCTTCGATCTCCCAATTTGCACCCTCAACTAATTGATTCCTCCAATGGACTTGCCCCAAAGCAACCTCTTTATTTCTCAACCTCCAAACTTGCCGGTCTAAAATCTCAACGAAACTTAATTACACGTACGAAAACACGTATCATTAACCTGATTACAAATCCACCATTTTCTTGGTAAATAATTTCACATGTCCGTATACCAAACTTCCACAGCTTATAAGAGCGGTTTCATGACAATATCATTGACTATTCCTAAAAGCAAACACCATTTCTGTAATCTACAAACTTTTGGGTGGTTCTATCCATGCTAAATTTAAGAAAGAAAAATTTGCAAGTGATTTGTTTGGTTTCATGTAATTATATGTTAAAGTAATTTAATAATGCAAAGATTCTTTTATATTGTCCGTGTGTCTTAATTACATAATCCTTTTGAAAATATTTAGTGCATTTTAAAAATGGGATAATTGTATAGCTAGAATGACAAACAAACAATATAAAATAAATACAGTAGCTACCGTTTGATTTATTTGTGTTCCATAGCAAACTGTTTGTCAGTACCTCTCTCCCTCATATTCTCGCTGCCACTCTCCCTCTCTCGCTCGCTTCCTTCGCTCGCCTCTCTCGCTTTATACAATAGAATTGTATAAATTGTGCTTCTAATTGTATAAAGCGAGAGAAAATTGTATATACACATGCAAAAACATATATCTCCATCTCATACACTTATAATTATACAATAAAAGTACTTCCCTGCCCAAGTCTCTTTTGTCTTTCTCTCTTTCTCATTTTACACAAATTCAAATTGTATATAATTTCTCTCTTTCTCGTTTTATACAATTCGATTCAATTGTATATTTCCTGCCCAAGTCTCTTTTGTCTTTCTCCGTTTCTCATCGTTTTATACAAATTCAAATTGTTATACAATTCGTTTTATATACTTCATTTTATACAATTCTCTCCCCAAGTCTCTTTCTCTTTCTCATTTTATACACTTCGTTTTATACAATTCGCTTCAATTGTATATGTATAACGAATTATATATATGTTTGCTATGAAGCGCAATTATGCAAACTTGGGTATAGCATACAAATATGAATTTTATGTTTGCTATATGTGAAAGTTGCCCTTTAAAAATAGGACTTAAGTTAAAATTACCTTGTAGCACGCATTTGAAATACCTTTTGAAGAAAAAAAAAGAAGCAAAACTTATATCAACTATCCAAACAAGACAATTATTTTCCTCGAACTTTTTCTAAAAAAATTCCCGACATTAATAAATGATATGTCCAAAGAGTTTGTTGTAAAACAGAATTTATATGAATTAGGAATTGCATTAGACCATCTATATACTTAGCTTGTGGGACTCAAACGGTTGTATTTGGTATGATTTTATTTGGAATTGGATTTTTTAGGAGTTAAGAGTGAGGTATTTGTGGGGTCAATTGAGTTTATTAAAATGTGCAATTTTGTTATTCTTTCATTCATGTAAGGTGTTTGGTGAATATATTGGAGTAACATTTTATTTATTTGTTTTCTATTTTCTAAAATACTTGTTTTTATATTGTGATTCATCAAATTGACATGACTTTTTTTCTTTCTATATCTTTAGCTAAATATTATATTTTCATAATTTTTGGTAACTTCTTGTTGGTGTTGTAATTTCTATTGTTTTTTTTTATCTATTTGTAAATTTTTTTTTGAAGTTTTTTAGAAACTATATTTTATTTTACTTCACTACTATTTAGAAGTGTGAAGAAGCAATGGCTGAGTCAAAGAAGAAGAGCTAACAATTTAAATTTAAAGGAAAAAATAAGTCTTTTTCTTTTTGCTCAATGACATTTTTCACGCATCTTTTATGCGTGTAGTACATACATGTTGTCATGTCAATAAATTTTTTTAATAAATATAAGTTTTTATAATTTAGATGGTCAATATATATAAGGATGAATTAAAATGTCTAAACTAAATATGTTGACAACTTAAAGGAGTCGTCGATGACTACATATCTTTAAAATATTACTAGTAGTTGGGTGTAGGCATTATAAATTCTTGATGTTGTCATGATATAAGGAGTAATATTATATTATATTTGGGTGACTTGAAACAAAAGGAGTAATATTTATTATCTGAAAATTACATAAAAAATTATAAATCACAATAATTAGCCACTTAAATATGTAAAATTTATATAAAATTTTTGTTGAATCTAATTATATTAGTATCACATAAATTGAGATAAAAAGAATAATATATATCGAAAAATTGGTTTATTTCTCAAATTATATGTCACATATATTGGGGCAAAAGGATCAGTAACATAAACAATCTGGAAATTACGTAAAAACACTAAAAAAAACATAATAATTAACAACTTAAAATACTTTTAAAAAAAATTTATGTAAAAAGTATTAAGAATTAAAATAATTTACAATTTAAAATATTTTTAAGAATCATACAAAAACTTGATTGATACTCTAAATTTTATCTGTACTATATAAATTGAGACAAAATAAATAAATACATATTGGACTCATGCACATAAATTGGAATAGAAAAAATAACCTATAATATCTGAATATTACGTAAAAATTTGCTATAAATTAATAAGGTAGTATTTGGTATGGTTTTATTTGGAATTAGATCAAATTAGAATATCAATTAAACTTTTAGGAGTCAAGAGTGAGGTATTTTTGGGATCTTGAGATAAATTTTTAACAAATCTTGCTTAATTGATTTAACTATTATGAAGAAAAAAGATTTATTTTGACATCAATTTAAATGTGCGATTTTAATATTTTTGTTGTTCTTTGATTCATTTAAGGTGTTTGGTGAATATATTGAAGTGACATTTTATTATTTATTTTTCTAGGGTCTAACACATTTTTTGATATTGTTATTCCTCAAATTTGACATGACTTTTCGGATATCTTTAGTCAAGTATTTATTTTCATAATTTTTGGTAACTTGTAGTTAGTGTTGAAGTTTCTATCGCTGGTTTTGTTTATTTGCAAATCCTTTTTGAAGTTTTTTAAGCAAATCACTAATTACTATTTTTTTTTGTCTATTTTTATTTGTCATGTTACACTTTTTGAAAGTTAATATGACTAAGTTTTAAAGTTAAATTAGATTACATTAATTTGATATTTTAAACAAAAAAATTAAGATATTCAAAAATTATACGAAAAGTACTATAAATTGTAATTTTTTGCATACTAATATGATGAAAAAATATTCTTAAAATGTTAGTCAAAATTCTTATAGTTTGACTTTAAAAATAGAAATCATTTCAAATAATAGTGAACATAGGGAGTAATATAGAGAAGTCCAGAAAGCATGTGTTCATCAATATGACTCCATCCTACAAAGGCAGAGTAATATATATTATTTGAAATTATGAAGAAAAAAAAAACAACCTATAGACTGCAACAATTAATAATTTAAAATATTAAAAAATCATATAAAATTTGAATAAATTTCTAAATTTCAATTATATGACATAAATTAAAACATATATACATTTAACAATTTAAAATATTTAATAATCACATAAAAATTTGAATGAATTTCTAAATTTCAATTATATGACATAAATTATATATATATATATATATATATATATATATATATATATATATATATATATATATATATATATATATATATATAGGGAGATTGCCGACAGTCCCTACGCATGATTTGTGGTGAAAAAAAGGAGGCGAGTTAAATGTGTTATGATTCTGTCGAAGCTACCAAGAAATTTAACATGTACCCACTTCGTCTGGTACGATGCAAAGATTAGTAATCCACAATTTATTAATACAGAGTTTAGTAATGTAGGGATTAATTTTTATAAAGTATTTTTTTTATTATTTTTTATTTAATTTTATGTTTGGTTTAAAATTTTAGAATAATTTTATTTCCTATTATACTCTTGAGTTATTACGAGATTTTATATTTTATTTAATTTGTCAAGTTAAAAACTAAAATATATTTAAAAAATTATTATTATTAATTTTGAGGTGCAATATGTCATGATTGAGATCTTTAACAGCACTGTATATATCTAATTTTTTGTTGGTCAAATACACCTTAAACTTAACATAGATTTAAGGCTACTTAAATTGTTCAAATACATGAAGTTTTTTTTTTAATAAAATAAGTTCAAGTGATCAATCGACGAACAATATTTAAAAAAATCGAAAAAATCACCCAATATATCAAATCAAACATGGAAAAATATATATTAATTTGTGAAATTATCAAATTACATGAAACAAATTTGGAGATTTTAAAAGGACATTTATAAATATTCATATAAATAAAAAGAGCATTAAATTACAAAAAAAAATCAGAAAAAAAAGATTTAAGGATAGTTTAGGGGTCTTATCCAAGGATTGTTAAACCTTGGATTAGTTATCCTTCCCTTTTTTGGGGATGAAATAAGATCTTGTACGAGGTCTAAATAATCCATGGAGTAGGTTAAATAAAGTAACCAAACAATGTTTTTGATGGATTAAATTTTAATCCATGAACTATTTTAATTAATACCTCCTACCAATTGGATTCTAAATACTATAGTTCTATATCAAATTAAATAATTTGAATTCTGTAACTAATATTAGGTGAAAATACATACACCTCATTATGGTTAAAAAATACCCCTTCGTTTCCTTTTTATACAATAGTTGGAACATAATACTTGCCATTTTATAAAATTAATATATAAATTATCATATTATTCCCATTATGATAGAGTAGTTAATTTATCTTGAACAACCTAGAAAATCTATAAGTAACTGATATTTATT
The DNA here is from genome assembly GCA_016801875.1 of Solanum sitiens. Classification (NCBI taxonomy): domain Eukaryota; kingdom Viridiplantae; phylum Streptophyta; class Magnoliopsida; order Solanales; family Solanaceae; genus Solanum; species Solanum sitiens. The sequence continues at coordinate 781,895 of JABWTJ010000429.1, forward strand.
GGAGTACTTCCTACATTAACTTCTTTTTCCATTCACTATTCTAAAAAAATAAATTTTGAAAGAGAAATACCAACAAACAAATTAAAATATTTTTACACAAAATATACAGGAAAATCGAGGTGGAAAAATTTAATTTTAAAATTTATGGATCAATTGGTGATAAAATTTAGCTCCAAAATTAAACTCAAAAATTTAAATAGTCATCCAAATGCGTTTTAATTTTTGAAATCTAACATATTCATCATTTATTATAAAGTTGACTTAAGAAAACATTAAATAAGGATAAAAGGACAAAGTTACTTACTTTCTTAATGCATGTGCAAATTAAAAATGTGACATATACGGAGGGAGTAAATCAATTTATCCTCATTACTCATTAACATTAATGTATGCATTAGTTATGATTGCATTAGCAATGCATGTATTAGTTATACTTGCATTAGTTAAATGGAAAAAGGCCAAAAATATCCCAGAATTATTTGATTTTTTTAAAAATACCCTTCATCCATCTATTTAGCTAAAAATACCCCTCAATCTACCTTTTTGGCCTACTTTTACTGTAACACATCGTCATTCGAAAGAACTAGAAAGAGCTAGAATTAGAAAGAATCATTTTTGGGAAGAATGAAAAATCTGGAAAAGATTTGGTCAAGTTATGTTAAGTTTGAATTTTTAGTCAACTTCAAATGACTATAACTCCTAGTTTATGATGTGTTAGGTGTGCTACTAGATAATGTAGGAAAGATCTTTGAATTATCTTTCCAAATCCGTCGAGTTTGCTCAATTTCAAGTTCGTATGAGTTAGATATGTCCATTTGAAGTGGGATGTCTAGACAAGGAAAGCCAAAACTGGATTTTGGAATGGTATTTTGGTCTTTTACAGACCCAATTAAATTATTTTATTGTCGGTGATTACTTAGGGGTCTAAACTGAATTTGGTCAATTTACGCTTTTGAAATTTGAGTTAACATTTTGAGAGAAGAGAAAAGAAGAGGAGAAAAGAGAAGAGAAAGCAAGAATCATCAAGTTCTTGAAGTTAAGGTCGTGGATTTCGTTAAGGGTGATCCCTACGAGGTATGTCAGATCACATAGTGTTGGATTAGTTCACCCACGCACCAATTATGATTCTATTTAGCGTGATTGTTTTTTTGAAAGAAAAGATTACGAGTTCTTGATGAAATTCTTTTAAATTCTTGTGGGTTGTTGTTGTTGAAGTTGTTGAGAAGTATCTTGAGTTTGATTCATGAAATTAGGTGTTGTTTTGAGTAGAATCTTACTTATTTTGGTGATATAGTCGATTCTAAGTGTTTGGGGAAATAACCAATTGAATTTAGAGGGTTTAGAGTTGAAAAACAAGCAAGAAATTTCGTCAAAAATCTGGGGAGGGGGCTTGGGCGACGCACCTCTCAGAGCACCCCAAAGGGGTTTCTGAAATTTTCCCTCTGGCGCCCTGCGCCTCTCAGAGCACTATTGACGCCAGGTCTTCCACCTTTTCCTACTTCTTTTCGTACTAGTTCCCTAGCAATGTACCTATGTTTTCTAGTGGATTTCTACAATCTAAGGTACGTCTAAACATCATGAAATTGTAGCAGATGTTTGACCACCAAATGATCGTTAGCATTTCGAAATTTTATGGAGCACGTATACTTACTATAATATTTAGTAATGAGCTAACACACAATATTACAAATCCCAAAACTCTTAATTCAGTTAAAACCTTCTATTATTACTTGCATATCCTTTCCAACTTGCTAATCTCCTATTCGTACCCTATACCTATGTATGTGTGCTCTATGAACTCCCTATTAAATTGTTTCCTCTACTTTGAAGAAGTAGCTAGCTAGTTAGAGTAGAAGAATTATTATGATGCATCATTAAAGTGAGAGTATGATCGGTCACTGTTTATGCAGTTGATTTTGCAGCCAAATTGTTATTACTATTACTTCATTTGCATTCTCGACGTTCTTCTCCCATAGCCACAGTAATATGATAAATTGCAGAGATTCATGTGTTTAAGAGAGATAAATGATGAGATTCATTATTAAGTTCAATTGGATTTGGGTCATAGGGCTGCGGATATGGATCAGAGTGGGTTGGAAAAAATCTAATGGGTTAAGGATTTAATTTTATTCAATAAAAAGGTACCATGTAATAAATATTAATAATTAAAAACGTTTAAGTTTAAAGATAAAAAGTAGGTCAAAGAGGTGGATTTAGGGGTATTTTTAGCCAAATAAATGGATAAGGGGTGTTTTAAAACCTTTTTAAATAGTTCAGGGGTATTTTGGCCCTTTTCCGTTAGTTATACATAAATTATTTTTATGCATTGTTTGGTTTGATGCATTAAATAATAGCACGCATTGCATAATTTTTTTTTACAATGATGGACCTGATGTAATTTGCCTAGTGTGATTGAGCAAATCGCTGATTTGGTCCTTAACGCCAAAGTTGACAATACCATTTTTCAAAATTCTTGGCTCAATGGGTGAACATGAAGATGTCGGACCAATCATTTTGGGGCATCGCCGACTCGGTGATTTCATCTCCTTCTGCATCTTTTTCACATTTTGACTTTATTTCAACCTACACTCACTACACCCATGATTGAATCAATAAAATAAAGTTGGATTGCCAAAAAGTTCCTTATTTAATGTTGTGGCATGACACACTTCTTACTCATCGATGATCATTTTTGAGATTTGGGATAGTGTCACTAGAAAAAATTTCCTTTTGCCTTAGATTTAGATAGGTGGAGATCTTACACATTTAAGTTTATTGCTGCTTGATTTACACTGAATGGGAAGAAACCGTTTGAGCCAATGTGGAGAAGTCATTTTTCAGATTCTTCAACACTTTGTCAAACCCTTCAACCTTGTTGAAGATCTTTGTTAGCGTTTCCTTGATTCACTTTATCTCCGATCGAACTGGTTCCTTTGGTTTTGGGAGATCATAAGGTGATATATACTTCTCTTTTTCAGCTTCCCTATCCCTACAATTGCCACCTCGATCTCTCCAATCTCAACTGTTATCTTGATCCTTGTTTCAACCTTGGTTCCCACCCGATCTTAGATAGTTAGGATGAGAATCCCCATTTGATTTCCCATGTAATTCACCTTTTCATTGTACAATGCCTCAAACTTGGCGTCTTGCACTGCTTACTGCTTGTTCCAATTGCATTTACTGTTTTCAATCCACCTCCCATGTCATGTTTGGACAACAAGTCAAGTTGGGTCATCGTCTTAGCTGTGTTTTCATCGTGCTCATGGTACTTTTTCATTTGTTTCTTGCTCATGCCCCATTCTTGAGAACATACTTGATCTCTCTAGTATGTCATGTTAGGCTCGATTTTGTCATATCATTTGGCAATAATATTGTCACATCGAACAATTGTCACATCATCCCACCTGGAATAAGTTGATCATCCTAGCCTTTGTCAAGGCTACAATAAAAATATTGCGACAACAAATTTTCTAGAACATCATGTGTTGGACATTATAATAGCAATTTGTGGAACTGCAACCATGTCTCGTGAAGAGGTTCACCCCCATTCTTATAAATTTGTAGATGATGTCCCTAAGATTGACCATTTTTGAGGGAGGAAACAATCTCTCTAAGAATTCCTCGATTAACTCCTCTCAAGAGGTGATAGAATCATTCGACAACTCAGCCAACCACCGTGTGGCTTCCCCTGTCAAATAGAATGAGAATACTCTCAATCGAATGGAGTCTTGTAAGATGTTCTTAAAGAGGAAGGGTCTATAAATATCTACAGAGTTTTTAACTTGTTTATAAGGATTCTCATGATCTAATCCTCCTAACATTCCTTTCATTTGGAGCAACTGTCACATTGTTCCAATTACACGGAACATTTCTCTCCCTGTATTGAGAGCTAACCAAATAGATCTATTGGTTGCAATGCCATTCATATACATGTCATTTGTGTCACCCATTTGATCATTCTGCCTGTAGTGACTAGAGTGGTCACTACCATTATCACTCATATTTAGACCTAAAAATAAACAACAAAACAACATCAAGCAATAATCTACTACAATTTAACAAGTCTACAAACTAACTTTACTAATTGAATTCCTAGCCAACCTTTTTTAGAAACGACGCCATCTTTTATAACACTCAAATTACCCTCAAAACAAAATTGAAGAGTAAGTGGTCGTCGTTAATAAAAATACTCAACTAACAGTCGGATCCAATCTTACAAGAAATGGTATAATGATACGAATTCAAATAGGAAATTAAGAATGTTAACCTATTTATTGTAGCATATTAAGACAAATGGGTGAATAATTCCACTAAATTTACTAAAATATTTTAAAGTATCAAGTGTTACAATTAAACTAAAATTCAGAAATTCAAGCAATTAAAGAGCAATCTAGGGATGCGCGGATGAAATCGATGTTGCATAAGGGTAATTGCGTTGATCAATAATTCTATACAATCATGGATAGGATGAATAATCTTTAATTACACTAATCTTCTTTCGATCTCATAACACTCATTCATAGAATCTCCTTTCAGTCTCTCATATGTGTGACTAACAAATCAACATATTACCTTACATAATATCTCTTTCAACCATATGTGGGGCAAATAAATTTGAACTATAACCTCTCTTTCAAGCAAACTATAGAAATCAAACCTAAATTGCATGCATTAGACTAATTATCCACTCCAATCAATCTCTTTCGAGCATCAATCGAAGACCGAAAATAAGATTAAACTTGCAATCTTAACCATGAGTTAACCTCATGTTAATTAGACTAAATCCATGAATTAACAACAACGAAACAAAGTAAAACACAATACCCACTATATTAAGTCAACACCCAACCACAAAATTGCACCTCTAGAATTGACATTTGCCACTCATCACAAAAAGTAAAGAAATTATATGTACCTATCATGATAACATTCATGAAGGTGATGAAATTAAGCAATCATAATCAACACTCACTTTGATTTAAACCTTCATTTGTCAAATTCAAGAGTGAAATTTAAGAACCCCAAAAGGAAAGATGTTTTTCACAAGGTAAGAAGTGTCATACAAACTCTTAATCACAAAAACTATTCTCTCCAAAAAGTTTTCTCACCAAAAAAATATCTCTCACAAAAAAAAAAGCTCTCTTTTTCTCTCTCCTTTAGGATATTCATAGTTTTTAAAAATTTGACCAAAATTCATTGTGTGACCAACTCGGCGACATTAGTTGGGCTCACCAAACACGATCACTGAATCAATGTCTGTTTCTTAGATTACCTTTCTTTTGCTTCAGACTTCATGTATTTAAACCCTAGTTGGTAAACTTGTTCGATACTGCCTTTCACGTTTGACAGATCACCAATTACCTTTTCTTTTTACCTTTTAAGCCTTTATTTGAATTCAAGTCCTTTCACTTTCAACGATGGTAATTTGATTCTCCTTTCAACTTCAATGATTAACCGTTTCACGTTTAATTTGCCGACCCACCTCAAATATCTTTAATTGTGAGAAATATCACTTTGGGCAAGGTCAGACCCTTTGGATGATTCACCCTTTTGGTTAGGAGACTCCCCATGTGGATTTTATACTTTTTTTCAATGTTTTTGGTCTTTCTTTCTGTGGGGTTCATACCCATTGTAGATAAATATAAGGAAAGTTTAAAATGCAGGAAAGATTGGATTAATGTTTGTTGCTTATTGTTAAAGTCAACAAATGCTGCAACAAATCAAAGATCACCATTTCTTTTTCAACTAAAATCTTACCAAGAAATCTGCATAGGTGCAAAGGTTGAAACCTTGTGTTTTTTATGTTGTCACTGGTGACATCATTAGGATTAGATTTCTCCTATAAATAGAGAGCCCTTGCTCATTTCAAATGGACACCAAGTTAGAGAGAAAATCCATTTTGAGAGCAAAGTGAGGTATTCCATAGACTATACGAGAAAAATAGTCTGTGAAGAAAAATAGAGTGTGATCGATATTTTAGTAAGGTGGAAACCAAAAGAGTGTTGTTCCTTTTAAGTGTGTAGTAGTCACTTTGAATATTGTATTCGTGACTACACAGTGTAAAATTTCTTACTATAGTGATATCAGTTGCTCCTCTTGGCCCGTGGTTTTTCCCTTATTTAGAAGGATTTCCACGTAAAATTCTTGGTGTCGTTATTTTCCCATTTTATTTTCATTATTCTTACCATATATTTTTTGTGTTTGTCCGCATTTTCCCAATAAACTGGTATCAGAGCCAAGGTTATATCCTAGTATGCTCTGTGGTTGCAGCACAGTCTGAACTTCCACATCAGAAAAGATTTACTTTGATTTGCGATAATAATATTTTTGGGGAAAACAATGGAAGCCAACACAAGTAGAATGGTTACTTTGAATGGTGTTAATTATGCCATTTGGAAGGGGAAAATGGAAGATCTTCTTTATGTTAAGAACTTTTACAAACCAGTATTTACCACTGTAAAGCCTGATAATAAAATAGATTAAGAGTGGAATCTGTTGCACAGACAGGTTTGTGGATTCATTAGGCAATGGGTCGAGATAATGTGTTGAACCATATTTCTGGGGAGACACATGCTCGAACCCTATGGGAGCATCTTGAAAGTTTGTATGCTCGGAAGACTGGCAACAACAAAATGTTCTTAATAAAGCAGATGTTGAGTTTAAAGTATGATGATGGTTCTCCGATGACAGATCATCTGAATAATTTTCAGGGGATCATGAACAAATTATCTGCTATGGGCATAAAATTTGATGAAGAAATTCAGGGCTTGCTTCTACTTGGTTCCCTACCAGACTCTTGGGAAATATTTAGAACTTCATTGTCAAATTCTGCTCTAGTTGGTGTGATCTCTATGGATTCCGCCAAGAGTAGTGTCTTGAACGAAGAGATGAGAAGAAAAACTCAAGGTTCTTCTTCGTCGGATGTCCTGATAACTGGCCCAAGGGGGAGAAACAAAACTCGTGGTTCTTAGTATAGAGAACAAAATAGGAGCAAATCCAGAGGCAGACTTAAGGATATTGACTGCTATCATTATGGCATGAAAGGGCACATAAAGAAGTTCTGCAGGAAGTTGAAGAGGGAAATCAAAAACAAAGAGAAAACTAATGAAGATGGTAATGAAAATTGCCTAGCCACCGTTACCACCAAAGATCTTGTTACTGTCTTTGATGCGGATATGATAAATATTGCTTCTAATGAGTTAAGCTGGGTTGTGGACACTGGTATCGCATCTCATGTGACATCAAGGAAGGATTTTTTATCTTCCTATACTCCTGGTGATTTTGGCACCTTGAGTATGGTTAATGAGACTATTTCTACGGTGGTTGGTATTGGTACAATTTGTTTGGAAACTCGTGTTGGAACTAAACTAGTTTTAAACAATGTGAAACATGCTCCTAATGTTTGTCTGCACCTGATTTCTGTTGGTGTTTTGGATGATGAAGGATATGTTAGTACCAATGGTGATGGAAAATGGAAGCTCATCAAGGGTTCCTTGGTTGTGGCTCGTGGTAACAAACGTCGTGGTCTATACTGGACTACGGCCTCTGCTTGTGTTGATATGGTGAATGCGATTGAGAGTGATAGCTCTTCAACGTTATGGCACAAGAGACTTAGCCACATTAGCAAGAAATGACTTAATGTTCTACCCAACAAGAAATTTTTGTCAAATTTCAAAAGTGCTAAATTATAAAAGTGTGAGCACTGCTTGGCTGGTAAACAAAATAGAGTTTCCTTTAAGTCCTACCCTCCTTCGAGAAAGACAGAGTTGCTTGAGTTGGTGCAATCTGATTTATGTGGTCCAATGAAGGCAAAGACATTGGGTGGTGCACTCTACTTTGTCACTTTCATTGATGATTGCCCGAGAAAACTTTGGGTCTATGTTTTGAAGACTAAAGACCAAGTGTTAGGTGTGTTCAAGCAGTTTCAGGCTTCAGTTGAAAGAGAAACTGGAAAGAAACTGAAATGTATTCATACTGATAATGGTGGTGAATATTGTAGACCATTTGACGAATACTGCAAGCATCAAGGTATTAGACACCAGAAGACTCCTCCCAAGACTCCTCAGCTTAATGGTTTGGCTGAGAGGATGAGCATGACCTTGATGGAAAGAGTTAGATGTTTGCTTTCTGAAGCAAAGTTGCCGAACTCATTTTAGGGTGAGGCTTTATTGACCGTTGCACATGTTATTAATCTATCTCCTGCTGTTGCTTTGCAAAGTGATGTACCAAATAGTGTTTGGTATGGAAAGTATGTTTTCTATGACCATTTGAGAGTATTTGGTTGCAAAGCTTTTGTACATGTGCCAAAAGATGAGAGGTCAAAGTTAGATGCCAAGACAAGGCAGTGCATATGGCCTTGATGAGTTCGGTTATAGGCTATATGATCCAATTAAAAAGAAACTTGTGAGAAAGACGTGATATTATTTTCATGGAGAATCAAACAATTGAAGATATTGACAAAGCGGAGAAGCTAGAATCTTCAAGTTTTGATGGTATAGTTCATCATGATGAAGTTCCTTACACAAGTTTGCATGATGTTGTTGGGCTTGATGATCATGGTGACGCCCATAATCATGTATCAGATCAACATGTTGATGTTGATAATAACAATGATATTATTATTGATGATGTTGTTACTCATGAAGTTGTGGACGAATCATATATTTTACTTTGGAGGTCCACAAGACAGCGGTTTCCTTCCTCCCGTTATTCACCCAATGAGTATGTGTTACTCACTGACGGGGGAGAACCTGAATGTTATGAGGAGGCCATGAAAGATGAGCACAAGGATCAATTGATTGAAGCCATGCAAGATGAGATGAAGTCTCTGCATGAGAATCACACTTATGAGTTTGTAAAATTCCCCAAAGGCATGAGAGCTTTGAAGAACAAGTGGGTGTTCAAAGTTAAAGTTGAAGAACACAACTTGAAGCCCAGATACAAAGCTAGATTGGTTGTTAAGGGATTTGGTCAAAGAAAGGGTATTGACTTTGATGAAATATTTTCTCCTGTTGTGAAAATGTCCTCGATTCGTAAAGTTCTAGGTTTGGCTGCTAGTCTTAATTTAGAGATTGAGTAGATGGATGTGAAGACGACTTTCCTTCATGGAGACCTAGAAGAAGAGATTTATATGGAACAAAATGAGGGCTTCAAAGAAGGTAATGAAAATTTTGTATGCAAACTGAAAAAGAGTCTCTATGGCCTTAAACAAGCTCCCAGACAGTAAGTGGTACAAGAAGTTTGAATCTGTTATGGGGGAGCAAGATAAGAAAACTTCAGTTCATTGCGCATTTGTATAAAAATTTTCTGACAATGATTTATCATCCTCTTGCTGTATGTGGATGATATGTTAATTGTGGGCAACAATACTTCCAAGAGTGACGACCTGAAGAAAGAGTTGTGTAAGTTTTTTTTCTATGAAAGACTTGGGTCATCCCAAACAAATTTTGGCATGAGAATTACTCGTCTCATAGATGAAAGGAAGATTTATTTGTCACAGAAGATGTACATTGAACATGTACTAGAGCGATTCAATTTGAAGGATGCTAAGCCTGTTAGCACACCTCTTGCTGGTCATATGAAGTTGAGAAAGAAGATGTGTCCTACATCTAAGGAGGAAAAAGGGAGCATGGCCAAAGTTCCATATTCCTCCGTCGTCGGAAGTCTAATGTATGCAATGGTATGCACTAGACCTGACATTGCTCACGTAGTTGGTGTTGTCAGCAGATTTTTCGACAATCTAGGAAAAGAGCATTGGGAAGCTGTGAAGTGGATACTCATGTATCTTAGAGGAAGCTCAGATGAATGTTTGTGTTTTGGAACATCAAATCCAATCTTGAAAGGCTATACAGATTCTGATATGGAAGGTGACCTTGATAACAGAAAATCCACTACTGGATATTTGTTTACTTTTTCAGGGGGAGCTATATCATCGCAGTCAAAGTTGCAAAAGTGTGTTGCATTATCTACAACTGAAGCTGAGTATATTGCGGCTACTGAAGCGGGCAAGGAGATTATATAGATAAAGCGGTTTCTTCAAGAGCTTGGTTTGCATCAGATGGAGTACATTATCTATTGTGACAGCCAGAGTGAAATATACTTGAGCAAGAACTCCATGTACCATGCAAGAACAAAACACATCGACGTCAGATATCATTGGATTCGTGAGGAATTGGAGAGTGAATCATTTCACGTAAAAAAGATCCACACAAGTGATAATCTAGCAGATATGCTGACCAAGAAAATAGTGAAAGATAAGTTCGAATTATGCAATGAACTTGTGGGTATGAGCTCTATCTAAAGAGAATGAAGATGCCTTCCTCCGGTGAATGGGTCTGGAGGGGGAGATTTGTGGGGGTCCATACCCATTGTAGATAAACATAAGGACAGTTTAAAATGCAGAAAAGGTTGAATTAATGTTTGTTTCTTATTGTTGAAGTCAACAAATGCTACAACAAATCAAAGCTCACCATTTCTTTTTCAACTAAAATCTTACCAAGAAATCTGCATAGGTGCAAAAGTTGAAACCTTGTGTTTTTTATGTTGTCATTGGTGACATCATTAGGAGTAGATTTCTCCTATAAATAGAGAGACCTTGCTCATTTCAAATGTACACCAAGTTAGAGAGAAAATTCATTTTGAGAGCAAAGTGAGGTATTCCATAGACTATACAAGAAAAATAGTCTGTGAAGAAAAATAGAGTGTGAGCGATATTTTAGTAAGGTGAAAACCAAAAGAGTGTTGTTCCTTTTGAGTGTGTAGTAGTCACTTTGAATATTGTATTCGTGACTACACAGTATAAAATTTCTTACTATAGTGATATCAGTTTCTCCTCTTGGCCCGTAGTTTTTCCCTTTTTTAGAAGGGTTTCCACATAAAATTCTTGGTGTCGTTATTTTCCCATTTTATTTCCATTAGTTTTACTTTATATTTTTTGTGTTTGTCTGCGTTTTCCCAACACTTTCATGTATACATCCTTTACTTGTCATTTAGTATTCATAGCTACAAATCATGAAAATATCATAGAATATGACATAATTAAGCATTGAGGACACTAATCGTTGAACTAAAAAGGTCTCAAAAGAATGTAAATCTACCATCTATCATAGGGCATGAAATTATAAAGGTGGGATACAAAATAAAAAAATTGAGTGGAACACAATAATTTTACCTTCCAAAATCATATATCATCTATTAATTAAGTCTCAACCTAGATTTCACAACATCAACTCATTCCTGTAACTCTCCAATCCCATAATATGCTCAACCAATAACATATTTTTTTAATCACAGATAATCACCCAAATCAATTCTCAAAGAGTAAGTCATAGGTTACCTCAAAGGCCAAGAAAATGTGCTATGAACCCTCACCCAATCACTTTTCCTTCTCAGACCATTTTGGAAAACTACCTATCAATCGACATCATGTTATTCTTGAGAACAAAATTCATCAATACTCATTATGCAATATAAAAGTTTAGATAAAATATTGGGTCAAAAACCATAAGTCTCAATTTCAGAACTAGAAGTTTCTTTTGGAATCATACTACCCAGAAGATAAGGTAAGTAACTCAAACATGAAACTCCATCATAAAGAGGATCGAACCTCAAATCACCAAAATACAATTTCACAACTCTAGGATTTTTTTTTCAAATTTCGTTACGTACATGTGATTAAAGGACGAAATTATCAACAAATCGTTTAACTAAAAGCTTGTCACATCCCAAAACCATACCCTAGAAGTTAGAGTACAATCTTGGATTGTAACCGGCGTCGTCGAACTCTCGGAGTTCTAAGACAAGCCTCTTTCATATCATTCATTGCATATACATAGTGAAAAGTAGTGCGGAATTAAAACTTTTCATAAAATAATATAGAAGTCTTTAAACTCTTTCATATAAGTAGAAATTAGGAAAAACACTAAGTCTCAATCTCATCATCTTAAGACACAAGAATACTTGGGACACGGCCCATACTTCAATACGAAAATAGAAAGACACAGTCTATTACAATACTTCAAAGAAAACATAAAAGACATATGCCCTCGAGTCAATTGAGGACATACTTCAACTTCTCTTGAACGATCTTCTAAGTCCAAGTCTTCACTTCCCAAAGCTCTTTACCTATTAAGAACTATAGATAGAAAATAAAGCATAGAATTAGTACAACCACATGTACTAAGTATGGCATTATGCATAAAATTCATGAAAACGGACTTTATTGGAAATATGCATCTTTTCATTTTACAAATCATATTTTAATCATAATAACATCATTAATTAATTTAAAAATGCATAAGAAAACATTAAGACCGAAAGCATAAGTTTAAAGATCGTATTTGGGTTGGAAACGTCCGGGAAATTATCCCCAAGGACCATCAAAGGGTCCTTGAAGAAGGATCCCAAAATCAGTGTGCAGGCTGTCCGAGGCAGCCTTGGCGATGGAGCAGTCAACGGCCAGTCGTGGCTGTGATGCCCCGTCACAGGGTTCCGTTGTGGGGGACTTAGCCAAGAGTGAAGATTGGAACCTTGGCAACCCACTGTATCCACCAACGGAGGGCTGCGATGCCCCGTTGTGGCCGTGACGCCCCGTCAAGGGCAGGCGTCGCAAGCACCTGTTCCTGCGCACAGAGTTGCTGCCAATTAAGGGGTGAATTGGTAAATTCACCCCACTTCTAAATTAAGTGATGGACGGTTATTTGAGGGTCTTATGGGTATTTTAATTAACTATATAAGTAGTTAACACCCTAAAGACTTCATTCTTCCAAATTGAAAACCCAAAACACTTAGAAAATATCCCAAAGACTCCATTGAAGTCCAAATTGAAGAAGCAGCTTGGTGTGGCGTTTTGAGTGGAAATTCTTCATCAAAGTGAAGAATTATCATCCTTGGGTATGGCTTTTGATCCTTGAAACTTATTTCATCAAGGAGCCCAATCCTCAAGATGTTTTTCAAAGTTTTCTAAAGTGAATTGTCCAATTTCGGGATTCTACCATGGGTTCTTGCATAAATGATTTTTAAACATTGAATTATGATCTAATTGATATTGTATTGATGATTTTAACATAAATAACCTATGAACCCATGTAAAATGATGAACCCTAGTTTTGACTACTTATTGGGTTACTTGATATTAAGCTATTATTGATGAATTGTTGTGTAGTTTCTTATGGGATTTATAATGATATAAGAATTGTATTCAATTGATATCTAATTGATATTAGATTGTTAAACCTAGATTGAATTGATGTAGATTCATTGAGTCTTATGGTTATTGCTTTGAATTATTGTTCATGGCCATGGGTAAGGGACTTGTGATGTTGAGTTGGTTGATTTGGCATTGAATTGAAGTGTGGATGAGGGGATGAAGGTATGCTGCCCCATTTTATTTAATTTGATATTAATTATACTTTGATTCTATTGTGCTTGGTATGGTCCACTTATGGTGGCGGTGTTATGTGTTTTACTTGCAATTGACGTGGCCTTGTCGGCGTTACTTTATGCAATATTATGAGTATGGCCTTATTGGAAACTACTTGAAGTTATGTGGTTATTTGTGTAGTTAGATTATGTGAAGCATGACATTACCTATCTACATGTGAAGTTACATAGTCATGTATATATTCTTCTAGTTATGTTGCCTTAAGTGATCATGTAAGACTTTGACCTGACATTATGAGAGTAGTGTTAGGTTAAGTCTTGGTTATTCCTACTTGACTTTATGAGTCTATGTGGAGTATATTAATGATGTTATGATGATATATAGGGTGACTTGAAGATGTTAGGTTGTTTTAGAGGTATTTCTAGAATGACTTGTATTATGTGTTAAAAGTGAAGTATGTGATGTCTTGTCTTGGTTGACTTGTATCTCTTGCTTGATGTATATATGATTATGGATATGTGATGTCTTGATTTAAGGTGTTATAACTCTTAGTCTTGAATGTATGAATGACATGTGACTTTAAATGATGTTATGAGAGTCTTTTATGTTCAAACCTTGACTTAAGGGGAATGTTGAGATTGATTGAAGTGTAAGCCGTAATGGTATCCTTCAAAGTAAAGGAATGATGGACTTAAGGTTAGTTGGCTGGAACGACATCATATTAACACTTAGGAAAGTCATCATGAGCTTCTTATCGCCATTGTGAGGTAGCCCTAGTGGACCTTCCTTGGTAGGGTAAATGTAATTGGGTTATGAACTAAATATGGAACCCTTTTATGTAAACCTAATGTATGAAATACTCTATGAGAAAGAAGGCTAGCACCGAGTGAGTATGGCAAGGGAAGTAGTTCTAGTCAAGTATGAGACTAGAATAAAAAGAAGCCCTTCATATACCTCATTGGAGTAGGATAGAACTACGGATTCCATGTCTTGCTACCATGGTCTATGTAGGTTATTGCCTATTCTCATCATGTGGAATACCTATTAGCATTAGATAAGTTTATGAGGTTTGGGTGGTGGTATGGGACGCTATCTAGACATTGCACAATAGGCTTTGAAGGTGTTATGTGGAATTTCCTAGGTCTTGTCCAAGACCATTATGTGAGTGTCTTATGTGATGTATTATGTGAGTGTCTTATGTGATGAATGAGTCTTAATGAATTAATGAACTAATGACCTATGTTAGTAACTATGTAAATGAATGAGTACCTAATCAAAAGTGGCTTAAGCATTCCTTAGCTAAAGTGTGAGGAGGGCATGGAAGGATGATCTCTTCATGTCTTATCTTTGGAAGTCTTGAGGATGACTTTAGTTAGGGAAGTTGGTTAATCTTGTTGACATGATCTAAACCTTAGGTAGTCTTAAGGACTATTTAGGTAATCTTGAAGAGGTCACTATGGACGTTATCTTCTTGATTTACTTAAGTAGGTCTTTTGATAGCCTTTGGGTAGAGAATGTCATATCACCTATGGTTGGTGATTTAGTGAGAATGATTCTACTATAAGGAGTCCATAGGATCACTTGAGTGTGTGTGTAAGGGATTGTATGGGTGGTTCCTTCACATTTTACTTATGGGAGACTTAGGATTCATGATTGGTAGAGAAATCTCACAATGATGATTATGATTGCTTTTAAAGTATGTATGTAACTCATTGTAGGTAATCTTAAGGGTCGTTTAGGCACATCTAGAGAGGGTATATGGGCGGTCTCTCTTTGTGTGACTTAAGTGAATCTTAGGATGACTTTAAGTGAGGGAATTACATGCTAGAAGATGTTAAAAAGGGAAGGCTAGGACTTCACTGTACAGTGAAGTGAACTCACTGTAAAGTGAGCTTTAAACTTATGCTTTCGGTCTTAATGTTTTCTTATGCGTTTTTAAATTGATTAATGATGTCATTATGATAAAAATATGATTTGTAAAATGAAAAGATGCATATTTCCAATAAAGTCCATTTTCATGATTTTTTATGCATAATGCCATACTTAGTACATGTGGTTGTACTAATTCTATGCTTTATTTTTTATCTATAGTTCTTAATAGGTAAAGAGCTTTATGAAGTGAAGACTTGGACTTAGAAGATCGTTCAAGAGAAGTTGAAGTATGTCCTCACTTGACTCGAGGGCATATGTCTTTTATGTTTTCTTTGAAGTATTGTAATAGACTCGAGGGCATATGTCTTTTATGTTTTCTTTGAAGTATTGTAATAGACTATGTCTTTCTATTTTCGTATTGAAGTATGGGCCGTGTCCCAAGTATTCTTGTGTCTTAAGATGATGAGATTGAGACTTAGTGTTTTTCCTAGTTTCTACTTATATGAAAGAGTTTAAAGACTTCTATATTGTTTTACGAAAAGTTTTAATTCCGCACTACTTTTCACTATGTATATGCAATGAATGATATGAAAGAGGCTTGTCTTAGAACTCCGAGAGTTTGACGACGCCGGTTACAATCCAAGATTGTACTCTAACTCTAGGGTATGGTTTTGGGATGTGACTCTAGGAGTTATGGTCGTTTGAAGTTGACCAAAAACTCACTTTTTAACTTACTAAAAATTTCGAGATTTCCTTATAATTTCCAAAACTAAGTATTTCTAGATTTTAAACTCCTTTTTAGTTCTTTCTAGTTGAGATAGGTTACAGGTTGTGGTTCAAGTTAATAGTTTGTATTTGCAAATACAAAGCCACCCATGTATTTTTGGCTTTCCCGAAAGTGAGGTCGTGAGACTAAGAACGCTAGACTGATGGCCTAAGGAGTGAGTCGACATGAGGTTCAGCCCGAGAGGGTGAACCCTAGTCCCATATATTAACACTCAGCTCGAGAGAGTGAGTGGGGTAAGGAGTAGGCTGGTCTTCATGCGGCAAATAGGTGTCCGATAGGAACGCATTTTAAACGGGGTAAGTTACTCAAGGGAGAACTTATTTCCGTCTATAGTTTAACCTAGTTACTATTATCTGGAAAATTTCCTATCGAAAGCATGTACCCAATGATTTATCTCTACTAGTATTGCAGTCACAACCCAAGACCTCTACCCATTCTTGATTTTCCTTACTTTTAGCATTTTTACTTTAATAATGACACCCCCTCCCCCCTCCTCAATCGATATTTGACACTTTTGTGTCACCCCCCTTTGATTTACAATATTTTTATTCGTTAATCTCTTTAGCTACGACTAGAATAAAATTCTAATTGACTACATCTTCTCGAGGCCGCTCCCTTGGGACACGACCTCAACCCCAACCCTTGGTTGGGTTACTAAATTATCAACGATCGTAGATACTCAATCCATAGTTTAGTGTCGTTGGTCACGATAAACATCTGTTGCAAAAAAATCTTGGATATAAGAAGGTAGAAACCTCTATTTTTTCTCTAATATCTTCTAGATTCAATGTTGACTGAGGGTTCATTGTGAGGGGAAGAAATATAAGGCAAAGATGAACTAGGTGAAAAAGAAAACATTGGGTATGGAATAGAAGGTGAAGGTGAAGGTGGAGGTGAGTGAGTAATGGAAATGTCATTAGCCTGAGAGATATGTTGATATGAGGAAAATAAAATGGATTCTGGAAATATAGAGAAGAAATACTTGTGAAAGGGAAAATATGTTCAGAAAAATAAACATCCCTGGAAATAAAAATCTTCTTATTATCTAAATCCAACAATTTATAACCCTTTTGGTCATTTGAATAACTTAAGAAAACACACTTTCTAGGATTAAGTTGAAACTTATCCCTTCTATTGGCAAGAGTACTAGTATAACATAGACATTCAAAATATTTAAAATGGTTCTCAGAAGGTGATTTTCCAAGGAGGGCTTCATAAGGCGTCTTCCCTTTTAAAACCTTGAATGGAAGTCTCTTAAGCAGGTAAGTAGATGTCAATACACAATCACCCCAATAGATAATAGGCACTTGAGAGTGAAACATTAATGCTCTTGCTACTTCAAATAAGTGTCTACGTTTCCTCTCCACTACTCCATTTTGTTGTGGAGTAGATTAAGTCTAATGAATGATACATAAGAAGTAAGGAAATGGCAAATAGCTTCACTTTTCCCTAATTCCAAGGCATTGTCTGATCGAATGACCTTCACCTTAGCATTATATTGTCTTTCCATAATTTGAAAAAATAATTGCAAAAGTATGAAAGAATGGTTTTGGGTTGCCAATAAATAGGTCCAAGTAGTTCTGCTGAAATCATCAACAATATTTAAAAAATACTTATAATGATTATAAGTAGATTTTATATAACGGCCCCAAGTGTCAATATGAATAATAGCAAAAGAAGAATTGGTTGAAATGTGACTAACAGGAAAAGGCAATCTGGATTGCCTGGAATTTGGACAAATATCACAAACATGATCATAAGAATGAGGAAAAGAAAAGAAACTGACATTTTTCATTAAAGAATAAGGTAAATGTCCCAATCTAATGTACCATAATTTAATATTTGGAACAACATTAGTACATATTAAATGAGAAACAAAATTAGCTGGAACTGTAACAGGAAAAGAAAAAAGACTAGAAACACTAGAAACTTTAGGTAATAGAATTGAAGCTTCATTGAAACATGTGCTAGACTTATGGGGTTGTAGAAGGTACATGCCTTACTTAGATTCACCAAAAACCTGAACCCTCTTCATTGAAGAGCCCTACACCATACATTCATTTCGTGTGAAAGACAGTCTATACTGAAACTAGAAACAAAACCTATGAATTGACATGAAGTTATACTTAAAACTTAAAACATATAACACATTTAGTAAAACCACATCAGAGAAAAGAGACACGTTCCAGTATGAGTGACTTGAATTGCTTGACAATTAGAAAGATCAATAATCAAAGGGACCTTAAGAAAAGACATAGTAGTGAAAGAATTTGAATTAAAACACATGTGCTCTGAGGCACCTGAATCTATGATCCAGATGCTAGAATGCATGAGTGAGAAACAAAATTTGAGATATTTAAATATTGTACCAGCCACTGCATTACTATTTATTTCATTACCATTGTTTGAGTGGATTACCTACTCCGTTTCATTTGCTTAAACATTTGAACAAATTGGTTGTATTGATCCTTGTTGTAGTGTTGATTTTCATTGAAATTTTTTTGCTTGGCTAACATTCATTCCTTCATTGTCTTTCGTGCCCATAACAATATTTTCTTTCACTTGACCTTGATAATTCTTGTTAGTGAAGTGATAATCCTTTGGAAACCTATCAACCGCTAAAATTTCACTTCTAGATGTCCTTCTTTTCCACAATAAGTGCAAGTTTCATTTGGATCATATTTAGCTTTCTTCCTTTTGAATTTGTGAGTTTGTTTTGGAAACTTGTATTGTTGATGATGTTGGAACCTTTGTGGCTGATTAAAGTTCCTTGAAAAAATGGGAATTGAATTAGGCCTTTGTCAAGGTTTTTGAAATCTTGAAATCTATTTCCTCTTTTGAACTGGTTGGTATTTCCTACCATGAAAGAAGATGAATCAGAAGAAACAAGAGGACTTTAATAATTTTTCCTTTGATTCTCATTCTGTAAAATCAAAGAGTAAGCATAGTTAATATTAGGGAAATGATTCATCATTAGAATGTTTTCCCTAGCCTGTGCATAGGTGTCATTTAAACCCATGAGGAACAACATGAGTCTCTCACCTTCCATATATTTGAGCAGCTTAATTTTCCCTTCGCATGTTGCGCACAAAAACAATGTATGTTACCGTTTAGAGGATCAAGCTCATCCCATAACCTCTTTATATTAGTGAATTATCCTACAATATTATTTGTTCCTTGAATTAGTCTACTTAGTTTCTTTTGTAGATGAAACAACTTAGAACCATTGTTTTGACCAAACCTGTGCTCCAAACTGGTCCACAATTCCTTTATATTCCTTGAGTAAATTACACATTCCGCAATATCTCTTAATTAAGAATTCAAGAGCCATGAAGTCTCCATATCATTGGATATATGCCAAAGTGGTACATCTTAAGAGTTTTCTAGAAAAATTGGGGTGAATCGATTGATGAAACCCAACTTATTCTTTGCCGAAAGCGTGATGAGGACAATCCTCTTCCAAACCTAACACCTTTTCCATCAAAAATGTTATTCACCAATGTCATATCAGAGTTATCATAAGGATGAAAGTGATAGAGATAATATAGATCAATATTAGATGCAGTATTTGTGTTACTGTTTGTAAGAGTAGCACCAAATTGGAATTATCTCCCATAGTTGTGATTGAATGTAATTTGTACAAGAAGTACTACTGCTCTGATACAATGTAAAAATTGAGACTGATTTGAGAAATTTTCTTGTTTGCTTATTCATCATGTATGCTCCAATATATATACAAGTGTAAGAAATAAATACTAATGAAATTTATACAACAATCTATACTCCTATTGGCTATCATAATAACAAAACCTACAGATTTATTCTCTTACCGTGCTAAAGAAGATTTCAAGAAAGAAACTTTAGTTGGGCCAGAATTATATTCTTTTCTAGATGTATTTTTGCTAAACCCAAACTTATTTGACTGACTTCTTGGTCTATCATGTGATTTTCGATAACATTCTCTTTGACAACCCAATTTATGTTCGTGAACTTTCTTGGTCTTCTTCTTCTCAAATGCTCTGTCAATGCATACATATAAACTAGAGGTTTGTATTTCAATAGTATTTAATTTTTCGTTAAGATAGGATAAATTTTTATTTTAAATATTTTACCATTAGAATTTTTAAAGTATTTTCAGAAAACTTTTGAGAAATATGTCTTGGTTATCTTGATATTTATTCTTAAATTAAAAATTTATGGATTAAAGATAGTAGATTAATATCATTGGATATAAATATTTTTAAAAAATTAGTTATTCAATTAATAATTTAACTAAATATGAGATAGCATGAACGTTCATTTTATTTCAATTATTAAGTATATCTAACTAATCAACAATCTTCTTTTCTTTTTGGGTGGAGAACATAAATAATTTGGAGGAATTAGGACTGTTTGGTAGTTAAGGTCTTGTCTCTAATTTTTATGTATATTAAGTTGAAGTTTCTACTTCTAATTCATCGAATTTTATCTTTGCTTATTATTTATGCAAGTAAGTCCAATAGTGAATGTTCGTAGAATATTTTGAATTAGCTTTCTCGTCTTTCCAGTTATGTATTTCATTTTTCCATGGTTCTTAGTTAAAGATTTAGACAGTTTCATGCTCTCTTGAAAAGATTACTGGAACATTTAGAGGAGGTCGCCATTGCTCTTACTTTCAGAATTTTTAATTGACATGCAATTTCAAGGTTACATTTAGACTTGCATAAGAGAGATTGGATTAAGGGTGTGTTTGGTATGGAGGAAAATCTTTTCCATGGAAAATGTTTTCCTAGAAAATGTTTTTCTGGAAAACAAGTAGATTTTGGACTTATTTTCTCATGTTTGGTTGGTGAGTAGAAAATATTTTCCGGAAATGATTTTTAGTGTTTGATTTTATGAATGAAAAATATTTTTGAGAGACATCTTTTATTTTTACTAGAGTAAAAAATAATTTATAAAATTGAAAACAAAATTGAAAACAAAATTATTATTTTTTGGGGTGGTGGTGGTGGTGGGGTGGGGTGGGGTGTGGGTAGTGGGTGGGAGGAGGGGGTAGGAGTGTGAAAAATAAAATTAAAAGTTGATAGTATTTTTAAAAAATAAAATTAATTTTTTTGGGGTTGGAAGGGGGGGGGGGTAGGAGTTTAAAAATAAAAATTTTAAGTTGAAAATATTTAAATGAAGCAAAATTAATTTTATGGGGAGGGACTGGGGGTGGGGTGGGGTGGGGGCTGGCCGATCGGGGGTGGGGGGTGGTTCAGTGATCGGGTGAAAAAATAAATTTTTGAAATTGAAAATATTTTTTTAAAATTGATGTTTTCCCAAAAAAAATATAATTTGAAATTGGAGGAGAGTTTTGAAAAATGTTTTCCTTAATTTTTGAAGGGAAGTCATTTTCCTTAATTTTGAGGAAAATGAGTTGATTTGGAAAACATTTTCCAAAACTTTTGTCCCAACCAAACATGGGAAAATTGAAAAATATTTTCCAGAAATTGTTTTCCTTCATACCAAACACACTCTAAGTATCTTTGCAGCCTAAATTGATGTTTGATATTTTATTCTACTTCAATTGTTGTTCACTTGCCAAGACTTCTATTGAATAGTCTGTAATCACAATTTGTTCCTGTTACTTTCAGTTTTCTAGTCCTATTTCTTCTTCATAAAGACTTTCTTAATTTCACTGAACATACTTGAAACTCTTATGTGATAATCTAATGAGACTATATTTTTTTAGCTAGCAAAGTTTTCAATTATAAAAATATAAATATATGTAGAAATATGTTTAGAAGGAAGAAACACACTTTAGTTGTCCCAAAGGGTTTTGTAAGATTCTTGAAAATCACATTGATTTGGATTATAACTTTTATTCATAGTGTTAATTTCAAATTTTTTAAAAAACATGCACATTCAGACATTGAAGACCAACAATCGTAATGATTCAGTGTTCATACCTAGAAACTACATCTTAATATTCAAATGTGCATTTAGATTCAGACGTCTTAATCTTAATGAAAATAAATGAGGCCTCAAGTTACTGTTCTAATCAAAAATTTAATTTGTGTGTTGAATATGAATGTAATGACCCTCATGGCCATTTTGAGTTTTCTACTTGTTTTTTTCTATTTTGACGCTCCTCTAGAATTTATTATCTGATTTTCTAGTGACCAAAGTGTTTTGAAGAAAAAATTTCAATTTCAGGACTTTAAATTTTGGAATATTTGACCAAAGCAAACTTTAGGGTTAACAAAGATGAATTTGAGTTTTGATAATTCTATTAGATTTGTAGAGTGGTTTATGACCTAGTTGGAGGCTTGACATAGTTTTCGAGGTATTTGTAGGTGTTTTAGACCTTTAATAAGAATTTTATGGTATCTTAAGTTTAAATTTGATCATGCTCAACATTTGATCAAGACGATGTCAAAATCATTATTTGATTATTCTAGTTGGTCCAAAATGCATTTTGTGATCAATTTGACCTAATGATTTATGTTCGGAAGGTTCCACAGGAGTTTCGAGCATTCATTTCGTAAATTTAGATATTTTTTATGTTATTGATATCTAGTTCCAGACATCTTTCTATGTTATTGTAATAAGGCATGTCTCATATTCATGAATGACAAAATTCCTTGGAATTTGTGTTCGTGCTGTGGTGATCCCATTCTAAGGTCAGGTCACAATTACTCTAAGCATTTTTTATATTGGGTTGCGATTGTGATGGTCTGGTTTAGGTCGTTTTCTAGCATTTATGATAGGTTTTAATATTCGTGAAGGACACTTGGGACCTGATTATAGTTAATTCAATTTTTTTTCTAGAACTTTTTATTTTTTTATTTACGGAATTAGAGAGCTAATTTCGGGGAATTTTTTATTTTACTTTCAGATTTCTATATAGGGTGATATTCTAATAGACGAGTTAGGTTTAGTTCCAAATATGGTTGGAGAGCCCTTGGTATGATCTTTCCAATGCCACCAAATTTGCGTGATACCGAGTTCGTATGAGTGAGTTATGCCCTTTGGAAGTTGGAGTATTGGAATAAGGAAAATCCAAATCCAAATTTTAAGGGGTAGTTTGGTCTTTTACTTGCCCTATTAATTAAATTCATTTTTGGTAATTAAGTTAGGGGTGTAAGTGGAACTAGATCAGTTTATACTTTTACCAAAAAAGTTAGGGTTTTGAGAGAAGAGGAGAAAGGAGAAGGGCGTTCAAGATTCGCCAAGATCATCGAAGTAACTTATGGATTTCGTTGGGGGTGATCCCTAAAAAGGTATGTGAGTCTATCTCAACATTGGGTTCGTTCACCCATGTGCCAAGCATGTTTATTTCAGCGTAATCTAGTTCTAAAACGATTAGATTTTAAATGTTCTTGTTGGTTGTTCTTGAATTGCATTCCTTCTTGAACATGAGTTGAAGTTTATGAATTTCTTGAGGTAGTAAGTGTTGTTTCTTGAGTCCATTGAGTTAGATACTTGTGTATATTATGTGGGTACATAAATTGCGAGTGAATTTGAGAAAAGAAATTGAATTAGAATAATTTAAGGTCACAAAACGAGAGGAAACGTTTGTCAAGAATTGACATGGGAAAGTCTGGCGCGGCGCACCCCATAGTACCAGGCAAGCAGGGGCGGCGCACTAGCAGTGCTCCAAAATAGAGCCTCAGTCAAGAAAGGCATGCACGGCTCACCCCGTACGTGCCCGAATCGACGTTTCTCACCCAGTTTTTTTATAATTCAGTCTGATTAAGCCTTTCTAAAGTATTTTAACACTTTCTAATGATTCTAACTAGTCTAAATGACTTCTAAATATATAAAAATCATCCAGAAACACGAATTATCACCTTGAATCCATAACTTCAAATTCAAGGAAAGTTAAGAGTCAAGTCTAGAAAGTTCTTAGAGTCTTTTCAGGAAGTATTTTACAAATGCTTTCAACTTTGTTTTAAGACTTAAAGATCAAGTTGAATAAAGAGTAAAGATAAGGAGAAGAATTTAATTTCAAGTTTTATAAGTCTTTTACAAACGTTTTAACTTCATTTCAAGACTTAAGTTTGAGTTCAATTCAGAGTAAAGTGAAGTCTTTTCTTCAAAGAAGTTGTGGGGACTAAGTATTCCCAAAGAAGTATAAAATGTTTTTATATTTAAATAAGGGTGAAAACTGAGATTTCCAAAGAGCCTTCGGGCTAGTTTTCAGAAAAGAGTAATAGCTTTCTAAATGAAGCAAGTAGGGAAACTAATCTCAAACCACATAAGTAAGTTTCCAAGATAACCTTTGAGCTACGTTTTCAGCAGTAATCTCAAACCACAGAAGTAAGCATGTTTTAAAACATAAGAGCTAATCTAATGATATTTTGAGAGTAATATTGAACACCGATATGAGGGAGAGTTCAGATAACTGCCACCCCATAAACCATGTAGACACCATGGGTAAATAAAGAGTCATACTTTTTAGATGATTCCATTAATGATTTTTAGTATAGACTAGTGGATCCACTTAGTAGTTCAGGTTCTATACTAATGAAAAGGTATAGGAAGGCCCTAGCAGCGTAAGGCAAAACACTGTATCATAACTATAACTCTTTAGTGATGGTTGTCAGTTAGAGAAACTCTCATAGAAGTTAAATGTAATTTATATACATAGTTATTGGTATTTTTACATACATGTCAAAGTTATATTGTATCCTTTGCATACAGATAGAGTTGACATCATGTTTTAAACAACTTTTATTTAAATTGCACTTATTTTAAATTATTTTATATTAAAATGAGTTTTGTCTTGTAGAATTGAGTTGAGCCAGACAAGCTCTTCAAATTTCCCTTTCAAGCCTATGTTAGTATTGTTTAGCATTCTAACTCGCATACTCGTACATTCAATTTACTGATGACAGTTGGCCTGCATCGTATTATGATGCAGACGCAGGTAACGAGGATCGACATCCAACAAACCATTGATCTAGTTGACCACTCCAGAGTAAGTTGGTGATCCTCCTTGCATTCCGGAGGACTCTTTTACTTGATTTCTAGTTTAGTCATTAGTATGTTGTGGGGGTTTTCCCAACATCCATATTAGTTTTAGAGGCTTCATACATAGACAATCAGATTTTAGTCCTTTGAGTCTTTTTAGTATTGTGTCATTTTGTTAAGATTTGGGTTGCCAAATTAGGCCAAGTTTGAATATTTCAGTTTTAAAAACATTCTCAGTTGTTACATTCTTTCAGTTAAGCTTATTGATTATTGTTTTTCGCTGAGTTAAGTAAGTCAGGCCAAGGGTCCGCTCGGGGCTAGCGATGGTCTTCGAGTGACAGCCAAGCCCAGGGTGTAGGCTCGGGGCGTGACATCAAACATGGTATCAGAGCACAAAATTCAAGAGTCCTAGAGAGTCTATGAATTCGTATCTCTAGAGTCCTAGTTATCGGTATGAAGCGCGACACATCTATAATTAGGTGGCTGTAACATTTAGGAAATACCTCACTTCTTTCATATCCCTTTTGTCCGTTAAAGTTTATCTCTAAAAGATTCTCTCTAAATCGTGCTTGTGTATGTTTTCATACAATCATGCCTCCATGAAGAGCAGCAAGAAGTCGTCCATCTAGGAGGAGTGTTAAGGAACAAGGGGTACCCAATGCACCTGAAGTGCAACCCTAGGGAGAAGTTACTAATGTCAAATTCAGAGAGGCAATTAGGATGTTGAGTCAGGATGTGGCTAACCATGTTGGTTAGAAAAGAGGAGCTCGACAAGAAGAGGGTTACACTTCGAGGATTCGTGAGTTCTTGGTTCGAGCACTACTGAGGATCCAGAGAACTTCACTGAGGAAATGAGAAAGGTGTTCAAGGTGATGCATGTTGTGGACACTGAAAGAGTTGATCTAGCTGCTTATCAACTCAAGGGTGTTGCTAGAACTTGGTTTGATTAGTGTAAAGAGGGCAGAGATGAAGATGCACCACCTGCGAGTTGGGATTGTTTTGAGGAGGCTTTCTTGGGGCGTTTGTTTCCCTAAGAACTGAAAGAGACCAAGGAACGTGAGTGCCTCACAGTTAAGAAGGATTTTCTAAGTGTTATTGAGTATGGGTTGAAGTTTACCCAACTATCCCGTTATGCTCCGGAGATGGTTAAGGACATGAGGAGTAGAATGAGTCTGTTTGTTGCTGGTTTGAGCAGTTTATCCAACAAAGAGGGTCGGGCAGCAATGCTTATTGGTGACATGGACATTTTAAGATAGATGATCTATGTGCAGCAGGTAGAGGAAGAAAAGCTAAGAGATAGAGACGAATTAAAGAATAAGAAAGCTAAGACAGGGAATGAATCTGGCAGCAAAAGAGCAGTGCCTATCAATCATCATTCCAATAGAAACAGAAGGGACCTGCTCTATCATCTTCTAAACTCTAGTGCACCTTCACCTAAGAACAAGGGTGAGTACAACAATTAGAGCTTCAAGGCTAAACCCACTTATTCTTAGGGTAGCATGGCATAAGGGGGTAGTAAGCCTTCTGCATGCGCGTAGTGTGGCAAGAACGATTCAAGTGCTTTTTGTGATGGATCCACTGGTTGTTTCAAGTATGGTCAGAATGGGCACTTCATGCGAGAGTGTCCAAAGAACAAGCAGGGAAATAGTAATGGGGGCATCATAGCCCAATCTTCATGAGTTGCTCCACTAGACAGGGTTTCACCTAGGGGATCTACTTCTGGCAATGGCGGAGGAACAAACCATTTGTATGCTCTCAACAATCAGCAAGAGCAAGAGGATTCGCCAGAAGTGACAGGTATGATTCAAGTCTTTGACTCTACTGTTTATGAATTGCTAGACCCAGGAACGAGCTTATCTTTTGTAACTCCATATGTTGCTATGAAATTTGATATTATTCCTAAGCAAATTAGTGAACCATTCAGTGTTTCTACACCTGTTAGTGAGTCCATTTTAGCAGAGTCTATCACGATTGTCCCATTTTCGTCAATGAGAAGAGTACCATGGCTGATTTAGTTGAATTAGACATGGTACATTTGGATGTCATTCTTGGCATGGACTGGCTTCTTGCCTGTTATGCCTTAGTTGATTGTAGAACTCGAATATTCAAGTTTCAGTTTCCAAATGAGCTATTGTTAGAATGGAAAAACAGTTTAGCAGTGCCTAATGGTAAGTGTTGAGATACCTCGTATTCAGTTAGTTCCAGTAGTGAAAGAGTTTCCAGAAGTCTTCGCAGATGATCTTTTCAGAGTCCCTCTTGAGAGAGGTAGAATTCGGTATAGATTTTCTTCCAGATACTCGTCCTATATCTATTCCACCATATAGAATGACACCAACAGAGTTAAAGGAACTTAAGGATAATTTGAAAGATATATTAGAGAAAGGCTTTATTCGACCAAGTGTCTCACCTTTGGGCGCTCCGATCTTGTTTGTGAGAAAGAAAGATGATTCCCTTAAAATGTGTACAGATTATCGTCAATTGAACAAGGTTACCATCAAGAATAAGTATCCTCTCCCAAGAATAGATGATTTATTTGACCAACTTCAAGATGCCACCTATTTTTCTAAGATAGATCTTAGATCTGGCTACCACCAGTTAAGAGTAAGGGAATATGATATTCCGAAGACAGCTTTCAGAACCAGATATGGGCATTATGAGTTTTTCGTCATGTCCTTTGGGTTTACCCATGCGCCTGCAACATTTATGGATCTTATGAATAGAGTATTTTAAACCTTATTTAGATATGTTTGTTATCGTTTTCATTGATTACATACTAATCTATTCAAGGAATAAAGATGATCATGCTAGTCATCTCAGAATAGTTCTTCAGACTTTGAAGGATAGAGAGTTGTATGCCAAGTTCTCTAAGTGTGAGTTTTGGCTTGAGTCTGTGGCATTCTTGGGTCACATAGTTTCTGATGATGGTATTAGAGTTGATACCCAGAAAATTAAGGCAGTGCAAAATTGACTTAGACCCACATCTCCAACTGATATTAGGAGTTTCTTAGGTTTGGCTGGCTACTATAGAAGATTTGTAGAGGATTTCTCGTCTATTTCGTCTCTTCTGATGAAGTTGACTTAGAAAACAATCAAATTTTATCGGTCTGAGCTTGTGAGAAATGTTTTCAAGAATTGAAGAAGAGGTTGACTACTGCCCCAATTTTGACTTTACCAGAGGGTATTCAAGGTTTTGTGGTGTATTGCGATGCATCTAGAGTTGGCTTGGGTTGTGTCCTAATGCAGAATGGCAAGGTTATAGCATATTCCTCAAGATAGTTAAAGGTTCATGAGAAGAACTACCCAACCCATGACTTAGAGTTGGCTGTTATGGTATTCACCTTGAAGATATGGCGTCACTATGTTTATGGTGTTCACGTTGATGTATTCATTGACCACAAGAGCCTACAATATGTGTTCACTGAGAGAGAGCTTAATTTTAAACAAATGAGGTGATTAGAATTGCTCAATGATTATGATATGAGCATTCTTTACCACCCAGGTAAGTCTAATGTGATTGTTGATGCCTTGAGCAGGTTGTCTACGGGTAGTACCACCCATCTTGAAGAAGAGAAGAAAGAACTAGCAAACTATGTGCATAGACTTGCACGTCTAGGAGTCCGACTCATGGATTCCAAAGAAGCAGGAATAGTGGTGACGAATGGGACTGAATCATCATTAGTATCAGAAGTGAAAGAGAAGCAAGACCAAGATCCCATTTTGCTTGAATTGAAGGCAAACATTCATAAGCAAAATGTATTAGCTTTTGAACAAGGGGGATATGGGGTATTGAGATATCATGGTAGATTGTGTGTACCAATGATGGATGGACTCCAAGAGAGAATCATGAAGGAAGCTCATAGCTCCAGATATTCCATTCATCCGGGTTCCACAAAAATGTATTATGATTTGAGAGAAGTATACTGGTAGAATGGCATGAAGAAGGGCATTGCCAAATTTGTTGCTAAGTGTCCAAATTGCCAACAAGTTAAAGTACATCACCAAAGGCCCGATTGTTTGGCTTAGAATATAGAACTTCCGGAATGAAAGTGGGAGATGATTAATATGGATTTCATCACAAGTTTACCAAGGTATTGCAGACAACATGATTCTATTTGGATGATTATCGATAGAATGACAAAATCAACCCACTTTTTGCCGGTAAAGACTACCCATTCGGCATAAGGTTATGCTAGATTGTATATTAAAGAGGTGGTGTGACTTCATGGAGTTCTTGTTTCCATTGTTTTATATAGGGGTGCACAATTAACTGCACAATTCTGGAAATCTTTTCAGAAAAGTTTGGGTTAAAAAATGAACTTAAGTACTACCTTGCCTTTCATCCTCGGACAGATGGGCAAACAGAGTGCATTATTCAGACTTCAGAGGATATGTCAAGGGCATGTCTGATTGATTTTTATGGTAATTGTCAGGATCACCTACCTATAATTGAGTTTGTCTACAATAACAGTTATCACTCTAACATCCAAATGGCTCCTTATGAAGATCTTTATGGGAGAAGATGCAGATCTCCTATTGGATGGTTTGAAGTGGGTGAAACAGGGTTGGTATGATCAGATTTGGTTCACCAAGGTATGGATAAAGTGAAAGTGATTAAAAAGAGGTTGAAAACGGCACAGAGTCGTCAGAAATCCTACACTGATGTCAGGAGAAAAGAGAGAGTTTGAAGTAGATTATTAGGTTTACTTGAAAGTTTCACCCATGAAGGGTGTTATGAGGTTTGCTAAGAAGGGAAACTTAGTCCACAATATATTGAACCTTATATAATATCTAAGAGAATTGTAAATGTAGCCTATGAGTTCGAAATACCACAAGAGTTAGCAGCGGTTTATCCAGTATTTCATGTCTCCATGTTGAAGAAGTGCTTGGGTGATCTTCCATTGATCATTCCAAGTTCCAACTAAAAATGTTGGGATCAAAGATAACTTGTCTTATGAGGATATTCTGGTGCAAACTATAGATCACCAAGTTCGCAAGTTGAGAACAAAAGAGGTAGCATCTGTCAAGTCCCTTTAGAGGAAACAATTTGTAGAAGAAGCTACTTGGGAAGATGAAGAGGACATGAAGATATCTGTAACACTCCGAAAGTACATGACCTAATCTAGAGCTTCACTTGTTGAACTAAGGTTTGTGACACTGTTTTAAGGCCTAAAATAATGTATATGAATCATTTAGGAAGTGTTAGAGTCAAAACGTCAAGGGACGTCCATGACGTCCGGAGACTAGTGAAATAGGTGCTCGTGTGCCTAGGCATGTTTCATGGGGTTTTAGAAGTTGGAATTTAATGAAATTTGGTAGAAAGGTGTTAACATGTATTAGAGTGTGCTTAGGGTCGAAACGTCTGGGTAAGACTCCCCAAGGACTACCCTAAGGGTCTTTGGAGAGGACCCTTGCATTTGACCTAAGTCTGCAAATCTGGGCATTGTGCATCGACGAGCCCAAGTGACGAGGTGTCGATGGATCCATCGTTCAACACTTGGACATTTTAATGAATGACGAAAAATCTAATCTCTGCCGCCAACGACAATTGTGCAGTACGGGGGGCATGGGCATACGTCGACTGACCTACAGACCGTAGGTCGGGGTCTCGTAGGGTAGGTCTGCTTTTGCTGTCCAATTTTTAATGAAGTCAATTAAATTTGTTAGTTGTTTAGGTGGTTGATTAAGGTTTAGGGGGTGTCTAATTAAGTTAATTAAGGGACTATATAAGGACCTAAACCTAATTAAACTAACTCAACTCACTTCAATTCCCAAACTCGAATCCTCTTCCTTCTCTCTACTTTCTCTCTCCCCAAAGAAGACTCCATTGAAGACCAAGGTCAAAGGGCTTAGGGAGGCAAGAAGTCCAATTTTTCTCCATCAATATTCAAGTATTAACAAGGTATGTTAACTCTTCACCTTTGGGACTCCTTTCCCCAAAGAGTTCTTTCAAATTGATTTCCAAAAATTGAGAAAAGCATGAGTTTCATTCTTAATCCAAAATTGATGTTTCAAATTGTATTGTTCTTGATTTCTTTTGATTATTATGGATTCATTATGGATTATTGGTGGATTAGGTTAGTTCTTGATGTTTGACCTAGTTCTATGGAAAAGATCATGAATTGACCCTATTTCCCTAACCCTAGGTTATGAATTCATGTTGAATTGGTTAGTGATGATGCAATTGACTTAGTTCTTGTGTTAATTAATGTTATGTGATGTTATTAAGTCTATTAATGGATTAATATGGTTGGTTGATGGTAATACCATGGAAGAAGGCTTGTGAAGGTTAATTGGTAAGACTTATGATCTTGAATCCTTACTTCAATTGTGATGGCTTATACTTGATGATGGTATTCAATTGAAGTGTTGATTTTGATTAGATTATATAGGTTATGGTATGATGAATGTAATTAAAATGTATTGATTATATGGATTGTGAGATTATGATTAAGGTATGATGATATAAGGTTGATTGTGAATCACTTATGTGCCTTACTATGACATGATGATGAAAATTTGTTAATCTCACATATGAGGGTTGTATTGAAAGGAAGTTCTCATGCAATTCCTTATGATCTAATTATTATGATATACAAGGGGGTTAGTCTTCTATTACCTATACTAAGTTATGATGATTAATAAAGGCTTAAAGATATTTCAAAAAGGAACTCTAGCTTAGCACCGAGTGAACTAGTAGTGAGGAGTGTCCCTTCCCAAGTAGGGAAGGTAGGTTCACCACATTCTCATGAGATAAAGATTACAATGCTAATGGCATAAAAAGGGTCTCTACTATGTCTCCTAGTTCTTGAACTATGTTTCCCCCATAGAAATACTAGCTAGTGGATCCACCTAGAATACTATGTTCATGTTTTGGTAGTACCTTGGAAAGTAGTCCACCTTATTTTGGTGTAGGGTTTCATGACACCGGATTCCACATTATCTCATGTGGTCTATGTTGGTTAAGGCAAGTATTCCCGAAAGTAAAATGAATTAATAAGCGAACTCTAACTAGGGTGACTCAAGGGGTTTCACATAGTCTAGGTAGGGGTATGAGACTCTACCTATACATTTCACTAGTTGGCCTTGAGGGAAGCCCTAGGAGGTTGTTCTTATGCTCTTATAGATTAAATGATACGCATATGTTGACTTTACATGTTGATGATCCTTTATGATGTTAGTGTCACTTATGAACATGGTATTGGTGTATATTGCTATATATGATGACTATTCATGATGCTATGTTATATGACGTTAGACATTACTTGTGATCTTTGTTTGGTTTACTTGGTTAAGTGAGGTTATGGTAATTCACTTGGTCATTGCACTTGTAAGCTTGGCAATGGGTTATGAGTAAGAGTCTTGCATATGTAGTAATGTTATGAACTCTTGTACATGCTTTGTTGTTATAACATAATGTTGGAGTTTCTTTCGTTATGGTTTCTAATATGCTAATACATATATTAACTTGACTCTACATGATGATGTTGGTCTTGTGTTGTATATGGCCTTGTTATAAGGAATATATGAATGTTTACTCATATGTGTTCTTAGTAATGCATAAGGCTTGCCAAAAAGGTAGCTTAGCATAGTTTTGAACAAATGTCCCTTTTAGCATGATTTCAATGTTTTATGTGCATATGTTTCCAGACTTAGTACTTGTGGTGTAGTAACCCATATTTCCATATTTCTACAATTATGTAGGTTTCGGTCATTGAGTTCTTAGAAGGCCAATTGAAGAAGACTTGAATTCTATTCCCCAAGTATTGGTAGGTCCTCATGTTCAGGGATGTTACCTTGTTTCACATTCTAGCTTTAAAGTTTTATTTTCCTAACGACATTGTTCATTCCTTTATCTTTTGGATATTTATGTAAGCCTATATTGGAATGTTGACTTTGTATTGGCTATGTTCAAGATTTGTACTCGTTTAGATGGTTCAATATGAGATGAAGTATTAGAATATTTCTTATGTAATGATTATGTTGTCTAATCGAGAAGCCTATGTAAGCTTCCTATGTGAGGAGTCTATGTAAAGTAAATATGTAGTATGTGAGAGGTCTATGTAAACCTCACTATATTGATATATGTATGAAAAGTTTTAATTCTTCCGCATTTTTAGCGTATTATATGTGATAACGAATGCTAAGAGGCTAGTCTTAATCCTATCCAAGGACGGTGACGCTGGTTACGTCTAGGGGGTGCTCCCGGTCGTGACAAACTTGGTATCAGAGAATGAGGTTAAAGAAAATCTTAGGATTGATGTCTCATTGAACCACGTCTACTTAGATTCTTATTAATGGGTGTGAAGCGTGCCACACTTATGAATGAGAAGCTATGTGATGCTTAGGAATTCTCACTTATTTGTAATCTCTAAAGTCGTGCCTTATGAGTGGTAACACTATGTGTCCTTTTTTCTTCTAGTACTTTTCTTGTGGATATAGGATATGACTACAAGACGTGCAACGTCAAGGAGAGTGGAGGAAGGTTTGGCTAATGCGGGAGTTCCTCCCTAAGATAACCAAGTGCTTCCATAAGACCAAGCTCCTGTCATTCGTCCACCTATGATGGATGGAGATATAAGGTCGGCATTTTTTACTTTGGCTCAAGCCATGACTACCCAAGATCATGCGGTAGACTCTTAAGCCCAGGCCATGACGGCTCAAGCCAATCGGGAGGTCGGACCTCGTGTTCAACCGAATGCTAGTACTACGGCTTCCCGCTTGAGGGACTTCATAAGGATGAACCCTCCTATGTTTTATGGGTCAAAAGTGAATGAAGATCCCCAAGACTACATTGATGAGGTCTACAAGATTCTTTATGCCATGGGGTTGACTTCGAATGAAAAGGTCGAGCTAGCGTCCTATCAACTCAAGGATGTAGCTCAAACATGGTACACCCAATGGAGAGATAAAAGGGCTTTGAGGGCGAGTCCTATCACTTGGGAGGTGTTTAGAAGGGCTTTCCTTGATAGTTTCTTTCCTATGGAGAAAAGGGAGGCAAAAGTGGAAGAATCCATCAACCTTCGTCAAGGAGGTATGAGTGTGCAAGAATACTCCTTGAAGTTCAAAAATTGTCCAAATATTCTCCTTCCTTGGTGTCTAACCCAAGGGATGAGATGAGTCGCTTTATCACGGGAGTGTCTGATGATTTGGTTGAAGAGTGTCGTTGGGCGATGCTCAATGACAACATGGATATTTCTAGATTGATGGTTCATGCACAACAAGTTGAGAAGACTAGACTCAAGAGGAAGAATAAAGAGTTCAATAGGGCCAAGTCATATGAGGGAGGTACTTCTAAGGGTAGGCTTGAGATTCAAGACAAACCTAGGTTCAAGAACAGGGTTTCCAACCAAGTTCCTTCCAAATTTTCCAAGGCTAACAAGGATAGGGTGTCTAACCCTAAGTCCCAAAAGGCAAGAAGTGGAAATTCACAGCAAGAAACCAACTTGTTCTAAGTGTGGTAAAAAACATTGGGGTTAGTGTCTAGTTGGGAAGGAGAATTTCTTTGGGTGTGGAAAGAGTGGCCACATGGTTAGGATTGCCCTAATATAAAGAGTCAAGAGAAGGGGAATGGTCAAGCTCAAGCAAGTGCTATTAGATTTGAAGCTCCAAAGAGGAACCGTTTTTATGCCCTCCGCTCTAGGGGTGAGCAAGAGGAGTCTCCCAATATGTTACAAGTCTTCTCTATTGATGTTTATGCTTTACTTGATCCCGATACTACCTTGTCATTTGTAACTCCTCTAGTAGCTAAAAAGTTTGATGTTGTACCCGATATTTTGATTGAATCATTTTTTGTTACAACCTCAGGGGTGACTCGGTTGTGGCTAGAAGAGTCTTTAGGAGTTGTCCTATATCCTTTCCCAATAGAGTTACATGGGTGGATTTGGGAGAGCTTGATATGGTTGGTTTTGATGTTATTTTGGGAATAGATTGGTTGCATGCTTTTTTTCCATTGATTGTCGGACTAGGGTAGTCAAGTTTAATTTTCGTAATGAACCCGTCTTAGAGTGGAAGGGGGTAACTTAATTCCTAGAGGTCGTATCATCTCTTGTTTGAAAGCTTGTAAAATGATCTCTAAAGGGTGACTTTACCATATTTTAAGAGTCAAAGATCTTGAATCTGACATTCCTCCTATTGAGTCGGTCCCCGTAGTGAAGGACTTTCTGGAAGTCTTTCCCGATGACTTTCCCGGAATTCATCCCAAACGGGAAATTGATTTTTGTATTGACTTATTACTGGATACGAATATCATTTCAATTCCTCCTTATCAGATGGCTCCGGCCAAATTGAAAGAGTTGAAGGCTCAACGCAAGGATTTACTAGATAAAGGTTTCATTCAACCTAGTATTTCTCTATGGGGTCCTCCGGTATTGTTTGTGAAGAAGAAGGATGGGTCGCTTAGGATGTGCATTGATATCCTCAACTCAATAAGGTCACTATTTAGAACAAGTATCCTCTCCCTCTGATTGACTACTTATTTGATCAACTCCAAGGGGCAAGCTACTTTTCTAATATTGACTTGAGATCGGGGTCTCACCAACTTAAGGTGAGAGGTGAGGATGTTCCGAAAATGGCATTTCAAACTAGGTATGGTCATTATCAGTTCCCAGTAATGTCCTCCAGTCTCACTAATGCCCCGACGGCTTTCATGGACCTCATGAATAAGGTGTTTCAAAATTACCTAGATTCTTTTGCCATTGTCTTCATTGACGATATCTTGGTATATTCGAAGAATGAGGGTGAAAACATGGACCATTTGAGAGTGGTATTACAAGTCCTTAAGGAACACCAACTATATGCCAAGTATAGAAAGTGTAAGTTTTGGTTGAAATCGGTGGCGTTTCTTGGTCATATTATTTCAAGTGAGGGTATAAAGATCGATCTAAAAAAAACTGAGGCGGTTAAGATTGGCCTAGACCATTGACTCCAACCGACATTAGGAGTTTCTTGGGTCTAGCCGGGTACTATAGGAGGTTCGTGGATGGTTTTGCATTCATTGCTTCTCCTTTGATGTAACAACCCTAAAAATGAATAGGATCAAGACTTAGGTTGTCAAGAATGCTTGCGATTAGACTAAGGTTTGCACAGACTGATACGCGTAGAACCAGACCTCAGAACCCTTACTACGACCAAGCCAACTAACTTAGGGAGTTAATTGAGCTTGGAAAGGTTGGAACCAACCAAGTAAGGCTCTCGAAAATGAAGATTTAATCGAAGGAGTCTTTATCGGACTTAAAAAGACGAAATTTTAAGTTTTGAAGGTCTAGGGGTAAAATGGTCTTTTACCAGGCTAAGGGTAATATCATAATTACCCTAAATATATATATAATTAATTATTTAATAAAATGGAAGGGCAATTTTGAGAGAGAGAGCCGAATGTGAGCTCTAAAAGTGAAGTCTTGCTCCACCCGGGTTCGAACCTAGGTGGAAGCAATGATTTAACTTGTTTTTATTTAAATGGATAAATTTAATTAATTAATTAGTAAATATTAGCTGATTTAAGAAAAAGAAAAATCAGATTTTAATTAAAGGTTTAACAAGGAGTCCTAGTTTGACTAATTCCCAAACTAAAACTCCTAATTTTAAGCCACTCTCTCTCTCTCTCTCTCTCTCACGTTTAACCACTCATTCTCACGTTTTATCTCTGCCAAAACAAGTTCAAAAACAGAAAATATATTGAAGTTCTTCACACTTGAAGAACTCATACCAAAAATCTAAGAAAACAACATAAATCCATCACTTTAAGCAAAGGGGAGGAGTCTTCCGTCGATTGGTGTTGAAGTGTTGAACTTGGATTAATTTTTGGAGAGGATTTGGGCAGCAATTTCGTGGTTGAACAAGAAAAAAATAAAGGTATGGGTCTTCTTACTCTTGGTCCCTTTCCCAAGAGACCCTTAGGACTCAGACGATTTTAATTCGAAAACTAAGTTGTTCCCCATTGCATATCCCTGTCCTTAGCTCCCATCAAATCATAGGTTGGTATGTTTGCTGGTAGAAATTAGGTGTTGCAATGTGTTTTCGTGATGAATATTTTTATGAACATGTATTTGGAATCATAAGAATGACAAGTTTTGTTGCCGAAAATATGTGTGTGTATGTGAAAAAGTTTACTGTAAACTTACTGTAAATAAGTTTTGATTTATGGCTTCAAGTTTGATATGGTTTTGGTTGTCATTTTAAGTGTCTAAACTTATGTAAATGATGATGTTCATTTAAGTGTAATGTGGCTGAATTTAATGATAAATTCTTGGCCAAATATGTCCATGAAAATGCACCTAAAGGACTCACTAAACACTACTCCAAATGCATGAACTTTAACGTTAAAAAGTGGAGAAAATAGGCTACAAAAAGGTAATCAAAATTTCCAGCTTGTGATGTTTGTTTCGGGCAGGTTCTGGGAATTTTGGAAGAGTTTTAAAAGGGGTTAAAGTAGGTGAGGTCAAGGGGAATCGAACCCAAGACCTCACATGACCAAGAGGCTGAATGTTTTTAAAAAAAAAATGTAATGGAGCTAAGGGGATTCGAACCCCTTAGCTGCTGCCCACGAAATGAATTAATAAGGAAAATGGGGATGGGGGGATTCGAACACATGACTCGTGGGAAGCAAGGAAGAAGGAGAATAAAGAAAAAAAAGGGATGTGAGGCGTGGGAATCGAACCCACGACCTCAAGGCTGGAACTAGAGGAGGAGAAAATAAGTCAATAAAGCAAGTGAGGTTGTGGGGGATTGATCCCACGACCTCACTGCCAATGCCCTCAACTTAGCGAAAATAAAAAGAAAAATATATATGGGGCTGTGGAGGTTCGAACCCACCACCTCACAGCCCCTAGCGAAAATTAATTAAAAGTAAGGAGGCTGTGGGGGTTCGAACCCACAACCTCCCTCTTAGGCGAATTAAAGAACAAAATAAAAGAGGCTGTGGGGGTTTGATCCCACAACCTCTTGGTTTAGGCGAAATTGGACAATAAAAAGGTTAATGAAAATTAAGAAGGGGTTGTGGGGGTTCGAACCCACAACCCATCGGCCAATTTAAGAGAAAGGTTAAGTAGAAAATTAATATTTCAATGTTAATATTGTGATTTAACTTAGAGTCATAATGTTATGAATGTTAGAATAAAATCAATGAAAAATATAAACGATATCCAATTGACTTAAGACTTGGGTTCCCTTGCCAAACTTCCGTATTGATACATAAGTCATACGTGAACAAAATATCCAAGAATAATGCCACCTACGTAGATCAAAATCAAGATCTTGGCATATATTCAACATACATAAGTCTTGTACTACATAATCTTAGGAATGTAAGAATCACTTAACGATCTATGAATGAAGCCCCCTGGCTTGTATGCATAGGCACATAAGTCTAACATACATTCAAAAGTAAGTGAACCTAAGATGTATGAAATAAAATGATGAACCCTAGAAGGGTTAAGTATGAGTGTAAATACACTAAATGGCCAAGTGCATTGGCATATGATGAGATGAACAATGAAATGATGAAATGAACAATGAAATAATGAAACCCCAGAAGGGTTAAGTAAGGGTGTGAAACACACCAAATGGCCAAGTGCATTGGCATATGATGAAATGAACATTCACGTAATAAGAGTTGAATAACTATGAAAAGCAAAGGTGCTAATGATGATGAATGTGGTGACAACATGATATGAGGCTAATGTAAATGATGAGAGCAATCTCAAATGAGCCTAAGTAAATGTTACCAATACGTACTCACCTATGAGAGTGTAAGATAATGAAGAGACCAGTCTCTATGAACACTCTAATGAGAGTATTGAGCTTAACACACTCAATACGAATGATGAGATGAGAAATCATCTAATGAGCTATGATGTCCTCATACTAGAAGCCAGCTTCCATGACGTATGAGATGAATGTAATGGAACTTTATACAGAGTACCGATAGACTAGCTATGAGCGGTGATGCCTTCTTTCGGGAAGGGCGGAGGTTTACGTAACTCTCATGAGATGAGACTGTCCAGAATGCCTGGTATGGGTCTGCTTATATCTCCTAGTCTTTGAACCTATACTGCCAATATAGGGATCTGGCGGGGTTAAATTCCCATGTACGCTAGCATGTTATTGGATCACTTTGGCCGGTGATTCCACCTCTTTTCGGTGTGGGGGAGACACTGGATTTCATGATGCTCACATGATCTATATCGGTTAAAGTTAAATTTCCCAATGAATGAATGAGGCCAGCCTCAAATGATGCACATAATGAAATGAATGAATACCAAAGGTGTTAGGATAGGATAATCAAAAGGTGAGTTAGATTCAAGTAATGACATTAGGTCATTCTTGGTCATTGCACAACGAACCTAATGAAAGTCTTAAACTACATCCTAGGTATAACCGGTGGTTACACTGGACT
The DNA here is from genome assembly GCA_016801875.1 of Solanum sitiens. NCBI lineage: Eukaryota > Viridiplantae > Streptophyta > Magnoliopsida > Solanales > Solanaceae > Solanum > Solanum sitiens. Next base: position 821,264 of record JABWTJ010000429.1, read on the forward strand.
ATGAACGAAATGAAAAGAAGTACGTATGAATGAATGAAGCATACTCTGTGTTTGCTAATGAAGACTCCCTAGTTGAGGTCCCATATGTTGAGCACTCATTTCTGGGATGTCTTAATGTCAAGTCCATGATTCCAAGGTCTCATGGCATATGAATGAATGATATGAACGAAGTTATGTGCTACATGCAAAATGTACTGTATGCTATATGATATGTGCTATATGTAAATATTATGTGCTGTGTGCAAATATGAAAAGCATGATGATGTATGTTATTCTCATAGCATAACTTTCCTATTCCAAATCTGGAAAGCTCACTGACTTTCCTAATCCAAATTTGGAAAGATCATTTACTTTCCTAATCCAAATTTGGAAACTTTCCTAATCTCAATTTGGCAAGTCCACTGACTTGACTTCCAAAAATTATGTTGTTAGGAAAGAGCTATTCTTTCTCATGCATGTCCTTGGTGTGTGCTTGCATATACCCATACTTAGTACAAGTGTGTACTAACCCCATACAAACTCTACTATTTTAGGTGCAGGCACAGGTGGACGCTAGAGCTACAAGATCATCATTGCAGTTATCCGGACGTCCAACATTCATCCGGCTTTGGTAGGTCCTCATGCTTTCGAGGATGCTACTATTTTATGTTCTAGCTTAGTTTAGGAGTTGAGCTAGTGGAGTATGTTCCACTAGCGTTTCTTTCTTATTTTATTCAGACTATGTATTGGGCCATTTTGGCAATTATACAATTATGTTTATTGAACTATTCCTTTCAGTTGCTTATCTCTTAATGTTAGATGGTTGATGGTGAACAATTACGTATTAATGAGAATGTTATTATAAGTATGTTAGGAAACAAAAAGTTTCAAATTTTCCGCTAAAATTAACCTATGTAAAGTAAGAATAACGTAAGTAGGCTTGTCTGCGACCTCTGAGAGGTCAACGACGCCGGTCTCGTCTGGGGTCTAGATTCCAGTCGTGACACTCATGCTTTCGAGGATGCTACTGTTTATGTTCTAGCTTAGTTTAGGAGTTGAGCTAGTGGAGCATGTTCCACTAGCGTTTCTTTCTTATTTTATTCAGACTATGTATGGGTGCCATTTTGGCAATTATACAATTATGTTATTGAACTATTTCTTTCATTTGATTATCTCTTAATGACTAGATGGTTGATGTTGAACGAATTACGAATGTATTAGAAATGTTTAGTAAGTAATGTTTAGAAACAAAAAGTTTTAAATTTTCCGCTAAAATTAACCTATGTAAAGTAAGAATGACGTAAGTAGGCTTGTCTGCGACCTCTGAGAGGTCAACGACGCCGGTCTCGTCTGGGGTCTAGATTCCAGTCGTGACAAAGTTGGTATCAGAGCACTGGGTTAAATTACGAAAATAATAAGTTCACATCAACCACATTGAGTAGTTTCTAAGTCATGGTAGTGAAGTGCACCACTATCCTGGATTAGATACTGCATGATGCGTAGGAATGTTTCCCTTCTTCTGATCTTATCGTGCTTTTCTAAATGTCTCAATTCTTGGTGTTATGAGCGTGTCTAACATCAATCCTTTTGTTTTTCCAGAGAATGAACACTAGGAGAGGAAATGGCCAGAGGAGAGGAGGAGCAACTGCTAGGGGTAATCAGAATCTACCCCAAGCTCCAGCTGAAGGAGTGGCCATACCAGTTAACCCATCTGGGTTGACTGATGCTGAGGTGCGGGCATCTTTGGCCCAAAATGCACAGGCCATTACTATGCAGGCCCAGGCTATGACTGCCCAGGTCAATAGACAGGATGTTCAGAGGGAGAACCCACCGGTACGTAGCATGGCTGACAGACTGAGGGATTTTACAAGGATGAATCCTCCCATTTTCACAGGGGCTAAGACATCGGAGGATCCTCAAGAGTTTATAGATGAGGTGCATAAGATCCTGGTGGCTATGGGGGCCACTGACATTGACAAGGCTGAGCTGGCTTCCTATCAGCTCAGGGATGTTGCACAGACTTGGTACAAGATGTGGCAAGATAGCCGTGTCTTAGGTGGAGTACCAGTCACATGGGAGCTGTTCAAGACAGCATTTCTGGAGAGATTCTTTCCCAGGGAGATGAGGGAGGCCAAGGATGAGGAATTCATCAACCTCAAACAAGGCCACATGACATTCAGGGAGTATTCCCTGAAATTTGTTAAGCTGTCAAGGTATGTTGTTTTTCCCCAAGTATTTAATAGTAAGAATAAGAATAATACTAAACCTTGTTGGAATCTCCCAGGTATGCTACTTCCCTGGTTTCTAACAACAGGGATGAGATGAGCAGGTTCCTCACAGGAATCAATGGAGACCTGGAGGAGGAGTGTCGATCTGCTATGCTCCATGATAATATGGATCTTTCCAGGTTGATGGTGCATGTCCAGCAGGTAGAGGACAGCCGCAGAAAGAGAGGTGTTCATGATGCTAGGAGGCCTAGGCCTCAAGATTAGGTAGGACCCAGTCATGGAGGTCACAGGAACAACTTTGGCGTCCGTGAGCATCCCAGGTTTAAGAAGGGGCTCTCCCACCAAGGGGAGTCAAGTTCATCCAAGAGTCGCTATGATAGGGATTCTGAGTCCAGAGTTAAGAGAAACAATGGAGTTGATACACCTCAGGAAAGGCCACCTTGCAGGAAGTGTGGCAAACTGCATGGAGGAGAGTGTATGATGGGCTCTAATGCTTGTTACAGCTGTGGAAAACCGGGCCACATGGTGAAAGATTGTCCGAATAGGAGAAGTCGAGAACAAGGGAAGGAGAGAGTTCAGACTAATGGCCCGAATGAAGAGGCTCCAAAGAGGCAACGATTCTTTGCACTCAAGTCCAGAGGTGCAGGGGAAGGCACTTCTGATGAAGCCTCGGGTGCGTAACCTTAATTATCCTTTCATATATTTGACTGTATATGGTGTTTATGCCCTAGTATGAGAATTAATAGGTTTGAAGTCATCATATTGGTTGCTGATGTATATGATTTTATGTTGACTTTGTGTTGTATCCTTTGATGAGACTAGTTTAGGGAAGAAATCTTTAGTCTATTAATGTAAAGCTACTAGTAGGTTTCAAGGAGGTGTTCCATCATGTTAATATGTGAATAAGATATTCACCAGTGAAAGTATTGAGGTACCTATGTATGCGTAGGTTCTATAGATGACATACTTATTGTTAGTAAAGAGTAGTGTCATTCGGGGACGAATGTTCCTAAGGGGGGGATAATGTAAAAACCCTAAAAATGAATAGGATCAAGACTTAGGTGTTTCAAGAATGCTTGCGATTAGACCAAGGTCCACACGTATTGATAAGCGTAGAACCAGACCTCAGAACCCTTACTACGACTAATCCAACTAACTTGGGGAGTTAATTGAGCTTGGAAAGGTTGGAACCAACCATATGAGGCTCACGAAAATGAAGGTTTAATCGAAAGATTTTTTACCGGACTCAAAAGAAGAAATTTTAAGTTTTGAGGGTCCAAGGGTAAAATGGTCTTTTCCAGGCCAACGGTAATATTGTAATTACCCTGACAAATTAATTATTTAATTAATTAAGTTAAAAAAATAAAGAAATTCGGGTGGGGCAACCCGAAGTGACCCATTTTCGCAAAATGGGGTCACCCAGGTTCGAACCCCACTAGAAGCAAGATTAAACTTGCTTTTATTTTAATGTGTTAACTTAATTTTTAATAAATAATTAATATTAGCTGATTTAGGAAAAAGAAATCAGATTTTTGTTAATTTTGATTAATTATTGAGTTGACTAATTCAAACCCACAAAGTCCTACTTCTACTAGACTTCTATCTCCCATTTCCCCCACTCTCTCTTGCACGATTCTCTCTCTCTTTCACTCTCTTTTCTTGGCTGAAAACGTGAGAAAACAATCAGCAAAAGAAAAATAAAGTCAAGGCAAAAGTTCATCAAGAACTTGACAGATAGAAACTCAAAGAGAAAACAATCCAGTAATGTTAAGCAGAACTACTACGCTAGTCGGGTGAGGTGTGAGTGTGGGCGTTTGGACTGATTTGTGGAGGAGTTTCTTGGGAAGCATTCTGGACATTTAACAAGAAAACAAGGTATGGGTCTTCTTACTCTTGGTCCCTTTCCCAAGAGACCCCTAGGACTCAGTATATTCGGCTCAAAAACTAAGGTTGATTCCCCTATTTTATGCTCCCTGTCATTAGCTCCCAACGAATGTAGGTTGGTATGAATGCTGGTAGACTTAGGATTATGTGATGTTTGTGTTAAATGTTAATGTGTTGGATGTACGTTAGTTTATTAAAAGACAAACCATGTATGTGTGTTCGAAATTAAGAAAGATGTATGCCATATTTGGAGTCTCGGCCTTGAGGCTTAAAATTGCTAATGTTGTGTTTGTTAATTTACGTACCCAAACTCATGAAGATTGTGATGTTCATAATTAAGAAATGTGTCTGACTTGAATAAGAATTTGATAGCCAATAAATTCTCTAAAGGATGCACTTAAAAATACGTTGAAGTGGAATTATGAAAGAATGTATGAACTAAGTAAAACATTGATGTTATGAGTTAATAGTAACTAAAAATTTCCAGCATTGTACAAGTTAATATAGATTAAATAAAAATGCATATGAATCTGGAAAATTTACTAAAGAAATAAAAGAATGAGGCCACTAGGAATTGAACCCGTGAACTCATCCTTGGGCGAAACAGACACGGCAAAGGGTGAGGGCTGGGGGGTTCGATCCTGGGTCTGAGCAAGGGCTAGAATAAGAGAAAAATTAATGAGGGGAGTGGGATTCGAACCCACCACCCCTCGGTCAGAATTCATGAAGAGTAGAAGGAAAATAAAATTAGAAAAAAGATATTGGGGCTAAGGGGAATCGAACCCCTTAGCTACTGCCGCGAAATTAAATGATAAAACAAGTGAGGCCATGGGGGTTCGACCCCATGACCTCACTGTACATGACCTTAACTTAGAGAAAATATAAAAATATAATTATGGGGCTGTGGGGGTTCGAACCCACCACCTCACAGCCCTTAGCGAAAATTTATTAAAAGAAAGGAGGCTGTGGGGGTTCGAACCCACAACCTCCTTACTTGAACGAAATTAAGAGAAAAATAAAAGAGGTTGTGGGGGTTTGATCCCACAACCTCTTGGTTTAAGAAAGAATAGGAGAATAACATGTTAATAAAAAAAAAGGTGGGGTTGTGGGGACTCGAACCCACAACCCATCGGCCAATGTAAGAGAAATTTAAAATAGAATAGTATGCTTTCAATGTAAATATTGTGATTTGACTTAGAGTTAAAAATATTATGAATATTAGAATGAAATCAATTAATAATGTAAATGACATTCAATTGATTCAAGACTTGGGTTCCTTGCCCAAACTTCCATTTGATACATAAGTCATACGTGAACAAATCAACCACGAATAATGCCACCTACTTAGATCAAATTCAAGATCTTGGCATAACTACAAGATACATAAGTATTGTACTACATAATCTTAGGAATGTAAGAATTACTTAACGAACTATGAATGAAGCCTCATGGCTTGTGTGTATAGACTCATAAGTCTAACATACGTTCAAAAGTAAGTGAACCTAAGATGTATGAAATGAAATGATGAACCCTAGAAGGGTTAAGTATGAGTGTAAATACACTAAATGGCCAAGTGCATTGGCATATGATGAGATGAACAATGAAATAATGAAATCCTAGAAGGATTAAGTAAGGGTGTGAAACACACCAAATGGCCAAGTGCATTGGCATATGATGAAATGAACATTCACGTAATAAGAGGTGAATAACTATGAAAAGCAGAGATGCTAATGATGATAAATGTGGTGACAACATGATAAGAGGCTAACGTAAATGATGAGAGCGATCTCAAATAAGCCTAAGTAAATGTTACCAATACGTACTCACCTATGAGAGTGTAAGATAATGAAGAGACCAGTCTATATGAACACTCTAATGAGAGTATTGAGCTTAACACACTCAATACGAATGATGAGATGAGAAATCATCTAATGAGCTATGATGTCCTTATACTAGAAGTCAGCTTCCATGACGTATGAGATGAATGAAATGGAACTTTATACTGAGCACCGATAGACTAGCTGTGAGCGGTGATGCCTTCTTTCGGGAAGGGCGGAGGTTCACGTAACTCTCATGAGATGAGACTGTCCGGCTTGCCGGGTATGGGTCTCCTTATATCTCCTAGTCTTTGAACCTATACTGCCAATATAGGGATCTGGCGGAGTTAAATTCCCATGTACGCTAGCATGTTATTGGATCACTTTGGCCGGTGATTCCACCTCTTTTCGGTGTGGGGTAGACACTGGATTTCATGATTCTCACATGATCTATGTCGGTTAAAGTTAAAGTTCCCAATGAATGAGGCCAGCCTCAAATGATGCACACAATGAAATAAATGATACCAAAGGTGTTAGGATAGGATAATCAAAAGGTGAGTTAGATTCAAGTAATGACATTAGGTCATTCTTGGTCATTGCACAACGAACCTAATGAAAGTCTTAAACTACATCCTAGGTATAACCGGTGGTTACACTGGACTATGAACGAAATGAAATGAAGTACGTATGAATGAATGAAGCAGACTCTGTGTTTGATAATGAAGACTCCCTAGTTGAGGTCCCATATGTTGAGCCCTCATTTCTGGGATGTCTTAATGTCAAGTCCATGATTCCAAGGTCTCATGGCATATGAATAAATGATATGAAAGAAGTTATGTGCTACATGTAAAATGTACTGTATGCTATATGATATGTGCTATGTGTAAATGTTATGTGCTGTATGCAAATGTGAAAAGTATGATGATGTATGTTATTCTCATGGTATCACTTTCCTAATACAAATTTGGAAAGCTCACTTACTTTCCTAATCCAAATTTGGAAACTTTCCTAATCTCAATTTGGCAAGTCCACTGACTTGACTTCCAAAAATCATGTTGTTAGGAAAGAGCTATTCTTTCTCATGCATGTCCTTGGTGTGTGCTTGCATATACCCATACTTAGTACAAGTGTGTACTAACCCTATACAAACTCTACTATTTTAGGTGCAGGCACAGGTGGACGGTAGAGCTACAGGATCATCGCTGCAGTTATCCGGACGTCCAGCATTCATCTGGTTTTTGGTAGGTCTTCATGCTTTCGAGGATGCTACTGTTTATGTTCTAGCTTAGTTTAGGAGTTGAGCTAGTGGAGCATGTTCCACTAGCGTTTCTTTCTTATTTTATTCGGACTATGTATGGGTGCCATTTTGGCAATTATACAATTATGTTATTGAACTATTTCTTTCATTTGATTATCTCTTAATGACTAGATGGTTGATGTTGAACGAATTACGAATGTATTAGAAATGTTTAGTAAGTAATGTTTAGAAACAAAAAGTTTCAAATTTTCCGCTAAAATTAACCTATGTAAAGTAAGAATGACGTAAGTAGGCTTGTCTGCGACCTCTGAGAGGTCAACGACGCCGGTCTCGTCTGGGGTCTAGATTCCAGTCGTGACAATTCTAGAAGCACATTGGAATAACCATTATCATCTTTAAGTCATCCTATCCACTACTGTAACATCATCAATATAACAAACATATACTCATATAGTCAAGTAGGAATTATCGTGCATCAACTGTAAGACTGCACATACAAGGACATAGTCATAGTCTAACATGATCACCTAATATCAATAGAAGAAACACATACTTTCACATTACTTCACATGTATATAAATATGATCATACTTCACATAAATCACTACACAAAGCATCATAGTATATCAAGTAAGTGCCGACAAGGCCATGATCATCATAATACATAAAGTAACGTCGACAAGGCCACAACATTCACATAGCACCGCCACCATAAGTGGACCATACCAATCACAACATAATTCAAGAGATACATTACTTAAAATAAAGGGAATTAGGGCAGCGTACCACCAATTCATTCTCACCACTTCAATCCATAGCTAAATAATCCAATCCAATACCAATACCTTACCCATGACCATGAACGTCAATTCAATACAAAAACCATAATACTCAATGAATCTAGGTTAATTCAATATATTTATCAACCTAATACAACTTATACATCAATTGAATACAATTCTTACATCATTCAATAGCCCATAGAAAACTACAATAGAATTCATAAGCATTAAGTCAATGTCAAGTAACCCATAAAGTAGTCAAAAACTAGGGTTCATCAATTACATGGGTTCATAGGTTAATTGAGTTAAAATAATCTAATTAACAATAATTCAATCATTATACAATGCTTTAAAACCTTAAATGCAAGAACTCATGGATAAATTATAAGATTGGACAAGTTCATCTTTGAAAACTCTTTCAATTTTGGGTTCCTGATGAATAGAGTTTCAAGGATCAAAAATAATACCTCAATGATGTTAATCCACGAAATTGATGAGGAATGACCACTTAAACCTCCAATCCTAGCTCTTCCTTATGTTTTGGCTTCAATGGAGTTCTAAATAGTTTCTTAGATATTTTGGGATTTGAATTTGAAGAATGAATTCTCTTAAGTGTTTAAGGCTTATAAACATGTTCAAAATACCCAAAGTCCCCTAAGTAACCTCCCAAATTCTTATTTGGACGTGGGGTGAATTTACCAATATATGCCTTAACTTAACAGTGAACTGTGCAGGAACACAACTCATAGATGACTTGCCAAACGACGGGGCGTCAGTCCACAAACGGACCGTCCTGTCCTCCATCGATGAGTTCAGAGACTAGATATTGGGAGCTTGAGCTCCCTAGGCTAAGTCTTGACCCACGCCTCCCATCGATGGGGCGTTGACTGGGCAACGAGCCGTCGTTTGCCTCAGTCGATTGGGCTGGTCCAAGACAGACTTTGGCTCAAATGAAGGTCCTTCCTCAAGGACCCTTGGTTGTTCCTTGGCGATGTTTTCCCGGACGTTTCCAACCCACAAATGCTCGTATATGAGCTTAGGACCTCCCACATCAATTTCATCTAAAACAAACACGTAAAACTTGACGAAACATGCTTAGACACACAAGGTCATTTCAATAAGAACACTATTGATAGTTGTTAAACAATAAAACATGAACTTACTTTGACAATTCTAAGAAAATCCAGAAGACCAACTTGAAATAACAAGATAACACATGGAAACTAAATCCGGAAATTGAATTATTGCTAAAGTTGCAAAAACCAATCTCCAAACACAAACTAAGAACAAATATAATAATAATGTCTAACCCAAAAAACGAGGTTTTAAACCATATTTATAGAAAACATTGTCCTAAATCAAAAGGAATTAAAATAAGGAAAGTTTGTCCAGAAAATGTGGTTGTAATCGACGACTCCCACAGATGGATCGTTAATGAAACGACGTACCATCGACTATCTCCGTCAGTCCAGACTTAAAATCTTTTTTCGTCCTTCAGATTGCATCATCTCTTAATCAGTTGACGGACCAACAACACGGTCCATCGATGCACCTACAGTTCGTCGATGCCTTTTGTTTCTCCAACTTCGGGTACTGGACTATATCTAAACTCATCGACGATTCAACAGAACAATTTTGTCGATCAATTGACGGACCGTCGATCCTTTTCATAGTCCCATACTTGGTAAGATTTCCCCGAGTTTCTCTAGTATCCTGAACTTCAATCGATGGTCACCATCTACGGACCGTCGATGGCCTTTTGGGTCACCTCTGCACTATTTTTCAGCTGCCTTCTGTGTTTTGGTTCTGGACATCTTTCCTGCAAGATAAAGATAAAAACATGTTAAAATACGACAATAAGGCTCTAGACACAAACAACTCTCAAGGAAAAGCATTGAAAGTACTGCAAAACCACTGTACATCAACATCATGATTGTGAAAGATTTTCTGACATAAGGATTCTTAGTGTTGAAAGGTTTTTTCAACTTAACTTTGAATCAAAGATTTAGGAGTTGTTCTAAGGAAACTTAGCTTGGGTTGGCTAGTTGATGAATATTCAATGAAATATAAGTCAAGTAAAGAATTATGACTATTTTTTGTGATTTATGTTTAGCACCAAGAAGATATTTAGATGGAAACTCTCCCGTAGCTAGAGGTCGGGATTCTAGTAGCAATTAATATCTTTATCCCATACCTATGTGCCACCATAGGAAGATTGTCTTAGATAGACATTAGCTAGTTTATCCATATAAGTGAAAAATTAAGGGTCTTGCCTTGACAAGTAATAACACCCATTTTTCGATGTGCGATAGACACCGGATTCCATGTTATAACTAACATGGTCATAAATTTCAGTTAAGGCTACTTTCCACAATAATGATGAACTAAGGTTACTTCAAGAAATATCATAGAAGTGTTCACAGATGAGTTTTACTTGCATTAACCATGATTATAATTATATTTTCTAACCTCTTATCTTATGGTTTTAACTTGGTCTTTAGACATGAAATTTCTTTTTAGCATGATTTTATTACTCTATTCATTGTTATCATACTTGGTATATTTTTGTACTAACACATATTCTTGCATACATTTTTATACTAATGTAGGTCTGGTGCTCTTGGTTTGCATCCCTGTGGCTTGGAGTCACATTTATCACACTTTATTTTTGGTAAGTAAACTTATTTTATTTAGCAAGTGACAATTTACAAATAGTCATCTAAACAAAATGAGTACCCTAGACATAACTCCCCATAAGTAGTCTTCCTCAACTTCCTCTTTCATTAATCTTACACCTACACTATGATGGGTAGTAGTCCAACTTCTTCATGTATGTTGCTACCTTTGGTATTTGGATTGTTCTAAAATAAATCTCTTGTATAATCAGCCGACGTATAAAATCTACTGATCTTCCCTTCGATTGAAATATTCTCCGATTTCGCTCTTGTCATACATAGTAAACAGTTGATGTCATGGCAATTTGGTACACTGTTGCACCATTACTTCTTCCTTTACAATTTTTAATTTCCTATTGTATCTCCCTGTTCCACACCATATTCCCTCTCGACATATTTTTCCATCGTAGTAATTTCTTCCTAATGCTTCCAGAGTGTCAAGCCCCGAGCTACCCCCGAGACGCGAACACGAAACTTAGGACATTAAGTGATCCCACGCTAACCCTGCTCGCATGATCATGAGCATACTAAAGATAATAAACTGATGCGGAAGCTAAATCATAATTTATAATGAAAAGATGGGGAATACCCATATGCTAAAACTGATATAATATGAAGACTGATGAGTTCAATACAATGAAGTTATTAACTCAACACTAAGCTGAAACTAACTATGTCTGAAATAAGCCTCTAATATGGACTAGAAATACTGGGACAAGCCCCAGCTAAATCTAGCAAAAACTTAAACTAAATGACTAAAGACTGAAATGACACTCATGATTGTTGTCCTCGGAGAATGAGGACTCACCACTGAATCTGCTGAACTGGAGATCGGAAATCGATCTATGCGTGATCTGGATGCTGAGAACCTGAACCTACATCACGAGAAGATATAGCGCACGTATGCGTTTGTACTTGAAGGTACTGAGCAAGTAGGATAGAGTAAAGCTGAAATAAAACATAACTGAACAAGCACAAAAGCATGTATAATAAACTGAACATAATATACTGAATTTCTGAGCTATGTGAATGCAATGACCAATTTATAACATGCTAAAACTGAATACTTAATATACTGATAAATGGTCAATGCAGAGAGTCTGACTGATATGGGGAACTACTAATAACCGATAATAAAACCACATGAGCTAAATGTGGAGTCCGATGTATACGCCCCATCGAGAGGACCCAATATACCCTGCCAAAGGTATAAAGGCATGCTGGCGTGATCACTAAACTGATTGCCCACAGAGGGGACTTACAACCTACTTGGCTAGTAGTTCTTGGACTATTGGGTACGCTGAAACCTAGTCCTACTCGGAATTATGCTACTCCTATTGATTTATATAGTTAACTGATTATGACTGAGTTTCTGTAAAATACTGGATAGCTCAAAACTAAAAATTCAAATTAAGAATGCAACATTTAATCTGATAACGATGCATTAATAACTGAGGCATGTATATCTGAAATAACTAAAATATCTGACCTAGCATGTGTAATTCGAGAACTAAAGAAATACAAAGCTAGGGTTCTGAAATTCATGCGATAATCTTAGTAATAATATAATAATCTGATTTGAAACATATATTTAATAAATTTATAAAGTTCTGTTGAAGTTCTAGAAACCCTAGGTCTAATCATGATATGGGAATCAAGAATCTGACTGAAAACTAGGGACCCAATGGGTGAAAGGAACCCACTAGTGAAATCACACATACCTGGTGATGAAATCTACGGAAAAATACATAAGTTTCGGGGCTGGGACTGCTGGAGCTTGTGGCGTTTTTGAACTAGAGTTCCTGAGCTTTTTCTCCTCTCTTCCTTCTAATTTTCTATGTTTTGATTTAATGATTTGACTTAGATATGTTTTAATTATGTTTCTAGGCCTCAACTAAACTAAAATATGATGATTTATGGTCAAAACGACGTATATTAGGATTTAAACAAAGTGGGAAAGGTCCAAAGACCCCTGGGAAAGTTGTTGTTGGAACAACCTAAGGCCAGGACAGACGGTCCGTAGGTGGATCCACGCCCTGTCGGTTGGGCCTGTTCGGTAGGCCTTTACTAAAACGGGCTTAATCTTTTACTCGGAGGTCTGATTTTAGCAAGGTTGGTGGCTATGGAAAGATAATTCACTTATCTATCTGTGGGTAGATCATGAGACACCTAATTCATTTTTTGCTAAAAGTTATGACTATTTGAATTTGACCCAACTGCAATTCTCCCTTAACTGTCTGCTAATTCAACCCTACGGTCAGACCTACGGACCGTGGCTCCATCTATGGACCGTGCTAATCATCCGTGGCTCTTGTAAGATAGTGGGTGAAGGGGGTCTTGATCGACGGTCATGGACTACGGATCGTAAGTCCGTCCGTCGACCAACACTTGACCAATTTTTCTGGGCTGAGATTTTTGGGAGTTTCTGATCCCATCGACGGTTGTGTAGGACAGACCGTGGGTCAGGCTACGGTCCATCAAAGGTCACGTTAGTTGCACCTGAATATTTTTCTGAAAAACTGATTTTTGGTCTGTTTTGGCTATGGGGTGTTACATAGAGACCTCATATTCAAACACGAGATGCTCTATTGTTTCATTACAAATATTACACAATGCACACAGTGCCGTGGATTTAATCCCCCATTGAACAATCCTCTTTTGTGTTGCCAATGTAGCACAAATTTGTAGTCTAAATATGAACTTCCATTTGGGTGTACCATGATTGTTTAGGATAACCTTGCTCCATTCAAATTTTGAAAATTGGCCTTGGATCCTTTGACACAACCCCTTAATGTGAAAATTGTCCATTAGTTGAACGTTTGTCATATTGTATCCAGCTACCTCAAAATATTCCCTAGCTTTAAGCATCTTTTTGATCATCCACGATATATTCTTTGGACTAGTCTCCAATACACTTCTCCCTTTTATGTAAAATGTGTGCACCCATATTATCCACATTTTCTCCTTTTACATACACTTCATATTAGCTTACAGATTATTGCTTAATTCAATAATAATGTTTATAAAGTTTACTCCCCCTGTCGACACTGGTTGGCAGAGTTTATCCCATGCTGTTAATGCTTTCTTTGTCATTTTCGCATCGCCAGACCATATAAATCTCCTACAGATAGCCTCTATAGCCTTGACTATCTTCTTTGGTATAATGAACACCTGCGCCTAAAATGTTTGAATGGAAAACAAAATCCTTTTGATCAGTTGTGTCCTTCTTGCATACGACAAAAATCTTTTAGTTCAAGATGTAATACGATAAAACATCTTATCAATCAAAGGCTCACACTGGGTGACATATAGTCTTTTAAAACTTAGGTAATTTCCCTTTAATGAATTCTAGTTCCTTCAATATTTTCTCCTGTACACATTGTTTTACACTCCCATGTATACTACACTTTTTCTCTTGTTAGCATATAGTCTTGAAGCTAACGAGAACTATTTAAACTTGGAATTCACAGACCTTACTGATTGCACATCTCCGCCACAGAATAGTGGCAAATCATCCGCAAAACTTAGTTGTGTCACGTTGAGCTTTGTAAATCATGGACGAAACTTGAATCCTTTCACACCTGTTTGAGATTGTAATGATCGACTAAGATATTCCATTGCCATAACGTATAGAAAAGGGGAAAGAGAATCCCCCTGCCTCAGTCCTTTGTCAGCTTGAAATGGCTGTCACCACTCCATTAATCATTATTGTATAGCTCACTGAGGTTATACAACTCATTATCCATTTCAGGAAGATTTGAGGGAATCCAATAAGTTGCAGTACTTGCTCAATGTAGCTCCATTCAAAAAAAGTCATAACTTTTTGCATATCCACTTTTATCATGCATCGCGGTAATATACCTTTTCTTCCATACACCTTCACTAGTTCATGACTCATTACTATATTATCCATGATCAACCTTCCTGGCTCTTTGGGAATTGTCTATGTTGGCGTCCATTACTTTCTGCATCCTTTTGGTTAGGATCATTGATATTACTTTATACCATATAGTGAAACAATAAATGGGTCGAAATTCATTAACAGGCGAGGGATTATTGATTTTTGGAATCAATGTGATCACTGTGCAGTTGATTGCTGTGTATATCTCAGTAGTTTCAAATAATTGCAATACAACTTGTGTGACTTCCTCAGCAATCACTATCCATGACTTTTTAAAAAAGTGGGCATTGAAACCATCACACCCCGGGGCTTTATTATCATCTATACCCAGAAGAGCCTGTTTCACTTCATCCTTGCTAACTGGTTGATCAACAACCTTTTCACAACCTCCACATTCACAGCAGGTAATGTCCTCACTACTGCACCTAAAAGACCTTTATAGAACTTTAGGATTTCCTCTTTGATAGCACTATCTGTTTGTAATAGTCGTCCATCTTCTGTGATTAATATCCTCATTTGGTTTTGTCCTTGTCTGTTTTTAGGCATGCGAAGAAGTATGAGGTATTAGAGTCTCCTTTTTTCAACCACTGTACCCTGGATTTCTGTTGTATTATACTATCCTCAACTAGGATCCACTTCTCTAATTCCGGTTTCAATTCTCCACATGACATTAACTCTGGCCCCTTGTAGGATCACTGTGGTTATTCTGGTAGTTTCTTAAAGCCACCCGGCTGCAATGATTTTCTCTTCAATGTTTCCAAGTTCCTTCTTTCTCATGTTCTTCATTACTACCTTCATTTGCTTCAAGTAAAGCCAAACCTCATACATAGATTTTGTTGCGCTTCTCTATTCCAACTCTCCTCTACTTCTCTGATAAAATTTTTATGCCCTGCCATATATTTATAAAGTCGAAAAGGCTTCAGACCCTTTCCATCATATTCCTCCATTTTTACACTTAATGACCAATAATATGAAAAGTGGGGTTCCATGATTACACCCTCTATGTGTGGCCATTGTTGAACCCACTCAGCATTAACAAAGATCCTGTCTATTTTGCTATGTATGTGGTTGTTTGTCCATGTGTGTTGTCTACCCAAAGTTTACATTTCTTATAAAGCAGAAAATTGTTAAAATCTTAGCTGCATAATCTGTCACTTGGTTTCCATTAAATCTATCCTTACTTTTGAGTATGGCATTATAATCACCCATTAGAACTAGAGGTGCTGCAGCATTGTTGATCACTGGTTCTAAGTCACCCCAAAAAACCCTTCTACTGCAATTTTGTGTAACAACATACACTACTATAAAGTATAATCCAGTGTTCGATTTTATTCCAGTACAATACCCAAAGATAAACTGTCGGTGCCTAAGATCAACTCTAAAGTTCATGATAGAGTAGTCTCATAATCCCCAAATTCTTTCCCTCCAATCAGCACTGTAGTTCGCAATCCATCTCCATCTATCCCCAAGCTTCTTTATGATTTTTGGTGCTCTCTCTTCTTTGACTTTGTCTTCTAGTACAACTAATAGAATAACATTATTTTCTCTACAAAATTCCTTCATCTCATTTTTATTATACACTTGATTCATGCCTCTTATATTCCATGTTATTATGCTCATTAAAATGAGTTTTGTGTTGCGCTATTCCTCCTCCACTTCGTTTGTCATGTACCCCAATCTGCTATATATTTCCATATGAGTAACTTGTCTAGCAATTTGTGTAAGCGGTGTGAATGAATTAGATGTATCTAGTCCCTTCTCCATGTTCATACCCATGCTCGTCACATTTTTACTTGCTGAGCTCTTCACTGGTTCCTGCCAACCATCATTACTAGTTGTCACTGTCACGACTGGAATCTAGACCCCAGACGAGACCGGCGTCGTTGACCTCTTAGAGGTCGCAGACAAGCCTACTTACGTCATTCTTATTTTACATAGGTTAATTTTAGCGGAAAATTTGAAACTTTTTGTTTCTAAATATTGCTTACTAAACAATTCTAATACATTCATAATTTGTTCACCATCAACCATCTAACATTAAGAGATAATCAAATGAAAGGAGTAGTTCAACAAATCTTAATTGTATAATTACCAAAACGGTCCAATACAAAGTCTGAATCAAAACAGTAAAGAAACGCTAGTGGAACATGCTCCACTAGCTCAACTCTAAAACTAAGCTAGAATGTAAAACAGTAGCATCCTCGAAAGCATGAGGACCTACCAAACTCCGGATGAATGCTGACGTACGGATAGCTGCAACAATGATCCTGTAGCTCTACCGCCTACCTGTGCCTGCACCTAAAATAGTATAGATATATAGGGTTAGTACACACTTGTACTAAGTATGGGTATATGCAAGAACACACCAAGGACATGCATGAGAAAGAATAGCTCTTTCCTAACGACATAATTTTTAGAAGTCAAGTTAGTGGACTTGCCAAATTGAGATTAGGAGGTTCCCAAATTTGGATTAGGAAAGTCAATGAGCTTTCCAAATTTGGATTAGGAAAGTCAGTGAGCTTTCAAGATTTGGAATAGGAAGCTTATGCCATGAGAATAACATACATCATCATACTTTTCACATTTGCAAACAACACATAACATTTACACGTAGCACATATCATATAGCTTACAACACACTTTGTATGTAGCACATAACTCCTTTAATATCATTCATTCATATGCCATGAGACCTCGGAATCATGGACTTAACATTAAGACATCCCAGGAATGAGGGCTCAACAGATGGGACCTCAACTAGAGAGTCTTCATTAGCAAACACAGAGTCTGCTTCGTTCATTCATACGTACTCCATTTCATTTCGTTCATAGGCCAGTGTAAACACCAGCTATACCTAGGATGTAGTTTAAGACTTTCATTAGGTTCGTTGTGCAATGACCAAGAATGACCTAATGTCATTACTTGAATCTAACTCACCTTTTGATTATCTTATTCTAACACCTTTGGTATCATTCATTTCATTATGTGCTTCATTTGAGGCTGGCCTCATTCATTCATTGGGAACTTTAACTTTAACCGACATATATCATGTGAGCATCATGAAATCCAGTGTCTCCCCCACACTGAAAAGAGGTGGAATCACCGGCCAAGGTGACCCAAAACATGCTAGCGTACATGGGAATAAAACCCCGCCAGATCCCTATATTGGCAGTATAGGTTCGAAGAACAGGAGATATAAGGAGACTCATACCCGGCAAGCCGGACAGTCTCATCACATGAGAGTTACGTGAACCTCCGCCCTTCCCGAAAGAAGGCATCACCGCTCATAGCTAGTCTATCGGTGCTTAGTATAAAGTTCCATTACATTCAACTCATACTTCATGTAAGCTGGCTTCTAGTATGAGGACATCATAGATCAAATAGATGATTTCTCATCTCATCATTAGTATTAAGTGTGTTAATCTCAAAACTTTTATTAGAGTGTTCATAGAGACTGGTCTCTTCATTAATTTTACACTCTCATAGGTGAGTACGTTTTGGTAATAATTACTTAGGCTCATTTGAGATTGTTCTCATCTTTTACGTTAGCCTCATATCATGTTGTCACCACATTCATTAACATTAGCACAATTGCTCTTCATAATTACTCACCCCATTTTACGTGAAAGTTCATTTCATCATATGCCATGTACTTGGCCATTTGCGTATTTCACACTCTTACTTCACCCTTCTAGGGTTTCTTCGTTTCTTTACATACATCTTATGTTCACTTATTTTTAAGCGTATGCTAGACTTATAGGTCTATACGTACAAGCCATGAGGCTTCATTCATAGTTTGTTAAGTGACTCATATCTTCCTAAGATTATGTAGTACAAGACTTATGTATCTTGTATATATGCCAAGATATCGATTTTGATCTAAGTAGGTGGCATTATTCTTGAACATTTAATTCACGTATGATTTATGTATCAATACGGAAATTTGGGCAAGGGAACCCAAGTTCGAATCCCTTGGACAATACTTACATTTTTTCTTGACTTTATTTTTAGTCTTCATGATATTGGGACCCTAGGTCGAACCCCAACATCAACATTTCTTTTTAGTTCCTTTTCTCTAGAACTTCTCTCCTTTGGCCGAGGGGTTGTGGGTTCGAACCCCCACAACCCCCTCTTATTTTCCCATTTATTTTCCTTGTCGATTTCGGCTTAACCAGGAGGTTGTGGGATCAAACCCCCATAGCCTCTCTTTATTTATTTTTTATTTATTTCGCTTGGGACTTAGAGGTTGTGGGTTCGAACCCCACAGCCTCCTTATTTTCATTTTCATTTAAAAGTTAACTACTTAAGTGTTGGCAGTGAGGTTGTGGGATCGAGCCCCCACAGCCTCACTTTATTTTCTTTTTAATTTCTCTCTTTGTCTCCTTCTTCAGCCAAGAGGTGGTGGGTTCGAATCCCACTCATCCTATTATTTTTATTAATTTAAAATTCCCCTCTTACTCTCTTGTTTGACCGAGAGGTTGTGGGTTCGAATCCCACACCTCTTTTGTTTTCCAGCTTTCATGTAGTGAGGTCTTGGGTTCAATCCCCACTGACCTCACATATTTTAAATATATTTTTAAACCTCTCAACCTTAAGTATTCTGGCCGAAAATTCTATCACCAAGTGCTGGAAATTTTATTAAATTTTCTAGCCTTTGTTTAACAACATTCATACGTTCGTTTTGAGGTACTTTCATGATTCGTTTAACACATTCTTAGGTGTAGATGCATTGTTGTTTTAGCTTAGATTTTTCCACTTATGATCAGACACCTTACACTTCATTTAACATCACAATTTACACACCTTATACACAATAATTCCAATCATCAAACAACCCATTTTAAGACTTTAAAACGGAGAACAACAACAAACATTTTACACATTGCACCACATCATTTTTGGTTGACATCATTGAACATGCTTGCTATTTCCAATCATAAAATCACAAGGAACATCATATTTCACACTTATCTACCAGCAACCATACCAACAACATGATTTCTAAACTAATTTAGATTGAAATCGGAAGGAGACTAGGGACAAGGAGTTCAACGTTCAAGGCGACAGCCCTAGTTTCATATGTCGACTTTTGTAGAAAGAAATTCCTCTTGGAGAAAGGATTACAAGAGAGAAAACCCATACCTTGTTGTAGCTTTCCACACCTTCCAAGTGCTGCCAAACTCCTCCCCTAAACCTTCAACACAAACCCGTCGAGAAGATGATGCAAAGTTTTCGTTTCTTAAGTTAGCTTGCTTGCTTGTATATTTTTTTTTGTAAGTTCTTTGAGTTTAGAGAACTTTTGATTGCTTTCTAATGTTTTTATCTTCTGTTTTTGCAGCCAAGAAAAATAATTTGGATGAGATAGAGAGAGATTTAGGCTTGAGGGAGAGACATAGTGTGAGATAGTGCATCTTAAAACTAGGATAGTTGGCAAGACTTAGTCAATTTAAAAAAAACATTAATTAATAAGTAAATAAATAATAAATAATAATAAAATCTGATTTTCCTTTTTACATCAGTCATTAATTATAAATTTATTAAATTAATCCACCAATAATAAAAAAAATCATATTAAATCCTTGCTCCCACCTAGGTTCGAACCCGGGTGGAGCAAGACTTCATTTCAAGAGACCAATTTCGGCTCTCTCTCCCCATATTGCCCCTCCAGTTTATTAAATAATTAATTAATTATATATTTAGGGTAATTATGATACTACCCCTAGCCCGATAAAAGACCATTTTACCCTTAGACCCTCAAAACTTAAAATTTCTTCTTTTTAAGTCCAGTAAAGACTCCTTCGATTAAATCTTCATTTTCGAGAGCCTTACTTGGTTGGTTCCAACCTTTACAAGTTCAAATAACTCCCCAAGTTAGTTGGGTTGGTCGTATTAAGGTTTCTGAGGTCTGGTTCTACGCGTATCAATCCGTGTGAACCTTGGTATAATCGCAAGCATTCTTGACACCTTAAACATTTAGCTTATTCATTTTTTTAAGGTTGTTACATTATCCCCCCCTTAGGAACATTCGTCCCCGAATGACACTACTCTTTACTAACAATAAGTATGTCATCTATAGAACGTACACATACGTAGGTACTTCAATACTTCCATGGGTGAATATCTGATTCACATCTTAACATGATGGTACACATCCTTGAAACCTACTAGTAGCTTCACATTAATAGACTAAGGAATTCTTCCCTAAACTAGTCTCATCAAATCATATATCATAAGTCAACATAAAAGTCATATAAATCAGCAACCAATATGATGACTTCAAATATATTAACCTCATACTAGGGCATAAACACCATACACAGTCAAATATATGAAAGGCTAATTAAGGATACGCACCCGAGGCTTCATCAGAAGTGACTTCCCCTGCACCCCTAGACTTGAGTGCGAAGAATCGTTGCTTCCTTGGAGCCTCTTCATTTCGGCCATTAGTCTGAACTCTCTCCTTCCCTTGTTCTTGACTTCTTATATTAGGACAATCCTTCACCATGTGTCCCGGTTTTCCACAGCTGTAACAGGAGTTAGAGCCCATCATACATTCTCCTCCATGCTGTCTGCCACACTTCCTGCAAGGTTGCCTTTCCTTAGGTGTATATACTTCATTGTTTCTCTTATCTTTGGACTCGGAATCCCTATCATAGAGACCACTGGATGAACTTGACTCCCTTTGGTGGGAGAGTACCTTCTTAAACCTTGGCTGCTCACGGATGCCAAAGTTGTTTCTGTGGCCTCCGTGGCTGGGACCTGCCTGATCTTGAGGCCTAGGCCTCCTAACATCACGAATACCCCTCTTTCTACGGCTTTCCTCCACCTTTTGTACATGCACCATCAACCTGGAAAGGTCCATATTATCATGGAGCATCGCAGACCGACATTCCTCCTCCAGGTCTCCATTGATTCCTGTGAGGAACCTACTCATTTCATCCCTGCTGTTCGAAACCAGGGAAGTAGCATACCTGGATAATTCAACAAGCCTCAGTACTCTCCTCAATCTTGCTATTAAATACTAAGGAAAGTAATATATCTGGATAGCTTAACAAACTTCAAGGAATACTCCCTGACTGTCATGGATCCTTGTTTAAGGTTGATGAACTCTTCAACCTTGGCTTCCCTCATCTCCCTGGGAAAGAACCTCTCCAGAAATGTTGTCTTGAACAGCTCCCAAGTGACTAGCACTTCACCTAAGACACGGCTATATTGCCACATCTTGCACCAAGTCTGTGCAACATCCTTGAGCTGATAGGAAGCCAACTCAGCCTTTTCAATATCAGTGGCCCCCATAGCCACCAGGATCTTATGCACCTCATCCACAAACTCCTGGGGATCCTCTGCAGTCCTAGAACCTGTGAAAATAGGAGGATTCATCCTCGTGAAATCCCTCAGCCTGTCAGCCATGCTACGAACCGGTGGGTTCTCCCTCTGAACATTTTGCCGGTTGACCTGGGTAGTCATGGCCTGGGCCTGCATAGTAATGGCCTGTGCCATCTAGGCCAGAGATGCCCTCACCTCAGCATCAGTCAACCCAGCTGGATTAACTGGCACAACCACTCCTGCAGCTGGAGCCTGGGGTGGAACTCGGTTGCCCCCAGCAGCTGATCTTCCTCTCCTCTGACCAATAGCCCTCCTAGGGTCCATTCTCTAAAAACAACAAAGATTGATGTTAGATACGCTCATAACACCAAGAAATCAAACATTCAGAAAAGCACGATAAGATCAGAAGAAGGGAAATTTTCCTACGCATCATGCAGTCTCTAATTCAGGATAGTGGTGCACTTCACTACCATGACTTAGAAACTACTCAATGTGGTTGATGTGAACTCATTATTCTCGGAATTTAACCTAGTGCTCTGATACCAACTTTGTCACGACCGGAATCTAGACCCCAGACGAGACCGGCGTCGTTGACCTCTTAGAGGTCGCAGACAAGCCTACTTACGTCATTTTTATTTTACATAGGTTAATTTTAGCAGAAAATTTGAAACTTTTTGTTTCTAAGTATTGCTTACTAAACAATTCTAATACATTCAAAATTTGTTCACCATCAACCATCTAACATTAAGAGATAATCAAATGAAAGGAGTAGTTCAATAAATCTTAATTGTATAATTGCCAAAACGGTCCAATACAAAGTCTTAATCAAAACAAGAAAGAAACGCTAGTGGAACATGCTCCACTAGCTAAACTCTAAAACTAAGCTGGAATGTAAAATAGTAGCATCCTCAAAAGCATGAGGACCTACCAAACTCCGGATGACTGCTGACGTACGGATAGCTGCAACAATGATCTTGTAGCTCTACCGCCTACCTGTGCCTGCACCTAAAATAGTATAGATGTATAGGGTTAGTACACACTTGTACTAAGTATGGGTATATAGAAGCACACACCAAGGACATGCATGAGAAAGAATAGCTCTTTCCTAACGACATGATTTTTGGAAGTCAAGTCAGTGGACTTGCCAAATTGAGATTAGGAGGTTCCCCAAATTTGGTTTAGGAAAGTCAATGAGCTTTCCAAATTTGGATTAGGAAAGTCAGTGAGCTTTCAAGATTTGGAATAGGATGCTTATGCCATGAGAATAACATACACCATCATACTTTTCACATTTGCAAACAACACATAACATTTACACGTAGCACATATCATATAGCTTACAACACACTTTGTATGAAGCACATAACTCCTTTAATATCATTCATTCATATGACATGAGACCTCGGAAACATGGACTTAACATTAAGACATCCCAGGAATGAGGGCTCAACAGATGGGACCTCAACTAGTGAGTCTTCATTAGCAAACAAAGAGTCTGCTTCGTTCATTCATACGTACTCCATTTCATTTCGTTCATAGGCCAGTGTAAACACCAGCTATACCTAGGATGTAGTTTAAGACTTTCATTAGGTTCGTTGTGCGATGACCAAGAATGACCTAATGTCATTACTTGAATCTAACTCACCTTTTGATTATCTTATTCTAACACCTTTGGTATCATTCATTTCATTATGTGCTTTATTTGAGGCTGGCCTCATTCATTCATTGGGAACTTTAACTTTAACCGACATAGATCATGTGAGCATCATGAAATCCAGTGTCTCCCCCACACCAAAAATAGGTGGAATCACCGGCCAAGGTGACCCAAAACATGCTAGCGTACATGGGAATAAAACCCCGCCAGATCCCTATATTGGCAGTATAGGTTCGAAGACCAGGAGATATAAGTAGACCCATACCCAGCAAGCCGGACAGTCTCATCTCATGAGAGTTACGTGAACCTCCGCCCTTCCCGAAAGAAGGCATCACCGCTCATAGCTAGTCTATCGGTGCTCAGTATAAAGTTCCATTACATTCAACTCATACTTCATGGAAGCTGGCTTCTAGTATGAGGACATCATAGCTCAATAGATGATTTCTCATCTCATCATTAGTATTAAGTGTGTTAATCTCAATACTTTTATTAGAGTGTTCATAGAGACTGGTCTCTTCATTAACTTTACACTCTCATAGGTGAGTACGTTTTGGTAACAATTACTTAGGCTCATTTGAGATTGTTCTCATCTTTTACATTAGCCTCATATCATGTTGTCACCACATTCATTAACATTAGCACAATTGCTCTTCATAATTACTCACCCCATTTTACGTGAAAGTTCATTTCATCATATGCCATGTACTTGGCCATTTGCGTATTTCACACTCTTACTTAACCCTTCTAGGGTTTCTTCGTTTCTTTACATACATCTTAGGTTCACTTATTTTTAAGCGTATGCTAGACTTATGGGTCTATACATACAAGCCATGAGGCTTCATTCATAGTTCGTTAAGTGACTCATATCTTCCTAAGATTATGTAGTACAAGACTTATGTATCTTGTATATATGCCAAGATATCGATTTCGATCTAAGTAGGTGGCATTATTCTTGAACATTTAATTCACGTATGATTTATGTATCAATACGGAAATTTGGGCAAGGGAACCCAAGTTCGTATCCCTTGGACAATACTTACATTTTTTCTTGACTTTATTTTTAGTCTTCATGATATTGGGACCCTAGGTCGAACCCCAACATCAACATTTCTTTTTAGTTCCTTTTCTGTAGAACTTCTCTCCTTTGGCCGAGGGGTTGTGGGTTCGAACCCCCACAGCCCCCTCTTATTTTCCCATTTATTTTCCTTGTCCATTTCGGCTTAACCAGGAGGTTGTGGTATTAAACCCCCATAGCCTCTCTTTATTTATTTTTTATTTATTTCGCTTGGGACTTAGAGGTTGTGGGTTCGAACCCCCACAGCCTCCTTATTTTCATTTTCATTTAAAAGTTAACTACTTAAGTGTTGGCAGTGAGGTGCCTCACTTTATTTTCTTTTTAATATCTCTCTTTGTCTCCTTCTTCAGCCAAGAGGTGGTGGGTTCGAATCCCACTCCTCCCATTATTTTTATTAATTTCAAATTCCCCTCTTACTCTCTTGTTTGACCGAGAGGTTGTGGGTTCGAATCCCACACCTCTTTTTTTTTTTCCAGCTTTCATGTAGTGAGGTCTTGGGTTCAATCCCCACTGACCTCACATATTTTAAATATATTTTTAAACCTCTCAACCTTAAGTATTCTGGCCGAAAATTCCATCACCAAGTGCTGGAAATTTTATTAAATTTTCTAGCCTTTGTTTAACAACATTCATACGTTCGTTTTGAGGTACTTTCATGATTCGTTTAACACATTCTTAGGTGTAGATTCATTGTTGTTTTAGCTTAGATTTTTCCACTTATGATCAGCCACCTTACACTTCATTTAACATCACAATTTACACACCTTATGCACAATAATTCCAATAATCAAACAACCCATTTTTAGACTTCAAAACGGAGAACAACAACAAACATTTTACACATTGCACCACATCATTTTTGGTTGACATCATTGAACATGCTTGCTATTTCCAATCATAAAATCACAAGGAACATCATATTTCACACTTAGCTACCAGCAACCATACCAACAACATGATTTCTAAACTAATTTAGATTGAAATCGGAAGGAGACTAGGGACAAGGAGTTCAACGTTCAAGGGGACAGCCCTAGTTTCATATGTCGACTTTTGTAGAAAGAAATTCCTCTTGGAGAAAGGATTACAAGAGAGAAAACCCATACGTTGGTATAACTTTCCACACCTTCTAAGTGCTGCCAAACTCCTCCCCTAAACCTTCAACACAAACCCGTCGAGAAGATGATGCAAAGTTTTCGTTTCTTAAGTTAGCTTGCTTCTTGTATATTTTTTTTTGTAAGTTATTTGAGTTTAGAGAACTTTTGGTTGCTTTCTAATGTTTTTATCTTCTGTTTTTGTAGCCAAGAAAAATATTTTGGATGAGAGAGAGAGAGATTTAGGCTTGAGGGAGAGAGATAGTGTGAGATAGTGCATCTAAAAACTAGGATAGTTGGCAAGACTTAGTCAATTTAAAAAAACATTAATTAATAAGTAAATAAATAATAAATAATAATAAAATCTGATTTTCCTTTTTACATCAGTCATCAATTATAAATTTATTAAATTAATCCACCAATAATAAAGAAAAATCATATTAAATCATTGCTCCCACCTAGGTTCGAACCCGGGTGGAGCAAGACTTCATTTCAAGAGATCAATTTCGACTCTCTCTCCCCATATTGCCCCTCCACTTTATTAAATAATTAATTAATTATATATTTAGGGTAATTACGATACTACCCCTTGCCTGGTAAAAGACCATTTTACCCTTATACCCTCAAAACTTAAAATTTCTTATTTTTAAGTCCGGTAAAGACTCCTTCGGTTAAATCTTCATTTTCGAGAGCCTTACTTGGTTGGTTCCAACCTTTCCAAGTTCAACTAACTCCCCAAGTTAGTTGTCTTGGTCGTAGTAAGGGTTCTGAGGTCTGGTTCTACGCGTATCAATCCGTGTGAACCTTGGTATAATCGCAAGCATTCTTGACACCTTAAACATTTAGCTTATTCATTTTTTTAGGGTTGTTACAGTCACACCCCTTTTTCGCACACGGTGGAAAGTTTTTCCAATTTAAGTGACGGTATTGATTTATGGATTATTTTATTCTATTTTATTCAGATTTGTCACTTGGAATTGAGTTATGGTGTTCCAAGTTACCTTTTGTTTAAACTCTAACAAAAAGGAAATGACTCTTTGTTTGGTCTGCGAACCAGAAATTCGGGTAAGGAATTCTATTGACCGAGGGGAAGGTATTAGACATCCCTCGAGTTCTATGGTTCTTGCATGGTCGTTTTTATTGACTTATACTTATTTTTACTATTTTTAGATATATTGTGTCTAAAGTCTATGGTCTACTTATTTTTAATTGTTTTATTTTATCCGTCTTAAATCGAATGCATAACTGCATTCTCGATATTGACATTTGGAGACATAATTGTCTTCCTCTTCATCACACCTAATAATCTCAATTTACACCTATTGATTTAAATTAATGAAAGTTAAATTATTAAAATAATTTGACCAAGGTGCGTGACCACATCTTTGAATTTGGCCGAGGTGCATAACCGCATCCTTGAGTTTCTTAAATATCTCAAAAAAAGATGTGTACCACATTTTGGATTGAGATAAAATTTAATTATTATTATTACATGAACTAACAAAAATAATCAAAAAAACTATATACTGATTTTTTGTTTCATTTTGTTTCTCTTATTTAATATTTTTTATAATTTTTTTTACGTTTCTAGTCCATTCTCTCTTTTTTCGTTATATATATGTATGCAGGTAATGTCAACATTATTTTTGTTTTATTTTTTATTTCTTGTTATTTGAAAAAAACAATAGTAAGCATGTTATATCAATTCAATAGTTATTTTTCAAAATAATATTCAATAGTTTTCTTTAGATGATAATTAACATTAGCATTAAATAAATTACAAATCAAGTCTATCTCA
Source organism: Solanum sitiens (assembly GCA_016801875.1). Taxonomy (NCBI): domain Eukaryota; kingdom Viridiplantae; phylum Streptophyta; class Magnoliopsida; order Solanales; family Solanaceae; genus Solanum; species Solanum sitiens. The sequence continues at coordinate 848,732 of JABWTJ010000429.1, forward strand.
CAAATTTCTCATTCAATATTATCATAATGAAAGAGACAATGTTTTAAACAATTAAATGCATATTCACAATAAAGTATACATACTAAAAATAATAAGGAGAAATAAATAAGAAAATAAATAAAAATGAGGCGTACTATACGAATCAACTTTATAGATTACTTGATACATGAAATCATTTAAATAACTTTGTTCATGCTTCAATTTAACATTTAAATAAATAATCAAGAACGATATCACCGGATACTAGACATAAAGATCAAAATACGATATTATACATAATTTATTCTAAATTTAACAATATATATATATTAACCGTATTTCAATATTATAATTAAAAGGTTTAACAAACCTAGAACTTGAGTCAATTCATAACATTGAAAATAAATACTACATAATCATGAACACCAAATTATAAAATAAATATTAAAAAATACCTCTTGCGAAATCAAACTCACGAAAAGAAAGCAATCCTAATAACCACGAACTTGAAACCACGAAAGCAAACTTTAAACTCGACCACTATTTGCGAGTGGAGAAAAATATGTATAGTAATAGGACAAATATGTATGTGTTGTACGCGTGAAAAAGAAAGTGTGTTGTTGAAAGTTTTTCTGTTTTTGGTTTGCTCGTGTAATGTGTGCAGTGTGTGTGCTCAGATGGTAGTGATGTTGATTATTTTGGTTTGTGGGATTGTTGGCTAATGTTTCTTCTTCTTCTTTTTTTTCCAGATTGTCGTGTATGTGTATATAATAGGAGGTGTGGTAGAAATGGTGGAGGGAAGTGGAGTGGAAGGTGGGGTTGAGGAATTGATATAATGGGGTGTAGTATAGGTGGGTTGGGGTAGTGGGTAATAGGTTATTATTTTTATTTTTTTATAATATAATATAATGTAATATAATATAATACTATATTTAAATACTTTTAAACTAATAAAAGTTGAGTAGCTAATAATAAATTATAATTAACAAAGACTAACTTATTTATTGAACTAAAATTAAATTAAAACATATTATTTTTGTTATTTTCAAATCTTTTAAAATAAACTCACTAAAATAAGACAAAATTGAAATATCTAACTTAAACATAAAAGAAACATTTAAGGAATAAAAATATTGTAAGACCTTATGTTCGGTCAAAACTTACGTGTTTACCGTTTTCCCCTCTTTGACTAGAAACATGAAGAGTTTTCAGACAAAGACGTTGAAAAAGCGACAAGTTTTAAGCGGACTCTTATTTGAAAGAATAATATGCGACCGAGTCCTTCTTTTGGACAGCCTACATATCCCGGGTTGTAAGGGAATCAGGTGATGTGTAGTTCAAGGAGATGAGTTGATGAGTTGGAAGTTGAGTGAGGTTCCATCAGGGCTCCATATCGTGGTTATTATCCTTAATTGCATAAAAATATGAAAACTAATAGTCAAAAGAAAAACAAAAGCACAAGATCTTATCTATGCAGCTTCTTTTGAGTCTTCACTTGAGTCTCGACTTTCAGATATCAGCTTGATTTTTTGGGTGAGTATTTTGATCCTGAATTCGATTGCGCCTTAACTTGCCGCTTACTTTGAGATTTTGACACTCTTCAAAATGACTGTATGTTTTCTTGATCAAAAGCTAAATCGAAATAGATTTCGGAAAGTTAGGTTGCTACACGCATAGAAAAAGTTGATTCTGGCTATCATGAGATAGATAATTCTGAAAAGAGTTGAAAGTTTAATCTTGAATTTCAATCTATGTTTCGCTTGAAGACACATGAAAACTACCACATACAAAAGAAATAAACAAAAAAATTGCCCATGTTTTCACTGGAAATTTTTTGTGAGTTATGCAAATAAAAATGAATAATCTCCGACTAGGAAGTGTTTATCTTAGGAGAAAATAAAATAATGGTCTCAGAATGGGAAGTTTTTATCCTAGAAGAAAATAAAAATAAAGTCTCAAATTAGGAAGTGTTTATCCTAGAAGAAAATAAAAAATAACGTCTCACATTAGGAATTGTTTATCCTAGGAGAAAATAAAAAATAACGTCTCAGACTCGGAAGTGTTTATCCTAGGAGAAAAAATAAAAATAACGTCCCAGACTAGCAAGTGTTTGTCCTAGGAGAAAATAAAAACAACGTCTCAGACTATGAAGTGTTTATCCTAGTTGAAAATGAAAAATAACTATCCCAAACTAGGAAGTGTTTATCCTAGAAGAAAATAAAAATAATGGTCTCAGACTAGGAAGTGTTTATCCTAGGAGAAATGAAAAATCACCGTCTTGGACTAGGAAGTGTTTATCCTAGGATAAAATAGAAATAATGATCTCAGATTAGGAAGTGTTTATCCTAGGAGAAAATTAAAATAATGATCTCAGACTATGAAGTGTTTATCCTAGGAGAAAATAAAATAAAAAATAACAATCTCAGACTAAAAAGTATTTTTTGCTAGGAGAAAATAAAAAATAACGATCTCAGACTAGGAAGTGTTTATCGTAGGAGAAACAAATTTAAAAAAAATCTCACACTAGGAAGTGTTTATCCTAGGAGAAAATAAAAACAAATGGTCTTAGACTAGAAAGTGTTTATTCTAGGAGAAATTAAAAATAACGTCTCAGACTAGGAAGTGGTTATCCTAGGAGAAAATAAAAATAGCAGTCTCAGACTAGGAAGTGTTTATCCTAGGAGAAAATAAAAATAACGCCTTAAACTAGGAAGTGTTTATCTAGGAGAAAATAAAAACAAACGGTCTTAGACTAGGATGTGTTTATCCTCAGAGAAAATGAAAATAACGTCTCAGACTAGGAAGTGTTATCCTAGGGAAAAAAAAATAGTAGTCTCAGACTAGAAAGTGTTTATCCTAGGAGAAAATAAAAAAATAACTATCTCATACTAGGAAATGTTTATCCTAGGAGAAAACGAAATTAAAAAATAACAATTTCAGACTAAGAAGTGTTTATCCTAGGAGAAAATAAAAAAAATAGCAATCTCAGACTAGGAAGTGTTTATTCTAGGAGTAAATAAAAAATAACTATCTCTGACTAGAAAGTATTTATCCTAGGAGTAACGATGCATGTACATTTTTCTCTTTTTTTTTTTGCAATAATGTTAACAAATTTGAATTTTCAAGATATCTTTTATGTTAGGAACATTTCCCTGTTTTAGAAAGAAACAAAGAAAATTTACTATTTTAATTTTAATGGTGGTCGATTTGTGGTGTTGGCTTGGAGGATAGTTGCTCCTATTGTTGTCATGCTTGAAGCTAATTTTAGCTTGGGATAGACTGATTTCTTTTGCTAGTCAGCTCACCTTGATAATTTTGAAAACATTTCTAGTTGTACAAAAATTCTAATTTCATACTTGTTATATTCTTTCCACCCTTCACCAATCATCGAATCCGGTATGCATATAAATTCTCAAAAATTGTAAATGGTTTACAAGTTACTATGCATATCACTATTTCTTGAATCATGTCACGATTGATGTGTTGATCGTACTTTGTTTTGTGCAATTGAACATACGATAGCAATTTTGAAATCATTTTATGCTTGCATGATGAAGACTAACTCAAGATCGAATTAAGCGACACAAAATAAGAAAAATAATATTTGACCCCGTTGAGAGAAAGAAAGAAAAAAATAAAAAATAAAAATAATGGACTCCGTTGACAGTGGTGGTCAATTCTAATGATCATTACATACATTTTTGATTAAATGGTCTGATATGTCCAATCAATCTAAGCTTCTTCATTGTCAAACTTTCAACTTTGAAGTCAGACTTCTATCATCCAACTTTTGCATTAGATTTATGACTGACACATGACTTGTGGTGCCTCAAAAGGTTTTCAGACAATTCTCTCTTTTTGATTATTTCTCACTCACTACCATCTTACGGTACCCTAAGGGTTATCACCAATAAGACTCTCTCATTTTCTACGTTCTCTCAACTCAAATAATCTCATATAGGCCTTTCGAGGAGTTTCATCGATGAGATCACTCATTTTTCACTCCTTATGCATGTCACATGACATTTTCCTCATATAATCAACACTGAAAGTTTTCTTGACTTTCATTGTTAAAAATTGATCAGAAGGTCTTTATTTGGATTGTAACGTGGATTTTGGATAGGATTACAACGAAATTATCAGTATTAAACCTCAAAGATATTGTGGTAATAGGGTTAAGACTTACAATTTTTAGAATTGACTCATCTTTGCAAAAATAAAATAAAATATTATTATTATTATTATTATCATCATCATCATCATCATCATCATCATCATCGTCATCGTCATCGTCATCTTCATTTCATCGTCATCGTCATCATCATCATCATCGTCATCGTCATCGTCATTGTCACCGTCATCGTCATCGTCGTCGTCATCATCGTCCTCGTCCTCGTCCTCGTTGTCGTCGTTCTCGTCGTCCTCGTCGTCATCGTCATCGTCATCATCGTCATTATCATCATCGTCGTCGTCGTCGTCGTCGTCATCATCATCATCATCATCATCATCATCATCATCACGATTACGATTACGATTACGATTACGATTTATGATTATGATTATGATTATGATTATGATTATCATATCATTATCATTATTATTATCATTATCATTATCATTATCATTATCATCATCATTATCATCATTATCATCATTATCATCATTATCATCATTATCATTATTATCATTATTATCATTATTATTATTATTATTATTTTTGCCCATGTTTTTGTGATGATGATTTTCTAGAATTGTTTCCTGGTCGGACTAAATCTCAAACTAAGGTTGCCTCCATATGTTGTCAAAACATGAATTAGGTCAAATGTAGTTCATGAAGTTTGTTCTTTTGTTGTTATTGATTTTTTTTCAACCTTCTTTCACTTTTTTTACTTTTTCTTTTTTTTTCTTCTGTTTTGCCACTTTTTTTGTATTTTGATTCCAAAAGAGGGGTATGAAGGAAAAAAAAAGTAACGCCCAAAAGGGGTAGCAAAGGATTACACGGTGTTTGGATAGCAAAATGAAATGTCTTCGTCATATCAATTATTACAAAAGTCAAATACAAGCATGCTCTCTAAGATGTGAAAATCATATATTATCTCTTTGTAACATATGCATTAGCGGATATGTATATCATTTTTATTCTATGTTTGTCAGCTTGAAATCTCCATCTGGGTAATACCTTTTTGACAACAAGTTACATATGTCAATTTAAATGAAATTTATTCTTTCAAGCATTTTCGCTACTAAAGGACGTATCAAGGTGTTTAAGTCCTTAATTCATCTTCTCAATTTTTTTTTTTTTTTTTGACTTTTTGGTGTATTCATTCCATGACTAGATATAACCTTAAGATCTGACTAAATCCTCTTTCATATCATGTCACAAAAATAGAATTTGAAAGAGACGCATATATGAAAAGCCAAATAGAACGGATCAAAGTGACACAAGACGAATATTATATTAGGATAAAATAACTTGATGACAAGACAACAAACTAAATTTTAGGTTACTACTCTACAAAAACCCAAGTCACGACAAGACTGAACACACAAATACATAAGAGAATTGATTGAAAGTCTGACTTACTAAAATAAAATTAAAAAGAATTGCATAGCAGAAATGATGAAAAAATAAATTATCCACATACTCTTTTTAGAAAAAACAATAGTGTCTCCCAATCACCAAGCTTGACTTCTTAGACACTGCTTTGCAAGTTAGCCTTCGTAAAAGCTTCACCCATTTCAATTGTCTTCTCTTCATATTTGAGTGAATTGTCATCACCTATCATCTTAATGAAGTTTACATCATTAGGTGCTGGTGGAGGATTCTAAGTAACATTTGGGGGATTATCATTTTGGACCACAATCATCTTTGCTTGGATTAGCTTTTCCACCTCACTTTTCAAAGTTCGATTATCTTTAGTATTGTGACCTAGGGCATCAGAGTGGTATGCACATTGTCCTAAAGGATTGAAACCTTTTGAATGTGGATCTGCAAAATTTTGAGGAATCGGCTATATCATATTCAGACGTTTCAATTTCTCAAATAAACTCGTGTAAGACTTTCCAATTGGTGTGAAATTTTTCACAAGTCTTTGACCTCCTTCAAATCCCTGTTTTGGACGGGGATTGTAAGGTGATAGAAATTTTTAAGATGAAGGGCGAATATTTTGATGTGTTGGTGCTCGCAATTGAGCATAGTTTGATGAATATGCATATGATTGTGCACCATAGACTGCATATTGAGGTGGCACCATAGAGTATTGTGTGTCTTGCGTGAGAGATAGTGATGGAATTGAGGTGGTGCATATTGATAAACTGGACCCCTTGGACCTTTTTGTGTGTCAGACACAACATTTTCTACATCCTCTTTTATTTTCTTTCCCTCAAGATTTCCTGATCCACTTTTATATGCTTGTGTGGTGGCTTCCAAGGAAGCTTGACTAACAATTTTTCCATACTTGATGTCATTTTCCATTATTTCACCAATGTTAATAACTTCGGTGAATTTTTTTCCAACAACGGAAAGTAAATAATTAAAGTAGTAAAGTTCTTGCGCTTGGAGAAAAACATCAATTATTTCAGACTCTTTCATCGGTGGCTTGACTCTAGCAGCTTGCTCCCTCCACCTAATAGCATATTCACACAAATCTTCGGTGATCTTTTTCGTCATGTTGTCAAGTGAAGTACGATCTGAAACAATGGCAATGTTATATTCAAATTGTTGAACAATACATTGAGCCAAATCATCCCATGTATGTCAGTTAGAAATATCTTCATCTATGAACCTTTCTGAATCTTTTTGCATCAAAGTTTCTCAAAAATAAGCCATGAACAATTCTTCTTTATTTCCATCCCCCCTTCAGTTGATTACAATATCTCTTTAAATGAGCTAAAAGATCTCCATGCCCATTATATTTCTCAAACTTTGGAGCTTTAAAATCGATGGATAGATGAACGTGGTAAAACATGCATAAATAATTGAATGAGACACTTTTGTGGCCTCTCAATCCTTGCATATCTCTTACACTCTGTTCGAAACTATTCATTTTTCTAGTCATTTCTTCATGTTCCTCTTTCTTAACAGCTTTTTCAGCTTCAACAGGAAATTATACTGATAAATGTGAGGATAAGAGTTTGAAATTTTAAAAGTCACTTCAGGGTTATAATCTCGATCATAATGAACTTTATGTGGAGGATCATTGTTGAATTTTGGCTTCATTATAGGTTGTGGGACGCTATTAGTTGCGCAGTTGGAACAAGGAGTGCATTACTAATCATAGGTATGCTCAAAGGGCAAACCATACAAGTTACAATTACGTTGTATGCGTTAGCATAGGGGTCGAATCAAGGTGGATAAATTGGATCATTTGTTGACACTTGGGTAGGGTTGACATATTTGTATTTAGATAGTCACGAATTGAACACGGTGGAGCTTGTCCACTCATCCAAGCTTAGTACACCTCTGCCAGTTGTCGTCTTAATACCTTTACATCTTCTGTTGACACTCTTTCTTGTGAAGTCATCTGGTTACGGACCTCATCATTGTCTGACTAACTCCCATTTTTCTGGACCATTTTCTTTTTCCATTTTGATCATGTATTGTAGGGATGATATGTCAGCTTAACCACAAACCAACCACCTCAATTTAACTCTGTGCATGAATAATAAAGTTTGTTAGGGTTAGACATTTCTTAATTATTAATTTTTTTTAGTTTTTATTTTTTAAAAATGATTTGATAATGCATTGATCAAATCTGTAACATGTTTTGGGAGATAAAATCATTGCATTGTTTTTTTCTAAAACATAATAATTATGTTTTTTTTAGAAATAGTCGTTAATTTTCCTTTTCAGTTACAAAAAAAAAATTAATAAAAACTTATTGTTGATAAAAAGTTAAATCTTCTTGTTCTTTTTAATAAAGATCACCGAACCCAAAGAGAGTTGCCTACGTATCTCATTGTTGTGAGACTCAGGTGTGCGTAGTTCGTTCAGATTGAACGGTTTAATTAATTTTTTTAGATATTAATACTTGTCTGAAAATAAAATATTTTAATTTTTTTTATTAATTATACAAAAGAAACTTAAATATTTTTTTTGGTTAAGTAGTGAAATATGTTTCATTTTATTTTTAAAAAAAGTATAATAACTCAGAAAAGAAGAAATTATTTTATGTTTTATCTTCTTTTTTGTAAAAAAAAATCAAAATTTCACTCCACCAATCATACTAAAATGAGTCAACTTCTAGAGACTTTCTAAATAAATGCATTTTCACGTAGAGCATAAAATGAGCTAAGTGGTCATGTAACATAGGGATACTTGTCCTAGGCGGACGTAGACATTTGTTCTAGATAGTTAAATAGTTCATTAGTTGGGGATGTATACTTTCTTGTTTAGATTTATGGATCTTGTTAGATGTTTTGGTATATTGACTTTCAGATTCTAGGCATTTAATTTCTGCATTTTTAAGCTAACTAACTTCCTTCCATAACTTAATTTCCTTAGTTTTGATTTAGTTGCTTAGTTTGGGTTTAGTAGTGGTTCTCCTACCGGAGGATTAGTGTAACAACCCTAAAAATAGATATGCTAAGTAATGCTTAATGTGCCAAGAATGCCTACGATTAGACCAGGGTTCACACGGACTGATGCGCATAGAACCAGACCTCGGAACCCTTGGTACAGCCAAGCCAACTAACTTGGGGAGTTATTTGAGCTAGGAAAGGTTGTGACCAACCATGTAGGGCTCTCGAATACGAAGATTTACTCGAAGGAGTCTTTACTGGACTTAAAGAGAGGAAATCTTAAGTTTTGAGGGTCTAGAGGTAAAATGATCTTTTACCAGGATAAGGGTAATATCGTAATTACCCTAAATATATATTTAATTAATTATTCAATAAGGTGGAGGGGATAATTGGGGAGAGAGAGACGAAATGGAGCTTTTGAAGTTAAGTCCTGCTCCACCCGGGTTCAAACCTAGGTGGAAGCAATGAATTTATATGATTTTTTATTTAAGCTATTGAATTAATGTAATTAATTAATAATTATTATTTATTAGCTGATTAAAAATAAAAAATAAAAATCAGATTTTTAATAATTAACTAAACCTTATTTGACTAAGTCCTAAACTAGACTCCTAAGCCTAATATGACTCCCATTCTCTCACGTCTATCTCTCAACTCTCACACTCAAACTCTCCCATTCTCTCATTCACGTTTTTCTCTGCCAAAATAACTTCAAAAATAGTAGGTAAACCAAAGTTCTTCACACTTGAAGAACTCACAACGAAAATTACAAACAAACAACTAATCAAAAACGTTACGCAAGAGGGAGGATTATTCCGTCGAATTGGTGTTGAAGTTGAGGGGATTTGAACGTGATTTTTCGAGAAAGTTTTGGGCAGCAAGTCAAGGTTTGAACTACATAAAAGGTATGGGTTTTCTTCTCTCTTGGTCCCTTTCCCAAGAGACCCCTTAAGATTCAATAAATTCTAATTCGAAAAGTAGGATTGTTCCCGTTGCATGTCCCTGTCACTAGCTCCCAATGAATCGTAGGTTGGGTATGTTTGCTGGTAGTTTAAGTATGAAGATTGATGTTTTTGATAATGTGTTCATGATTATGTGTTTAGAATTGTAAGCATGTTAAGTTATGTCAACCGAAAGTATGTGAAAAATGATATGTTTTTATGGTTGAATTTTATGTGCAAATGTTTGTGTAAATCATGAGGTGTAAAGTGGTGTAATGTTGCTGTATGTAATAGTAATTCTTGGCTGAATATAATCATAAAAAGATTACACTTAAATATGCACCAAACGATCCACGAAATGCCTTAAGAATTAAAATATGAATGATGATAAAAAGAAGCTGAAAATAGTGAACAAATTTCCAGCATTTGATAGGTTGGGTTCAGCCAAACAAAGTGGTACAAAATGCAATGAAAAATGAATGTAAAATAAGTGAAATCAGTAAGGATTGAATCCAATACATCATTACATGAAAGCTACAAAAAAATCAACAAAAGATTAAGACAAAAATGGATTGGAAGAGACTAAATTTCCAGCCTGCTGGAAATTGTAGTCTAGGCCAATTTTTAAGAAAATGAGCTTCGTTTAAAAAAAAATTATTTAAAATGTGAGGTCATTGGGGATTGAACCCATGACCTCACTAATGAAAATTTCATAAAAATTTCGTGAGAAAAATGCAATGAAAAATAGATGTGGTGAGTGGGGATTGAACCCCCAACCTCTTGAATGGATGAGAGAGTTAGGAGAAAAATAAAGGAGAGAAATAAATGTGGAGAGTGGGGATTGAACCCCCAACCTCTTGAATGGATAAGAGAGTTAGGAGAAAAATAAAGGAGAAAAATAAATGTGGAGAGTGGGGATTGAACCCCCAACCTCTTGAATGGATGAGTGAGTTAGGAGAAAAATGAAAGAGAAAAATAAATGTGGAGAGTGGGGATTGAACCCACAACCTCTTGAATAGATGAGAGAGTTAGGAGGAAAATAAAGGAGAAATATAAAATGAGGTGAATGGGGATTGAACCCACAACCTCTTGGATAGGTGAGAAAGTTAATAGATAATTTAAGAGAAAAAAAAAGAATGAGCTTGTGGGGGATTGATCCCACAACCTCCTTGACTTAAACGAAAAAAAAGGAGGAGAAAAAGAAAGGAAATATTATGGGGTTGATGGGAATCGAACTAGGGTCTCCCAAATTTGAAAAATGTAATTAAAAAGTTTAAAATAAGATTAAGTGTTGTCCAAGGGATTCGAACTTGGGTTCCCTTGCCCAAATTCCGTATTGATACATAAGTCATACGTGAATTAAATGTTCAAGATTAATGCCACCTACTTAGATCGAAATCGAGATCTTGGCATACATACAAGATACATAAGTCTTGTACTACATAATCTTAGGAAGATATGAGTCACTTAACGAACTATGAATGAAGCCTCATGGCTTGTATGTATAGACCCATAAGTCTAGCATACGTTTAAAAATAAGTGAACCTAAAATGTATGAAATGAAATGATGAAACCCTAGAAGGGTTAAGTAAGAGTGTGAAACACACTTAATGGCCAAGTGCATTGGCCTATGATGAAATGAACAATGAAATGATGAAATGAACAATGATATGATGAAATGAACAATGAAATGATGAAATGAACAATGAAATGATGAAATGAACAATGAAATAATGAAATGATGAAATGAACAATGATATGATGAAATGAACAATGAAATGATGAAATGAACAATGAAATGACGAAATGAAAAATGAAATGATGAAATGAACAATCAAATGATGAAATGAGAAATGAAATGATGAAACCCTAGAAGGGTTAAGTAAAAGTGTGAAACACACTAAATGGCCAAGTGCATTGGCATATGATGAAGTGAACATTCACGTAATAAATGGTGAGTTATTATGAAGAGCAAATGTGCTAATGTTAATTGAATGTGGTGACAACATGATACGAGGCTAATGTAAAAGATAAGAGCAATCTCAAATGAGCCTAAGTAAATGTTACCGATACGTACTCACCTATGAGAGTGTAAGATAATGAAGAGACCAGTCTCTATGAACACTCTAATGAGAGTATTGAGATTAACACACTCAATACGAATGATGAGATGAGAAATCATCTAATGAGCTATGATGTCCTCATATTAGAAGCAAGCTTCCATGACCTATGAGATGAATGTAATGGAACTTTATCTAAGCACCGATATACTGGCTTTGAGCGGTGATGCCTTCTTTCGGGAAGGGCGGAGGTTCACGTAACTCTCATGAGATGAGACTCTCCGGCATGCCGGGTATTGTCTCCTTAAATCTCCTAGTCTTCGAACCTATACGGCCAATATAGGGATCTGGCGGGGTTAAATTCCCATGTACGCTAGCATGTTTTGGGTCACTTTGGCCAGTGATTCCGCCTCTTTTCGGTGTGGGGGAGACACTGGATTTTATGATACTCACATGATCTATGTCGGTTAAAGTTAAAGTTCCCAATGAATGAATGAGGCCAGCCTCAAATAATGCACATAATGAAATGAATGATACCGAAGGTGTTAGGGTAGGATAATCAAAAGGTGAGTTAGATTCAAGTAATGACATTAGGTCATTTTTGGTCATTGCACAACGAACCCAATGAAAGTCTTAAACTGCATCCTAGGTATAGCTGGTGTTTACACTGGCCCACGAATGAAATGAAATGGAGTACGTATGAATAAACGAAGCAGACTCTGTGTTTGCTAATGAAGACTCCCTAGTTGAGGTACCATCTGTTAAGCCCTCATTCCTGGGAAGTCTTAATGTTAAGTCCATGATTCCAAGGTCTCATGGCATACGAATGAACGAAATGAACAACGTTATGTGTTACATGAATTATAATATGTGTTATGTGTACGCTGTTGTGTGCTGTGTGCGGAATGTTAAGTATGATGATGTATGTTATTCTCATGGCATAACTTTCCTATTCCAAATCTGAAAAGCCCACTGACTTTCCTAATCCAAATTTGGAAAGCTCATTGACTTTCCTAATCCAAATTTGGAAACTTTTCTAATCTCAATTTGGCAAGTCCACTGACTTGACTTCCAAAAATCATGTTGTTAGGAAAGAGCTATTCTTTCTCATGCATGTCCTTGGTGTGTGCTTGCATATACCCATACTTACTACAAGTGTGTACTAACCCTATACAAACTCTACTATTTTAGGTGCACGCACAGGTGGACGATAGAGCTATAGGATCATCGCTGCAGTTATCCGGACGTCCAGCATTCATCCGGTTTTGGTAGGTCCTCATGCTTTCGAGGATGCTACTGTTTTATATTCTAGCTTAGTTTTAGATTTGAGCTAGTGGAGCATGTTCCACTAGCGTTTCATTCCTATTTTTATTCAGACTATATATTGGTGCCATTTTGGCAATTATACACTTAATAAGAATTGAACTATTTCTTTCTGTTGCTTATCTCTTAATGTTAGATGGTTGATGGTGAACAATTACGTAGAAATGAGAATGTTTTTATAAGTATGTTAAGAAACAAAAAGTTTCAAATTTTCCGCTAAAATTAACCTAGATGAAGTAAGAATGACGTAAGTAGGCTTGTCTGCGACCTCTGAGAGGTCAACGACGCCGGTCTCGTCTGGGGTCTAGATTCCAGTCGTGACAAAGTTGGTATCAGAGCCATAGTTTAAATTCCGAGAATAATGAGTTCCATCAACCACATTGAGTAGTTTCTAAGTCATGGTAGTGAAGTGCACCACTATCCTGGATTAGAGACTGCATGATGCGTAGGAAAATTTCCCTTCTTCTACTCTTTATCATGCTATCTAGAGCCTTGACACTTTGTGTCATTCTAAATATCTAACTTCGTTCTTGTGTGCGCGCTTAGAAGAATACACACAAGAATTAGGATGACCAAGTGGTCTAAGGTGCTAGACTCAAGATCTGGCCTTCCCAAGAAGGGGCAGTGATAGAAATGCCCAGCGTGAACGAAAGACGTTTGATAAGAGTGTTTGTTCGCATGAAGGTGAGTGCATGGTAGGTTTTAAAGCCTGCTATGAGTATTGATGAAGAGGAGAAGGCTAAGTTGGCTGCTTACTAGCTCAAGGAGATGGCTTAGGTATGGATTACTTCATAAATGCTAGACTACCATAGATTATCGAAACAGGGTAGTAAGGTTAAGTTTCCAAATAAGTTAGAGTTAAAATGAATTCATGCTTGCATGTCATGTAAATGTTTTTGTATTACGTGGACATGATTTTCGTGTTGCATGAGTTGTGAGGTGCATCAAGTTAAGTGCGATTGAGAAGGAAGTTCCTCAATCTCAAATATGAAGCTTTAGATAAGATTATGTAATATGCATTATCCAGAGTAAGTGTGAAACACAAATTCACAAAAAGTAAAGTCTAAAGTATGTTTAGATATCTTCCAAAATCACCCTCTTTATCTTAAAATGATGTTTAGTGTCATTCGGGGACGAATGTTCCTAAGGGGGGGATAATGTAACAACCCTAAAAATAGATATGCTAAGTAATGCTTAATGTGCCAAGAATGCCTACGATTAGACCAGGGTTCACACGGACTGATGCGCATAGAACCAGACCTCGGAACCCTTTGTACAGCCAAGCCAACTAACTTGGGGAGTTATTTGAGCTAGGAAAGGTTGTGACCAACCATGTAGGGCTCTCGAATACGAAGATTTACTCGAAGGAGTCTTTACCGGACTTAAAGAGAGGAAATCTTAAGTTTTGAGGGTCTAGAGGTAAAATGATCTTTTACCAGGATAAGGGTAATATCATAATTACCCTAAATATATAATTAATTAATTATTTAATAAAGTGGAGGGGCAATTTGGAGAGAGAGCCGAAATTGGTCTCTTGAAATGAAGTCTTGCTCCACCCGGGTTCGAACCTAGGTGGAAGCAATGAATTTATATGATTTTTTATTTAAGCTATTGAATTAATGTAATTAATTAATAATAATTATTCATTAGCTAATTTAAAATAAAAAATAAAAATCATATTTTTAATAATTAACTAAACCTTATTTGACTAAGTCCTAAACTAGACTCCTAAGCCTAATATGACTCCCACTCTCTCACGTCTATCTCTCAACTCTCACGCTCAAACTCTCCCATTCTCTTATTCACGTTTTTCTCTGCCAAAATAACTTCAAAAACAGTAGGTAAACCAATGTTCTTCACACTTGAAGAACTCACAACGAAAATTACAAACAAACAACTAATCAAAAACGTTACGCAAGAGGGAGGATTATTCCGTTGAATTGGTGTTGAAGTTGAGGGGATTTGAACGTGATTTTTGGAGACAGTTTTGGGCAGAAAGTCAAGGTTTGAACTACATAAATGGTATGGGTTTTCTTCTCTCTTGGTCCCTTTCCCAAGAGACCCCTTAAGATTCAATAAATTCTAATTCAAAAACTAGGATTGTTCCCGTTGCATGTCCCTGTCACTACCTCCCAATGAACCGTAGGTTGGGTATGTTTGCTGGTAGTTTAAGTATGAAGATTGATGTTCGTGATAATGTGTTCATGATTATGTGTTTAGAATTGTAAGCATGTTAAGTTATGTCAACCGAAATTATGTGAAAAATGATATGTTTTTATGGTTGAATTTATGTGCGAATGTTTGTGTAAATCATGAGGTGTAAAGTGGTGTAATGTTGCTGCATGTAATAATAATTCTTGGCTGAATATAATCATAAAAAGATTACACTTAAATATGCACTAAATGATCCACGAAATGCCTTAAGAATTAACGTATGAATGATTATAAAAAGAAGCTGAAAATAGTGAACAAATTTCCAGCATTTGATAGGTTGGGTTCAGCCAAACAAAGTGGTACAAAATGCAATGAAAAATGAATGTAAGATAAGTGAAATCAGTAAGGATTGAATCCAAGACATCATTACATGAAAGCTACAAAAAAATCAACAAAAGATTAAGGCAAAAATGGATTGGAAGAGACTAAATTTCCAGCCTGGTGGAAATTGTAGTCTCGGCCAATTATTAAGAAAATGACCTTCGTTTAAAAAAAAATTATTTAAAATGTGAGGTCATTGGGGGTTGAACCGATGACCTCAATAAATGAAAATTTCATAAAAATTTTGTGAGAAAAATGCAAGGAAAAATAGATGTGGTGAGTGGAGATTGAACCCCCAACCTTTTGAGTGGATGAGAGAGTTAGGAGAAAAATAAAGGAGAGAAATAAATGTGGACAGTGGGGATTGAACCCCCAACCTCTTGAATGGATAAGAGAGTTAGGAGAAAAATAAAGGAGAAAAATAAATGTGGAGAGTGGGGATTGAACCCCCAACCTCTTGAATGGATGATAGAGTTAGGAGAAAAATGAAAGAGAAAAATAAATGTGGAGAGTGGGGATTGAACCCACAACCTCTTGAATAGATGACAGAGTTAGGAGGAAAATAAAGGAGAAATATAAAATGAGGTGAATGGGGATTGAACCCACAACCTCTTGGATAGGTGAGAAAGTTAATAGATAATTTAAGAGGAAAAAAAAGAATGAGCTTGTGGGGGATTGATCCCACAACCTCCTTGACTTAAACGAAAAAAAAGGAGGAGAAAAAGAAAGGAAATATTATGGGGTTGATGGGAATCGAACTAGGGTCTCCCAAATTTGAAAAATGTAATTAACAAGTTTAAAATAAGATTAAGTGTTGTCCAAGGGATTCGAACTTGGGTTCCCTTGCCCAAATTCCGTATTGATACATAAGTCATACGTGAATTAAATGTTCAAGATTAATGCCACCTACTTAGATCGAAATCGAGATCTTGGCATACATACAAGATACATAAGTCTTGTACTACATAATCTTAGGAAGATATGAGTCACTTAACGAACTATGAATGAAGCCTCATGGCTTGTATGTATAGACCCATAAGTCTAGCATACGTTTAAAAATAAGTGAACCTAAGATGTATGAAATGAAATGATGAAACCCTAGAAGGGTTAAGTAAGAGTGTGAAACACACTAAATGGCCAAGTGCATTGGCCTATGATGAAATGAACAATGAAATGATGAAATGAACAATGAAATGATGAAATGAACAATGAAATGATGAAATGAACAATGATATGATGAAATGAACAATGAAATGATGAAATGAACAATGAAATGATGAAATGAACAATGATATGATGAAATGAACAATGAAATGATGAAATGAACAATGAAATGATGAAATGAAAAATGAAATGATGAAATGAACAATCAAATGATGAAATGAGAAATGAAATGATGAAACCCTAGAAGGGTTAAGTAAAAGTGTGAAACACACTAAATGGCCAAGTGCATTGGCATATGATGAAGTGAACATTCACGTAATAAATGGTGAGTAATTATGAAGAGCAAATGTGCTAATGTTAATGAATGTGGTGACAACATGATACGAGGCTAATGTAAAAGATAAGAGCAATCTCAAATGAGCCTAAGTAAATGTTACCGATACGTACTCACCTATGAGAGTGTAAGATAATGAAGAGACCGGTCTCTATGAACACTCTAATGAGAGTATTGAGATTAACACACTCAATACGAATGATGAGATGAGAAATCATCTAATGAGCTATGATGTCCTCATACTAGAAGCCAGCTTCCATGACGTATGAGATGAATGTAATGGAACTTTATACTAAGCACCGATAGACTGGCTATGAGCGGTGATGCCTTCTTTCGGGAAGGGTGGAGGTTCACGTAACTCTCATGAGATGAGACTGTCCGGCATGCCGGGTATGGGTCTCCTTAAATCTCCTAGTCTTCGAACCTATACTCCAATATAGGGATCTGGCGGGGTTAAATTCCCATGTACGCTAGCATGTTTTGGGTCACTTTGGCCAGTGATTCCACCTCTTTTTGGTGTGGGGGAGACACTGGATTTCATGATGCTCACATGATCTATGTCGGTTAAAGTTAAAGTTCTCAATGAATGAATGAGGCCAGCCTCAAATAATGCACATAATGAAATGAATGATACCGAAGGTGTTAGGGTAGGATAATCAAAAGGTGAGTTAGATTCAAGTAATGACATTAGGTCATTCTTGGTCATTGCACAACAAACCCAATGAAAGTCTTAAACTACATCCTAGGTATAGCTGGTGTTTACACTGGCCCACGAATGAAATGAAATGGAGTACGTATGAATGAACGAAGCAGACTCTGCGTTTGCTAATGAAGACTCCCTAGTTGAGGTACCATCTGTTGAGCCCTCATTCCTGGGAAGTCTTAATGTTAAGTCCATGATTCCAAGGTCTCATGGCATACGAATGAACGAAATGAACAACGTTATGTGTTACATGAATTATAATATGTGTTATGTGTACGCTGTTGTGTGTTGTGTGCAGAATGTTAAGTATGATGATGTATGTTATTCTCATGGCATAACTTTCCTATTCCAAATCTGAAAAGCCCACTGACTTTCCTAATCCAAATTTGGAAAGCTCATTGACTTTCCTAATCCAAATTTGGAAACTTTTCTAATCTCAATTTGGCAAGTCCACTGACTTGACTTCCAAAAATCATGTTGTTTGGAAAGAGCTATTCTTTCTCATGCATGTCCTTGGTGTGTGCTTGCATATACCCATACTTAGTACAAGTGTGTACTAACCCTATACAAACTCTACTATTTTAGGTGCAGGCACAGGTGGACGATAGAGCTACAGGATTATTGCTGTAGTTATCCGGACGTCCAGCATTCATCCGGTTTTGGTAGGTCCTCATGCTTTCGAGGATGCTACTGTTTTATATTCTAGCTTAGTTTTAGAGTTGAGCTAGTGGAGCATGTTCCACTAGCATTTCATTCCTATTTTTATTCAGACTATGTATTGGTGCCATTTTGGCAATTATACACTTAATAAGAATTGAACTATTTCTTTCAGTTGCTTATCTCTTAATGTTAGATGGTTTACGGTGAACAATTACGTATAAATGAGAATGTTTTTATAAGTATGTTAAGAAACAAAAAGTTTCAAATTTTCGCTAAAATTAACCTAGATGAAGTAAGAATGACGTAAGTAGGCTTGTCTGCGACCTCTGAGAGGTCAACGACGCCGGTCTCATCTGGGGTCTAGATTCCAGTCGTGACAATTAGTCAGGGTTCCATCATGATGGTTTGGGCCGTGAAAAGACTTCTCTCAAAGGGTTGTGCTTTTTCAATGAGTTGTGACAAGTTTAAAGAGTTGCGACTTTTCTTATAAGTTGTGACTTTTCTTAAAGAGTTGTGATTTATCGATGAGTTGTGACTTTCCCCAAGAGTTGTGACTTTTTCAATAAGTTTTGACTTTTCCAAAGAGTTGTGACTTTTTCAACAAGTTGTGACTTTTAGAAAGGGTTGTGACTTCTCGGAAAATGTCATGATTTTTCAGATAAGACACAAAAAAAAACTTATTCATCTACCCTTTTTTCAATATAAATAGAGGAATGTCCTCTCATTTTCAATCACAATTTTTTTAATATTCTACTCTTCTTATTGCATTATAAAAAAACATAGTGTGGTTTATGATCGTTTAGTGAGTTCGAAGTTTAGCGTAATATGAGGCACCACTATTCTGGTAAAGTAAATTGTTATATCCTAAAAGGGTATATTCATTAACCTCGAGTACTTGAGGAAATAATTCTGATGATATAATACTTTTTCTACTAAGTATATACATTAGTATGTATTGTTCCAATAAATTAAGTTAACATGATGTAGTCTAAATTTATTTTTTTGTAACAATTTTGCTTGTGATGTAGATTTATGTTTCTCAATATCTTTTTAAAAAATTATTAAACTTCTATAAAGTTAGAGAATTGTTACAACTTATTTTTTGATGCTCAAGACAAAAGAATGACTTTATTTATCAATGCTACTTATGTAATTTAGATTGTAAGAGAGTTTGTTTCAAAAGAGTATTACTATATAAACATTTTTCTTTTGTTTTGGTGATTTACCATTTCTTGATATCTAAGTATTTTTGACGAAGAGAGTTTATATGAGTTGTAATAACGTCAGTTGAAGTTTGTATTAGTTTAATTTTTAGTCTACTCTAAATTCATTTGTGTTTTTAACAATTTCTCTTGTGATGTAGATATATGCTTCTGAATATATTTTTCAAAATTATTAAACGTTTCAAGAGTTAGAGAATTGACACGATTTTTTTTGTCCAAATAAAAGAATGACTTTATTTATCAATGCTACTTATGTGATATAGATTGTAAGGAAGTTTGCTTCAAAATAGTTATTATTATATAAACATTGCTCTTTTGTTTCACTTTTGTACTATTTCTTAATATTTAAATTTTTTTTTAAAGAATAAAAGTTCATATGACTTGTAATAACGCTAGGGGAAGTTTGTATTAGTTTAATTTTTATCGTAGTCTAAATTAATTTTTTTTTGTTATTAATTTATCTTGTGATGTAGATAAATGTTTCTAAATATATGTTTTCAATAGTATTAAACTTCAAGACTTAGAGAATTATCGCGATTTATTTTTCTGATGTTCAAAAGAAAAGATTGACTTTATTTTTCAATGCTACTTACGTGCTTAGATTTCAGGAAGTTTGATTTAAAAAATTCCTTTTTGTTTTACTAATTTATTATTTCTTCATATTTAGCAGTTGTTTTTTTTATTATCAATTTCTCTTGTAATGTAGATGTATGTTTCTGAATATATTTTTTCAAAATAATTGAACTTCTAAAGAATAAGAGAATTATCATGATTTATGTTTTGATGTTCAAGACAAAAGAATGACTTTATTTGTCGATGCTACTTATTTGCTTTAGATTATCAAGAAGTTTGATTAAAATAGTTATTAATATGTAAACATTGTCCTTTTGTTTACTAATTTAGTATTTCTCAAATATCATGTTAACAACCATTATTCTTTGACAGCCTTAATAAAATTTCTGGCTCCACCATTGCCCCTATATATGTGATAACACAGTGTTGTTATTTTTTCTTAGACGAATCATGCTTGGTTGAATAAATTAAAATTTGTCTACAAGTATTTATTAATATGTAAACATTGTCCTTTTGTTTACTAATTTAGTATTTCTCAAATATCATGTTCACAACCATTATTCTTTGACAGACTTAATAAAATTTCTGGCTCCACCACTGCCCCTATATATGTGATAACACAGTGTTGTTATTTTTTCTTAGACGAATCATGCTTGGTTGAATAAATTAAAATTTGTCTACAAGTATACGAACTATTTCTTTGTTGGGTGTAAGAAAAACAGGTGATTAAATATAGGATTTCACCGTTAGAATATATTCTTTGATTTTAAGTTTAATTTTTTTGGTAAAAAAATAAAAGAAAATCTTTCTCAGTTAACTATGGACAATCAAGTTACTATCTTTGCTCAATGTACACAGACAATCGAGAAGTCAAATATGAGAGACACCAAAAAGAACCTCATTTTACTCTCCATGGTTTAATTGATTTCAAGCTTCTTCAATTTCAAACAATTTGAAATAATTGTTTTAGAAAATCAAAAAGATACTTCCAAAATATTTTCAAGGAAATTTTGTCATTTTCCCTTTAAAATACATCTCAAAATATTTTGAAAATATAGTCTGATATATTTTTCAATCTAAATCAATATTTTGAAAA
The DNA here is from genome assembly GCA_016801875.1 of Solanum sitiens. NCBI lineage: Eukaryota > Viridiplantae > Streptophyta > Magnoliopsida > Solanales > Solanaceae > Solanum > Solanum sitiens. The sequence continues at coordinate 869,843 of JABWTJ010000429.1, forward strand.
ACATTTTAACCCAAAAAAAATGTTTCAATTAAGTATGCACTTATTTCCCTAGTAATTGACTAGTTCATGATGTAATTGACATTGTCTTCAATTTCAAAATGATTATTTTGTCTTGCAAAGGTAAGAAGCTTGTTAAGTAATTAAATATATTATCATTTCTTCCCCTTTCTATAAAATTTGAATTAGTTTAGAATCAAATTCAATTTGATAAAATTTATCGAGGATAATTTGCCTTTAAGATAACTTACATAAATCACATGTAAAATCAAAATTACCTTGTATCCCTGTTCTTTTTCTAATTACACAAATCTCATTATTTTTAGGTAATATGTATACCTTATTGTTGATAAATTATAATCAATTTGTTGCTCTTATTAAGTAGGAGGGAATCTAAAAATCAAATTAAGATCTCATAGTATCCATTTGTTGCGCTAATTAAAGGGGGGAATGGAAAATCAAATTAAGAATGCATAAATTATGTTATTCCAATCAAAATTACTGTCAAGGGTTAAATCATAGAGCGTAACAAACCAAAAATATTAAAATTCAAATTTCTTCTTCTAGTTCATTATTCTCTCTATTTCATCCACTATCCACAAATTTCATAAGATACATAATGAATATTTCGAACTTCTTATGTTTTGTCTTACCTTCAATCATATAGATGCAAATCCTAACATAACAAAGAAATTCAAAATTACAAATTGTTTCAGCCCCCCTATTCAGCAAAGATTCTTTCAGATTTTATTCAAAAACTTTGGTGGACATGAAGGTAAGTGAGGTGAGTTATGAAGGATATAAAATTGATGGAATTGTTGTTGGACAAATAATTTCTTTTGTGAATCTTCAAATCTTCGAAGATCTTTTCAAATTAGAAAAAAATAGGAAAAGCAGAAGAACACAAATAGAGCAACTGGATAGATTTACATGTATCAACTTTTTTGTATTTATGTGTCGTGCCCATAAATTTGAATAATTTTGGTGTATGTATCGGGTAGAAAAATATTTTCACCCATATGTATAATATACTTATTGTTGGAGTTGATACACAATGCTCCAGTCATAGAACATTTATGATTTATGTATCAAGATTGAAGATACGTTATATAACTTGATTCAAGTAAATGATACATTATGTAGTGTTTATGTATCAAGTACATTTTATATTAAACATGATAAACATTAATTGAAGATAGAACAACATCAGTGTTATGTATCGATATCGTAAATATGAACATAAGACATTGCATAACAACGAAAGCTACTATAGTAATGATGTATCATAATAACACTAAAAGAACTTAATTTAATGTATCATAAAGTTGAAGCGAATGTATTATCAACTAGATACATTAAAAATCTGAACTTTGCGTTGAGAAGGGTGTTTAGCAACATGTTCTACTCCCCCCACCCCCCACCCCCACCCCTTTGTATCAGACAAAAATTGAACAAAAAACGATCCACAAAAGCTAATTATGATAAACTATAAATATGATAAACACTCATTTAGTTATGAAACACTACTGCAAACATATAACAACATTTGATACATAGTCAATTAGACAATTTGACGTAGATATGTGTCATATAAATAATATTTGAACACGAGACATTATACATGATAAAATTGTAATGTGTCATAAAGTTTAAACGAAGGCAATATACATTAAATTAAGAATCAAAATCAACTGAATTGCAAATATGAATCATGGGTAGAGAAGAGTGTGTAATAACACATTCTGCATCCTCTTTTGTTTTGGAATCCTTCTCAATGGGTAATTTAGAACTTGCAATGCATCTTTCATCAATTTTGAATCATAAACACGAGGGACGAGATCGTCCCTTTGTGAAACTAATTGGATAAGTCCAATATTAATCGATTGACCAGAACCCATATGTATCAGGAAAAAATAAACAACAAAAAACTGAAATAAAAAAATCAATAATCTGATTTGTTGAAAGCAAAAATATGATGAAGAAATATTTCTACACTTTCTCCTTTACTCTATATCAACTCTTGTAGCTTTTAACTTTCAATCATGGCGTCACCTATGGATCTCAATTCAAAATTCTTACCAGAGACACCAATAACTCGATCTTTTTCTCCTCATCTGAGCATTTTTCCACCTTCAATTTCAATATTTTTGTCGTTAGAATTAAAAAACTGCCTACCCTAGATGAGGCTAATTGAGTAATTTTAATACTAGAGCATCATCTAAGTATCCAAAATTTGCAGATTAAATTTTTTTTAAATAAATAAAATAAATGAAAACTGGTGAATTGAAAATTGGAGAAGAAGAAGAACTATCTATTCGAAGTTGAAATTGATTGATCGGAGAAAGAGAAAAGATTTGAAGTTCAAAAATTGATTGACGGAGGATATTGTTTTGATTGTTGGAGTAAAAATAGGAAGAGAAATCGTGGAATTGATTGGGAAAAGTAATGTATTCGGAAAAGGAGATGTTTTGAGCAAAAAAGGGATTTTAGTAATTTTTAAAAATGGTAGGATATTATAGAAAATAATGTAAAAAGGATGTGTAATAAGGTAATTTTTCCTATTTTCAATACAATTCGGACCCCTTTTGTTTCAACTACTTCAGCCCAACATATCCATTAATAACATGGCCCACTCTTAATCTTTCTTTTGTTTTTGTTTTGGGGAAATAAATAAACACCCATGCAAAATAATTACAAATTTATATCCCTTCACATTCAAACCCCACTAAATAATTACAGTATATACCCCTTAATAATTTCGTTTAATTGATACTACATCAGTAACATTTCCTGTATTAGTATCATTAAGGATGATAATTTCTTCTAAGTGATATTAAATAAGCATCATATAGTGTGTTGGTATTGTTAAGGCCGGTACTTTCATATTATTTATACTAAAGCAGTATATATATGCTGTATTTGTATCATTATGGCTTTTTGTTAACAAATTACTCATTAGTCTATGGTACTACAAGATTGTGTGTATGTATATATATATATATATATATAATATTTAGTATCAATTAAGTGAAATTATTAACCTTATTGATACCAATACAGTATTTGATAACGATATAGTATTAGTTAAGTGAAAATTATCACCCTTAATGAATAGGGGGTATGAACTGTAATAATAGAATGATTATTTCATCAATTACTTTAAAATTGGGTATGAAGTTGTAATTACTTTTGATTTTATGCCCTAGTTTTCCTCTTGTTTGCCTTTCCAAGCTCTCATCTCCTCTCATAGAAGGCAGCAACAACTCATACATGCCCCTCTCCTCTCCTTCAACAAGAACACCTATCATCCTTTGTCTCTACGAAAATCCTCAAAATATGGCGAATTGAGCATTTTCATCTCCCTCAAATCAACCTAATAGCAGGTAACACATACCCTCTCTCTTTATTTTCTCTCAAAAGTAGACCTCAAGACTCAACAATTAACTTAAATATGTAGTTTCTCATCTATTGCACAAAATCAAATCCAAATCAGAGGTTGTCAAAATCAAATCTGGACTAGTAGGGATATGTTTCTTTTTTTCATTTTTGTCAAATCTTTCTTATCCCTTTTCCCTCTATAATGGCTCCCATTTTATATATATATATATATATATATATATATATATTCAAATCAACTATTTTTGGCCATACATACCTCCTCATGTTTCCATTGGAAGGGGGAGTTGGAGGAATTTTTTAAGTTTTAACTCTTCCATTAAGTAAGTTCTCGATTGCGCTTTTCTTTTTTTCAGTTTCTGATATACTACCTCAATCTCGTATTGTCTCTTTTTTTATCACTAGAACTAAATATGGTGTGGAAATCGATCTGCTCAACTCGTAGTCTCAAGTTTGCTGCCAAGAACCAGGTAATTTATATCCCACATGTAGGAAGATATTTTATTTATAAACTCAAAATTCTATTTGTTTCTGTATATTTTTATGTTTTCTATATTTTCTGTCTTTTCTAAAATAACTAGTAACATCTCTATTTATAAAGGTAAAAAGCAAATTAAACTAGAATTAGGAACCACTCTAAACTAAAAAAAAATACTAATTAAACATAAATACGTAAATATCATAAATAAAAAATCCTAACACTTAGGATTACTATTCCAACATTGAATTATCATTTCCTACATTCTCCCGTAATATAAAGTTGTATACTCTTGTCTTGTTCTTATTGTCATTAATGTTGTTGAATTGGAGAACTTCTCTTGAATATCCAATTGTTGGAGATCTTCACTTCAATATTCAATTGTTGCTAATCTTCTCTTCAATTTTCAATTCTTGGAGTACTTCTCTTCAACACCTTCTCTCCAACTTCTAAGTGTTGGAGCACTTTCTTTCAAACTCACAATATTTTTTTTCCTGTTGTATTGGAGCACTTCTCTCCAACATCCATGTGTTGGATCACTTTCTCTCCAACTAACAATGTTTTTTCTCTTTGTTATGTTGGATCACTTCTCTCCAAATTCCAAGGTTGATGCCCTTCCCACCAACGCCTTTATTGTTTTGTATTGGAGCACTCTCTCTCCAACTCTCGTTGATGTCCTTCCCATTCTCTTCAATTCTCATTTACTTTTTTTTTTGGTTGTGTTGGAGTACATTCTCTCCAACTTTCAAGTGTTGAAGCACTTTCTCTCCAACTCACTATATTGTGTTGGAGCACTTCTCTCCAACTTTCAAGTGTTGGAGCACTTTCTCTCAAACTCATGATATTTTTGCTCTTTGTTCTGTTGGAGCATTTCTCTCCAACTTCCAAGGTTGATGCCCTTAGCACCAAGAACTTTTTTTGTGTTGGAGCAATCTCTCTCCAATTGTCGTTGATTCCCTTCCCTTTTTTCAAAGTTCATTTACTATTTTTTCTTGGTCGTGTTGGAGTACTTTCTCTTGAACTCACGATATATTTTTATTGGTTTTGGTGGAGCACTTTTCTCCAACTTTCAAGTGTTGGAGCACTTTCTCTCCAACTAACAATATTTTTTCTCTTGATTTTGTGGGAGCACTTCTTTCCAACTTTCAATGTTGATGCTTTCCAACCAACGCCATTTTTTTTATTATTATTATATGAGGTGTTTGTGAGCTCTCTCTCTAACTCTCACTGATGCTCTTCCCATTATATTCTTTTCTTTTTGTATCTTTTTTTTTGTCTTTAACTTTATCTAACTTTTAATTTAATGAAGAGTTTGTTCTTTTTGTGTATGGTTGCACTTCTTGAAATCTGCAGTATTTTTATAAGTCTTTCCTCCGAGCATGTTCTTTTCATGCATATGTTATTCGTGTAGCTTATTTCAACATTATCATTCGCCAGGCGGGCAACATATATAGGTCATAGCCACCCGCAAGCAGCGGAAACTCTTGGATCTTCTACCAGGGTAGAATTGTAAAAGCTCTTATACCAATTTGAAAGAATATAGTTTATGTATAAACTCAAAATTTCTTTCTGTTTCAGTATATTTTTGTGTTTTCTATATTTTCTATCTTTTCTGAAAATAGTTATTAACATCCCTATTTATGAAGGTAAAAATTAAATTAAACTGGGACTCGGAAAATTTTTAAACTAACAAATACTAATTAAACCTAAATAAATAAATATCATAAATAATAAATCCTAAACGCTAAGGATTTTATTTGAACATTGAGTTATTATTTTCAACACCACATTAGCGCTAAATGTTGTAATTGTCAACTAAATTGTGGGTTTCTATAGGACTCATTTAGTTTCTGCATCATTAATGGTGTAGCTAGATTCTTCTGCATCTTGACTTTCTGTGGCACTTAGTTAAAAAAGTGTATTTATCAGGTAGTTGCTTTTTTTTGTAAGAAATGCCATTATTTTGGATTTCCATGAATCTCGTTCTAACTCAAATAATGGGAAGCTAAGTTTACTTATATCTCCATTATTCATTTTGTCCTTCCCTTCACTTCATTATGTATTCCAGTTAAGCCCTAGTTGATTAAAATTTGTTTTAATCAGTTGTCCTAAAACCTTGTGCGGATTTCCTAGAAGCTCTTTCTTCTTTCGATCAAACACTGCATTTCGTGGGGTGTTATTTTGATAGAAGATGAGTTATAGGATTCTCTGTTTATATGTTGCTATCTTTTCTTGCTATATGTCATATTTGCGTCTTTTGGGATAGAGCTGAGGCCCAGTGACTGTGACACTTTTAGTGTTAAAGCCAAGACTAAAGTAAAGCAATTTTAAGAATTAGAGATTAGTAGTTTATGACAAAAAATGCAGGACAACTTACAAAGAAAAGTGTGACGGACCGGTAAAGAGAAAATATTTCTTTTCAATCAAAGCAAATGACAGAGGAAAAAAGGGAGTCAGTAATAAATATTTAATACCACACAGATTATAATAATCAAGACTGAGGGATAGTAACAAACTTAAAATATATTACAACATTTCTTTTCATTTTTAGTAGGAAAATGTAATAATATATCCTTAAGATGAGATAGTAAATGTGCAATTACATTATTTTCCACTCCAATTGTATGCTAAAAAAGGCATAATATGTAAACTGGCACTCAACTTAAACTCAATTGATAAGTAAGCACTCCAACTTTTAGAGTGCACATATAGTCACCCCAGCTTGCTATTTTAAAATAAATTCTCAATGTTTCAATTCATTGAAGTATTGAGGCTAGCTCAAGTGGTTGAGCACCTCCACCATCAACTGGCACATTGAAAGTTTGAGTCACACCGAAAAGCAAGTGTGAATACTTTTGATCCTCTTTTCTAAATCTAATTTTTTTTCTCAAGTTCATTAAAAACTATTAATATGGGTGTTATGGTAAAATATACAGTTTACTTATTATTCGTTAAGGGGTGAAAAGTCCATTTCGAACAAGTAAAAGTGAACAAAGGAAGTACATATTTCCAACTTATATGTTAAATATACAACACAAAAAATGTTATGTAAGGCAAAAAAAAACATTTTTTTTTTAAATTAGGTGTATTTGCGCCTTACAAGGCTAAAAAAGACATGAGCCTTACAAGACTCATGAATTTTTGAGTCTTACTTTTAAAATCTTATATTTAACAGCGTCAGGGAAAGTAACAAAATGTTGCCCTTTTGGTATCAAAATACATTGAGTTGCCCTTGTGAAAATTTCAAAATAATTTGTTACCCTTTTGGTTCCGGACTCTAGAGTTTCCTATAAAGTTCATTTCTTGAATTATGGATTGTGTCCAAATAGTTAACTACTTCATTGTTGTTAATAGGAGTTTGTAAAACAATTTGATGTTGCAAAAGGGATAAGGCAAGGGTATCTTGTTTGCCTTTATTATTTACTGTAGTTATGTATTACTTAGATAGAAGCCTATGTGCCATGAAATATGAACAAGAAGTTCAAAATTCACCCTTAGTGTGATAATTGTTTATATTAATGCATTCACACCTTGATGTTTAATATGTCAATATTGTCTCTTAGTTTTCAAGAAGTCCTTTAGGAGTTTGTAATATATGTATCTAGTAAATTGTGATATATGCATTTAGTTATTCGTGCAAGACTTTTGTTTTACATTTTACTACTATAATAGAGATGTACTTGATGATTCTAATCATATCAAGTGGCCTTATGTAAACTATATAAAACTTGAGCACTCTCTAAAGATAGTATTCTCATTCTATATTTTCTATAAATTGATATCAGAGCAGGTTTTCGTTCAAAATCTGAGGTTAGGTGAAGAAAACATATCACATCCAAAACAAAATTAAGGTGTTGATTCTTCAGTTGTTCTTACTCCAATTTTTATGGAACTGATTTTGAATAAGGGAAGATAAGAATAAGAACACATGTGAAAACAAAAGCTTTGTGGACTATTGTTGCAAATGGCTTTGAAGAGATGAAAAATGATGGTGAACTCACAGCAGCAACAAAGATTAAAAATCACGAGGCTAAGTATCGTCAAGATTCAAAAGCCTTGAGTAAAATCCAAATGGGAGTCTCAACATTATATTTTGCAAAAACTGCTACTTGTGAAAGTGCAAAGGAAGCTTGGGAGTCTCTAGAAACAACGGTGTACGGTGATGAAAAGGTATACACTATAAATCTTCAAACTCTTAGAAGAGAGTTTCAAAACTTGAAGATGATTGAATCTAAGAAAATAGATGAATACTTCACAAGAGTCATGAATATTGTTAATGAAAAGAGTAATCATAGTGATACAATTTCTGACCAACAAGTTGTGGAAAAGATTCTAATTAGTGTCACAGAAAAGTATGAGTACATTGTTCCTATCACTGAGGAGATGAAATTTATTTCTAAGCTTTCCATCAAATACCTAGTTGGATCATTTTGTGCACACGGGAAGGGTTTTTCATGAAAATCAACCCAAAGAGACGGCTTTCCAGTCCAAAACAAATGAGAATTTTCAAAATTTCTCAAAAAATCAATAAAAGAAGAATTATAATCCAAAAAAAAGAGTATCATGATGGTTCTTCTAATAAGGTTGAAGAAAAAGGTGAGAAAAGTTCTAATTGTTTTGTAAAAAATTTGCAAAAGGACTAATTAAATGCAGAAAAATGTTGGCAAAAAGGCAAGCTCCAGTGCAACTTTTGTATATAGTTGGGATACATTGAGAAGGATTGCTGGCACAAGTAACAGGAGCAAGCAAACTTTTGGGATGAACATGAGGATGAAAAGGACTTTTTCTTTGCTTCTCAATTGATGCTTCAGTAAAAGACAACGAATCGTATGTTGATAGAGTTGTAGCAATCACATTACTTGAGATGAAAAAGCTTTCCTCTCAATTGATAATATAATTACTACTATAGTGAGAATGGGAAATGGAGCCTTAGTTTATGCAAAAGGAAAATGTACCATTTCGATCAACATAAAAGGGAGCGATAGGAAAAGTCATGATGTTCTTTTTGTTCCTGGCTTGGAAGAATTTTTTTTTAGTGTTGGTCAACTCATGGAAAATGGTAAAAGATAATTATTGTAAGATTTATGATAATATTGAATCAAGTCATTGTTGAAGTAGAGATGATAAAAAGAAAATTTCCTTAAAGTTTCATTAAAATTCATTCAAAAATGAAGTTGTAGATGATTTATGGGTTTGGCACAAAAGATTTTGACATTTGAAATTTCATGATTTGAAGCTTCTAAAGCAAAAAGACTTGGTGCAAGGCCTTCCTGAGATATATACTAAGAATAAGGTAGAAAATACTTCTATCATTTCTTTATATGTATCAAATATAGAAGAGGATGGGGAACAGGAAGAAGTCCCTCAAGGAGGAGAATCTCAGATTCAGATGATGATGAACCACGCCTTCAAGAGGAAAAAAATGTTGAGTAACATTTATCAAAGATGCAACTTCACCGGGTGTTGAGTAAGATAATTATGAGGAGGCAATAAAGCATGATGTTTGAAGGAAAGCCCTTGTAGAAAAACTTCTAAATATTGAGAAAAATTTATGAATAATAATATGAATATCACACACTTGTGCTTTACTCATGGTAATATGGTAATAATATGATCTGTTACTATTTCAAGAAGTTCAAACTTACAAGTTCATAGGACTTCAGAACTATTTAATTTGTTCCCTCAATTTCCCAAAGGAAACACAAGTTCATCCTCCCCCAAGTGTTTCTCTCTCTAGAAGATTGAAGGAAGAAGCTAGGGTTTCAAACCGAGTCAGTAATTCTACCGTTGAAGTCAACTTTTTGCTATTGAGGTATGATATCTTCATATATGGAGCTCTTTTCTCCATAGAATTCCTAAATTTCTCAATTTTGAAGCTAGAAATCTCCAAATTGAAGTTAAGGTTTTCTTTTATGTCATGGGTTCCTCTCAATGTTTATTTATTTGATTGTTTTATGCACTAAATATAATACATGAATTGACAGAATTCCATGTTTTTAGATGAATTCCCATGAAACCATTCTTAACCCATGTTTTCTATTTTTGATGATTGAAAGTGAGTTTTGTACTATGAAAGGGAATTATGGAAATGTAGTTGTACCTGTGAAATCGATGAAAATTGATTTAAGTAGCTTTGATAGTAAAGCATCAACGTTATTGAGGAAAAACATGATTTAAGTTGTTTTCATAGTAAATTATAAATGTTGTGATTACTGTTGTGTTGTGAAATAATTTCTCATATACACATGAGTGTTGATACACTCAAATTACACCTCCCTAAAGACATATAAGTGGTCGTATCAAGTAAAGAACCTAACTATTAGGTTGGGATCTATCCCACAAGGAAAATGATTTAGACTTAACTTTAATGTACAATAACTTCTATCTAGTCAAATTCTTTCCAAAAACAGGTAATCTAAAGGTTTTTTTTTTTGAATATCTCTAATTAAAACAAGTAACAGGAGTAAAGATTTAGTTTTTATAAAGTTGTGAGAGAAACTATGGTGTATGTGTTCCCCATAGGTTCATAACGCCGTAAATCTAGCTATAACAATTCTTCCCTAGTGTTTTGCATGCAAAGTGATAAGTTAGGTATCTCTAAATCCTTGGTCCCGAATTTAGAGAATTTCACCCCATACCTTGGTCCGGCTTCTTGTGTATAAGCTACTAACCCTTATCTTTACTTCATATTAAGCATCATATTCGATGTATAACTAAGTTATTACTTCGCACCAATCGAGACTAGCATATTAGATTGTATCCCACTAAATCTATATAGATAATTCTTTTCTTATTACTACCTCCTTGGTCCGACAAGTAGCAACAAGGCTAGTGCACTCGTTAAAAAGACTTCTAAACGAAAGAATTATCAATACATGCAATAACCTATTTGAGAATCGTTATTAAGCTATATTTACTTTGTTAATCACCCATGGTTACCACAATCATAGTTGTGGATTTAGTTACCCATGCATGTAAGAACATAATTCATAGTTTTTAAATAATAAAACATGAACTTACTTTGACAATTCGAAGAAAATCTAGAAAACCAACTTAAAATAACAAGATAACACTTAAAAATCAAATCCGGAAATTGAATTATTGCTAAAGTTGCAAAAGTCAATCTCCAAACACAAACTAAGAACAATTATAATACTAATAATGTCTAACCCCAAAAACAAGGTTTTAAACCCTATTTATAGAAAACATTGTCCTAAATTAAAAGGAATTAAAATAAGGAAAGTTTGTCAAGAAAACGCGGCTGTAATCGACGATCCCCACAGATGGACCGTCCATGAAACGATAGACTGTCGACTCTCTCCGTCAGTCCTGACTTAGAATCTTTTTTCGTCCTTCGGATTGCATCATCTCTGAATTAGTCGACGAACCAACAGCACAGTCCGTCGATGCATCTACGATTCGTCGATGCCTTCCGTTGCTCCATACTTAGAATTTCTCTAACTTCGGGTACTGGGACTATCTCTAAACTCATCGACGATTCAAAATAACAGTCCATCGATCAATCGATGGACCGTTGATCATTTCCGTAATCCCACACTTGGTCAGACATCCCCGAGTTTCTCCGGTCGCCTGGACTTCAATCGACGGTCACCATTTACGGACCGTCGATGGCCTTCGTGGGTTGCCTCTGCACTATTTTTCAGCTGCCTTCTGCGTTTTGGTTCTAAGCATCTTTCCTGCAAAACAAAGATAAAATCATGTTAAAACTACTACAAAAAGGCTCTAGACACACACAACTCTTAAGGAAAAATCATTGAAAGTACCGCAAAATCACGGTACATCAACACCCTCAACTTAAATTCGTTCTTTGTCCTCAAGCAACGCACTATGACTCAACACAACACTTTGTACAAAAGTATACTCTTTTAAGCTTCCGCAATCACATGGCTATCAATCCCAACTTTTTCTTTGCTTTAGTTCATGCTTACTCTCTTTGGTTCGACAAGCTAATTCATGTGGATCAGACCATGGCACAAACTCACCGTGCACATGCACCTCTACTCTTATGCCTCTCACCAAGGCACCAACTTTCGGACATTGCAACTAGTGACCTCACTTTAAAAGAAACCCTCCGTTTTCACAGAGTGATTTTAACTTTGGGTACAAGGATCATTATTCAACACTCACGCTCAAAACTACTTCACACCTAGTTAGTACTCGTCGCCATAGGCTTGCCCTTATTTTCACTACTTAAGTTCACCACATTAGACTCTAGGATCATGATAGGACTTTCTTGGCTTGTAACGTGAGTTCAGGGTCCGGTATGGTACATATAGGTACATTTTAGTGACTTTTTGCCCTCCTTGACATTACGGCTAAGCGTCCTGCCTCTTTCATTATCTCTTATGCCCTACTTTTCTTCTGTTTTCATATTTATCTTGCTTCCCCTTTGTTCTTTGTGGAGGTGACTCTTACTTCTTTTTGTTCAACTCTTTTTTTTATTTTCTCAAACTTTTTCTCTTTTTTTTTTCTTTCATTCAATTGATAATTTTGACTGAGTCACATCTTTTGATCACTTTTCTCTTTTATTTTCACGTTGAACTATTTTCATACCCCATTTTGGGTCATCACTCATAATAGCCACCCTCAACTTATGGTTTTGGTATGAGTTGAGGTACACTTTACCCAAGGTCGGCTCAGCGCCAAGACGAGGTTAATTTCTGCATTAGTCACCCTCAACTTAGGCTTTTGGCCCAAGTCGAGGTGCACATGTCCGAGGAGGGACCAGGGCCAACACATTAAACCCAGGGAAAGTGAGTTGGTAAAAAAAATTGGTTCTCTTAAAGGCTCAACAGGTTTGGATAAAAAAGGGATAAAACATTCATTAGGTTAACTTCACTTTAGGCTAGATGATTGTTAATTCGAACAAGGGCCTCTGATCGTTTCCTAGTTGTCTAACACATATTCCTTTTGAAGGACCAACCGGACAAGTTCTAGCTTGGCACCAACAGTGGAACAATCAAAATTCCTCACACTCTCGTGACACCTCATTACCCTATCAGATTGTCAGATACCTAGTTTATGTGTTCGTTTGAGGGCCATGCAGTGGGTACATATCTATGTCATGATTAGATCCAACACTTTCAACTTATTTACACCTATTCATGCAAGCATTTTCTTAGGACGGGATATCATTCAATTTTTAGCCATCATGCTTCATGTTTCATACTTTGTACAAGTAACAATATGCCGGTTCAACAGTAAAGTAATCAGTCTCTTGGGGCAAAAGAACACGGGCAAGAAAACCCCGAAGAGAAGATCGTGAGTTGGGCTACTCAGACTTCACCCTAACACTCACTTTCCATTTACCCCACCCCCCAAAAAATAGCATGCAATTTTCCCCAAAACATAAGAAATATAAAGACAGGGTGGTAGGTGAAGCAAACCTGAGGCGCATAGCGCCGACGATCAACTAGCAGGCCGGTCCGGTTTCTCGGAACCCACAACAATAGTAGTAGGGCCACCCTCAGTGGTGCCCACTGATGTACCGTGGTTTCATCATATTTCTAATGCTTTTTCCTTAAGTTTAGTCTGTGTCGAAAGCCTTTTTGTGTTGATTTTTATGTCAGTTTCTCTTTGTTTGCAAAAAATTTGTCCAAGGATGAACGCGGGAGTTTTTGAGAAAGAAATGCAGAAGAGACCACCTACGAAATACATGACGGTCCGTCGAGGCTGTGACGGTCCGTAGGTGGCATCGTAGTGAAGGGAGAAATTGCTGAAGGAAAACGGGGAAGTCTGACCAAGTGTGGAATTACGGAAGTCCATGACGGACCGTCATAGCCACGACGGTCCGTCCTGCTTGTTCATCGTGATGATCAGAGAAGTAGTCCCAGTACCCAAATTCCAAGAAGTTCAGTATTTTGGAACGAAGACCCTCGACGGACCGTCGTGCTTGAAACAGTCTGTCATACCTGTCCGTCGAGGGGATTGAAGAAAGCAACAGAAGAATGTGTGAAGTATGGGACAACGGAGGCTATTACGGTCCGTCGTGTCCATGACGGTCCATCACATGGTCCGTCGACCCAGACGCGTTTGGACAGATTTTTAGTAAATAGAATCCTTATTTGATTAGATTTTGTTTTTATTATAAATAGTTGGAAAACCTCGTTTTTGGGGTTAGACTTTCTGGATAATTTTTAGTTTTTAGTTCTTCTATTATAGTATTGAATTCTCGATTTTGGGAATTAAGATACTTTTTCGGGAATTGATTGTTGGTGATTTTGTTGATTATTCAAGTTAAATTCTGGGAAACTATTCGTTTTCATAAAAGTAAGTGCATGAATTCTTCCATTAACAATATGAATTGTGTAATTATGAACATGGGTAACTAAACCTCATAGCTAGGGTTGTGGGAACCATGGGTGAATAACAAGGTAAAAATCTAACTTAAATAACAATTCTAGAGTGGTGTCTTGCATGTATTGATAATTCTTTCGTGTAGAAGTCTTTTTAACGGATGGCCAACGTTAGAACTCGCCTTAATGCTACTTGCCGGACCAAGGAGGTAGATAATAGGAAAAGAATTATCAACATAGATTTAGTGTAGACTATCTAATAGGCTAGTATTGGTTGGTACGATTTAATAACTTAGTCAAATACCGAATACGATGTTTAATATGAGGTAAAGATAAGGGTTAGTATAGCAACACACGTAGCCGGACCAAGGTGCGGAGTGAAATTCTCTAGATGCCGGACCAAGGATTTAGAGATACATAACTTATCACTTTACATGCAAGATATTAGGATAGAATTGTTATAGTTAGATTTACCAAGTTAGGAACCTGTGGGGAACACTTAAGCCCAAGTTACTTTTATAATTTGATTTAACTCCGAAAGCTGAATCTGTTAGTTGTTCATTTTTATTTAGTTAATCAGTTTCATTAATTTAGAAATAAAACCCCCCTTTTTGTCTTTTGTTTTCTCGGAAAATAGTTGGCTAAATAATAGTAATAATAGAATAAAGTTAAGTCTGAACTATTTTCCTTGTGGGATCGATCTCAACCTCATTAGTTGGGTTCTTTACTTGATACGACCGCTTTACTTCTTATTTGAGAAGTAAATTTGAGCGTATCACCCACAACAATATCTGCACCATCAGATGTGCTCCTCTCACCAGTCTCCGGTCTTGAACTAGACGCCCCAAAAGCTATCTCTCGAGCCCTAATCTGACGGGTCTCCTCATCAATCAAATAGGCTCTCCTCGTTGCCTCAAGGTCTGTCTGCTCCTTCTTTCTCGCACGGGCATCATCTCCTTCAGTAATGCATCTAGAATGGTGCATCTTGTCACGAGCACGTGGCTCAGGCGGTGGCTCAGTAGAGGATATGAATAGTGAAGAAAGCACATTATCTTCCGCTAGCTCGAAGGGTGCAGTCTAGAGCTTGGGCTCAGTACCCTGCATATCTAGAATGCTATCTATATCTTCCCACAAACTTGCCACAGCCTATTGAAGAGTAGTCAAGTCAATAGTGGGGGTTGGGCATGCAAGTACCCGCAACTCAAAGAGGCGTTGATTAACCGCCTGAATCTTCTGCTCCGTCTGCTGTGCCACCCTTTTCTCAATCCGGTCCTCAGCCTCGGCGATGGACTTTTGTATCCAAGTATGTATGTAGTGCAGCAGGGTGGCCATTTAGGCCTCTAACTTCTGCACCCTCGCCAAACGGACCAGTGTTGCAGATGGTGGAGTAGACCGGGAGGAACTGGGTGCTCTACTAGCGGCATGGGCGGACTCGGACGGGGTGGTATCAGCGGGCTCTGAAGTGGCAGGGTCATCCCCTTAGGCTAACTCAACCGTGTCTGCCAAGTTCTCACTCAACATCTGCAACTCAACTCTGGCTCCAAGGTGCCGCTATATTGGCCTCATCCCTGATGAGACCTATATCAACAATGCCAATCGGAGTGCGGAGTGTATCATAGTGCAAAATAGGAACTCCGGAATCCCTACATAAATGGATGATCAGACACGCGAATGCGTAAGTAGTGGAGGAATTGAAAGTCCTCTCATGTATCACAGTGATCAACAGCTTCGCGAAGTCTATCTCCAAACATGCCACCAAGGCTGCTACCAGTATCGCTCTATCCCAAGTAAGAATATTATCTGTTGCCATAGGAGATAGGCAGTGGTAGACTAACAGCCAGAAGAACTTGGTTGTAAAAGTGAGGTTGTCCTTTTTGATCAGCCCTTTGGGGTCTAACACCCAATCTGCTCCCTCACCGTCGATGGATAGGTGCTGAGCAAGCCACCTCTTACCTACTTCTCTCTGTTCCACGGTCCTTTGAAACTGGCCACTTTTGACCATCTCCCTCCTGTAATCAATCTCCAGAGTCAAGAGGACCCGAGTAATATCAGTGGAGGTTCGATACATGAAACGACGAATGGTGACCGTATAAATTTCCACCTGGCAGCCCCGAACTAGCACTGTGGTAAGTGGGTCTTGTAAGGCGGGTCTCGCCCGCCTATCCGAAGAACCTCTGAGAGTCGCCACATAGGAGGCGTAGAACTCTCGAATAATCTCATCGCTATACGTTCCCAGACTCCTAGCCATCCACTCGACCCTATGGCGGGTGAACAATCTCTACACATTAGGGACTGTGTGAAGACTCCCCATAAGAACTCTACCCTCGAACGTCACCAACCGGGTCATCACCCCGTTGTCATTTAGCACCTTGGCGTCCCTGTAGACTGACCATCTATGCACCACCGGTTTGACCCTTAGCAACCGGTGCAGGGACATCAGGCAGGGGTGCTGGGGCAGACTCTGAGCTAGTAGCCTTATCGGACGAGGCTTGGTGGGCAGAATCCTCCGATTGAGAGGCTCCATGTGATACAGAACCGGAGGCAGTGGCCTCATTCGACCCCGAATAGTGGGCAGAATCTGATCATGATTCATATTCGGAGCCAGATACTCCTTCAGAACCAGAGGTAGACCCAGACGGTGTGCCGGTCAGTGTGCGCTCCTCATTAGATTGTGAGGCAGTGACTACGCTGGAAACCACCTTCAGTGGGTACCCCAAGTGGCTTGTGCAACTTGTGTAGGGGTTCTGGTGCCTAGGGGGACATACTCGGGATCCCGTTCATCGTCGGAAGTGCCAATCATCCGACGGGATGGTGCCACGGACTTGGACTTGGACATTCCACTAGAATAAACGATGTCCAGTTTGGGAGCCATATGTATCTGTAAAGTAGTTGTTAGTCTCATAGCAATCTTACTACACACTCGAAATAAACAAAACAAAGAAAGGAAACAAAAACACATTCCAGTTCAAACCTGCACTACTGGTTGACGGGCACTATCGACGGGGGTCGATAGGTCCGTCAGCTGACACTTAAAATATATTCACTTACTCAAATCTTCAGACCTCTCAGTTCGAAATGATAGACGTGCAGAAGAGCCCGTCGATCAATCGACGAACCGTAGTGCACTTCCGTTATCTAACACATAGCGTATTTTTTAAAATCAAACAAAACAATATCTTTGAATGGCCCGTCGATGGCTCGTCGATCACTCGACGGTCCATCGATGGGGTCTCATGTTATTGGCCTGAGACATGTTTCAGACCATGTTTAAAACTCCACATTTGGACACATTTAGACCAACACAATTTTACACAACACATAGCGACAATAAAAAGACGATTTCTTCATTCTTAGAGTTTTTAATCCATAAGGTTTGTGCTCTAATTCATCGATGCTACAAAAACCTAAGTCGGAAAGTCTATCATTACTATCACACACAAATTTTAAACAGATTTCATAGTAACCCAATCAATTTCTATCATTCCAAGGGACATTCTACACAAGTTTCAACAAGCAAAATTGTGTCCCTCAATCAAAACCCACTTTCTAATTTTTGATTCCAACAGTGTATGACCAAAAACAAAGGAAATAGAAATACCTTATGATCATAGTGGAGTGATTGGGAGAGTGATCCTTGAAAAAACCAATGTGCCCGACTTGAACACTGACCGAAGAAGGAAATGGAACAAAGTAGAATTTTAGGAAGAAGAGGGTTTTGGGAATTTGGGAGTTTGAAAGAATCTAATGGTTATGGAAGGGGAAAATATGATGTTTTAAGAGAAAGGAAGGAAATAAGGGAAGAGAAACGATTGGGGAAAGAATTTGAAAAGATTTTGGAGGCTAATGAATGGTTTTAACTTTTAATATTACTGACCGGGTCGGGTCGGGTCACTGGTAATTTGGTCCGATGAAACCCCATCGACGGTTCGTAAGTCAGTCGACGGACCATCAACTGGACGTAGATTGCAACAACACTTAGAAAATTTTTGACACATACTTGGGATCTACGGACACCATCGACGGTCCGCCGATTGAACGACTGCACGTCGATGGGGTCTGTAGATCTGTGCACTAGACCATTTTCTGCAGAATTTTTGTTTTGGTCCCAGCACATGTAACACCCATTAAGTTATTCTTTTTGTGTTTTTCTGGACACTTTTGAGACACGGACCCTAAACTAATCCCTAGCCAACACATTAAAAAAATAAAGCATAAGGATGAGCAAAACAAAACGAAACAAGAAAATGCGACTATTCCTACAAAGAAAAAAAACTATTGTTGGCTAGAGGATACACTTTGGGTTGCCTCCCAAGAAGTGCTTTATTTAACATCGCGGCACGACGCAAGATCCTTGATTACTCAGACTTCATCAAGGTGATATGCCTCAACCACTTCATGGACACTCTTCGCATGCCCCAGGTAGATCTAAATCCTTTGCTCGTTGACAGTGAACTTTGCACCCTCCTTGTTCTCGAACTCAACCGCCCTATGTGGAAACATTTTAGTGATAATGAATAGTCTCGTCCACTTGGATTTGAGTTTGCCCGAAAACAAGCGCAGCCTAGAGTTGAATAGAAGCACCAAGTCCCCAACTGCAAATTCCCTTTTTTCAATTTTTTGGTCGTGGTACTTCATCATCTTCTCTTTGTAGATGGCTGAACTTTCATACGCTTTAAGGCGAAACTCATCAAGCTTATTCAACCCCGTTAGCCTTTGTTCCACCGCTTTGTTCAAATCCATCTTCAGCTTCTTCATTGCCCACATAGCTTTGTGCTCTAACTGGACTGGCAAGTGACAAGACTTCCCATATACAAGTTGGTATGGAGACATACCTATGGGGGTCTTGTATGCAGTCTGGTAGGCCCAAAGAGCATCATCAAGCCTCCTTGACCAATTCTCTATTAGCATTTACCGTTTTTGAGATAATTTGCTTGATCTCTCGATTGGACACCTCAACTTGCCCACTAGTTTGTGGATGATACGGAGTGGCCACATTGTGGCGAACCCCATATTTCTCCAATAGCCCTTTGAAACACTTATTCCAAAAGTGAGATCCCCCATCGCTAATAATAGCCCTTGGTGTGCCAAATCTTGAGAAGATGTTCTTTTCCAAGAATGCGATGACACTCTTCCCTTCATTGTTATAAAGCGCTATAACTTCCACCCATTTTGACACGTAGTTCACCGCCACGAGTGTATACTTCATCCCATGAGAACTCACAAAGGGCCCCATAAAATCAATGCCCCAAACATCAAACAACTCAATCACCAAAATGGGATTTAAAGGGAGATCTTGCCTCTTCGAAATTCCTCCACCTCGTTGGCACCGTTCACATGCTTTTGCAAACTCATGAGCATCTTGGTGAATGGTTGGCCAGTAGTAACCACACTACAAAATCTTATGCGCAGTATGAATGCCACTATTGTTCCCACCCAGAGCGAGGAGTGACATGCCTCTAAAACACTAAACATCTCAACTTTCGGTACACAACGGCGAATGATCCCATCAGCACAACTCTGGTATAAGTAAGCCTCATCCCAAAAGAACTTTTTCACATCAGACATGAACTTCTTCCTCTGATGGAAGGACAAGTCCGATAAGGGCAAGTACAAGTGGTCTTCTCATAAGGGCAAGTACAAGTGGTCTTCTCTTGATCCTCCGAGGCAATAGAGATTTGATTGTAACCCGAATAGCCATCAAGAAAACAGTACCATCCTTTTCCTGCGAGTCTATCTAACATATGGTCCATAAAGGGCATAGGTAAATGGTCCTTCTCAGTCCATGCATTCAGCTTCCGGTAATCCATACAAACTCTTCATCCGGTCACCAGCCTCATTGGAACAAGCTCGTTCCTCTCATTAGGCACTACTGTCATTTCCCCCTTTTTGGGCACACACTGAACAGGGCATACCCAATTACTATTTGCAATAGGATATATGACTCCGGCATCCAACCACTTAATGATCTCCTTATTCACTACCTCTTGCATAGGTGGATTCAACCGTCTCTGTGCTCAATACTTAACTTGTGATCGTGCATGAGTGGGATTTTGTGTGAACAAATTTTGGGAGGGATCCCAATAATGTCCGCAATATTCCAACCAAAGACTCGTTTGAACCTCTTCAAAACATCCACCAGAAACTCTACATATTGCACATTCAAATCCACTACAATGATTACCGGCAAAATGTCCTCTCTACCCAAGAATACATACCTCAGATGAGGTGGTAGAGCCTTAAGCTATAATTTTTTAGCCTCCTCAGTAGATGGTCTCGCGGGTGGAGACTTGCGATACTTAATATCTAACTCCAATTTCTTTGGTTTGGACCGATATTTGTTTCATTCAAGTGCAGCAAACCAAAGACCCATAATCTTCAATACCATCACTCTCAAAATTCATGATCACTGCCGCTAGTGCCACAACATCTAGGAGTTCTTCAATTTGTACCTCAGACATATTATCAACCCTATAGGATATAAAAGAGACCGTTTGGATCTCACCACTCTGCTTCATGGACCTACAAATGTTAAACGTTGCTTCTTCATTGTTCATCCTAAACTTCATCTGCGCTTTCTCCATATCAACCAAGGCACGACGAGTGGCAAGGAACAGCCTTCCAAGAATAATAGGAACCTCAAAGTCCACTTCATAGTGAAGAATCACAAAATCGGCCGGAAATATAAATGAATCCACTTTCACGGGCACATCACGGAGTATCCCAATGGGCCTCTTCATATTCGATCGGCCATCAGTAACCGCATTGAAGTAGGCTTTAGGTCTCCGAAACCCAATTTCTTATAAATGGAAAGAGGCATGAGGTTTATGCATGCACCTTAATCACATAGTGCTTTAGCAAAGTGTAATAATCCGATGGTACATGGAATAGTGAAAACGCCTGAATCTTTCATTTTTCTAGACAAGAGACCTTGTAGCAGTAGCACTACAATGTTGCATTAGGTCATCATCCTCTAAACTTACCGATATCTTCTTTGTAACCATATCCTTCATAAATTTAGCATTACCGGGCATTTGTTCCAACGCTTCTATCAAAGGGACACTGATGGAAAGTTGTTTCAACATAGTGATAAAATGACGATACTTACCATCCTCAGTCTTCTTCACTAATCTCTGAGGGAATGGTGGTGGAGTTCTAGGAATGGGACCACTTTCTGAGGTACCTCTGCTTGTTTCGCCATTTTTTCCACCAATTCACCACTAGTTTCCACCACCTCTTCGTCTTTTCTCATCTCATACAGACAACATAGGTGGATCAATAGTTTGCTTACCTCCTCGAGTAGTGACTGTCATACAATGTCCATCATTCTTAGGATGTTGGATGGTATTGCTAGGAAGAGTGCCCGGTTGGCGTGGGTTCACAGTAGTAGTCAATTGGGACATTTATAACTCAAGATGCTTAATTGAGACTGCATGTGCATCCACCTTTTACCCAATGTTAGCTAAATCACATCTCAATTCCTTGGCGTGCTCATCACTAGCATCAAACCTCCTCCTCATCTTCAATAATTGTCACATCCTAACACCACACCCTAGAAGATATGACACTCTCGGAGTGCAGTCGGCGTACTTGACCTCTCAGAGGTTTTATACAAGCCATTTCGTATCGTTCATTGCATATACATGGTGAAAAGTAGTGCGGAATTAAAACTTTTCACAAACATTTTCATAGTCTTTAAAATCTGTTTCATATAAAACTCATAGGAAATACTAAGTCTCAATCACATCAAAGATTAGACACGAGAATACTTGGGACACGGCCCATACATCAAAATATAGAAAACCTTAGTCTATTACAATACTTCAATATAAAAGAAAACAAGGATAACTATGCCCTCGAATCAAGAGATGACATACTTCGACTTCACTTGAAATGATGCCATGATCCAAGCCTTGCTTCCCAATGATCCTCACTACCAACCACTATAGAGATAGAAATATATATGAAATTAGTACAAACACATGTACATAGTATGACATAATACATAAAAATCATGAAAATGGACATTTATTGGAAATATGCATCTTTTGATTTAAATATCATAATATAATCATAATAACAACATTTAACACCTTAGAATTACATAAGAAATCACATAAACCATTTGTCACATTTTTAGTAACAACCTTACAGTGAACTCCTTCACTGTTACACTGAAGTTTCTTAGTTTCACCTTAGGCACTTTATAGCATGTAATTCACTCACTAAAAGCTATCCCAAGACTCTCCTAAATAAGACAAAGAGAGACCACCCATACACCCTCTCTAGGCACACCTACATGATCATTAAGACCACCTGTAATGAGATACACACACTTACAATACACCAAACCTATGAACATGAGATTCTCCTACCAAAGGTGATTCTAAGTCTCACTTGAGTGTGTTGTGAAGCGACCGCCATAGAATCCCATTCACACACACTCAAGAGATCCTTTAGATTACCTAGGATAAGATCATTCTCATTTAAACACAATAGCACATGTAATATGACATTCTCCTTTACAAAGGTTATCAAAAGACTTACTCAAGTAAATCAAGAAGAGAATGTCCATGATTGACCTCTTCAAGATTACCTAAGTAATACTTTAGACTACCTAAGTTTGAATCATGTCTACTTAATCAACCAACTTTCCTAATTAGAGTCATTATTAAGACTCATCTAGGTAAGATACGAAGTGACCATTCCTATGCCCCCTTCACACCTTAACTAGACAAACCTTAACTACTCTACATAAGTACTTATTAATTTAATATGTTTTCTTAACTTAAGTCATTACATTCCTTAGTTCATTTAAGATACATTCATCACATAAAGCACATTCAAGTAATGGTCTTGGAGCAGACCTAGGGACTCTCACTAACATCTTCAAAGCCTATTGTGCGATGTCTAGATTGCGTCCCATACCACCACCTAAACTTCATAGAACTTCTCCAATACTAGTAAGTATCCCATATGATGAGAATATGCAATAACCGACATAGACCATGGTAGCAAAACATGGAATCCGGAGTTGTAACCTACTCCGATGAAGGGTGTGCTACTTGCCAATGGTATAACTTGGATACATCCCATGTAGGCACATGGTTTGGGAATATGAAGGGCTTTGTTTATACTCTAGTCTCATTCTTTAACTAGATCTACTTCTCTTACCATACTCACTCGGTTCTAGCCTTTGTTCTCATGGAGTAATTGACACTAAGGTTCATACAAAGGGGTTTCATATCAAGTTCATAACCCAATCACAGTTACCCTACCAAAGAGGTCCCCTAGGGCTACCTTACAATGACGACAAGATAGATCATAATAACTTTCCTAAGGATGATATAATACCGTTCCAGCCAATCAACCTTAAGTCCATCATTCATACAAGAATGATACCACTACGGCTTTCGACTTCAATGTTCATAACCTTACCACTAGGTTCAAGGTTTCACGTAAAGGACCGTGTTAGAAACATTCAAGGTCTCATACAATTCATACATACAAAACTAAGAGGCTTTAGCATCCTAAGTCAAGACATCTCATATTCACATATCATTCATACATCAAGAAGAGGGACTTAAGTCTACCTAAACAAAACACATCATTACTTCACTTTATAACATATAGCATACCATTGTAGAAACACATAGGAATAACCATTATCATCTTCAAGTCAACCTATCCACTACTATAACATCATCAGTATAACCAACATAGACTCATATAGTCAAGTAGGAATGATCATGCATCAACTCTAAGACTACACATAAAAAGACATAGTCATAGTCGAACATGATCACCTAATATTAATTGAAGAAACACATACTTTCACATTACTTCACATGTAGATAAACATGATCATACTTCACATAAATCACTACACAAAGAATCATAGTATATCAAGCTAGTGCCGACAAGGCCATGATCATCATATTACATAAAGTAACGCTGACAAGGCCACATCATTAACATAGCACCACCACTATAAGTTGACCATACAAATCACAACATAATTCAAGACCTATATTACTTAAAATAAAGAGAATTAGGGCAGCGTACCACCAATCCATTCTCACCACTTCAATCCATAGCTAAATCATCCAATTCAATACTATAAGGTCCTTACCCATGATCATGAACGTCAATTCAATACAAAAACCATAATACTCAATGAATCTAGGTTAATTCAATATAAATTTATCAACTTAATACAACCTATACATCAATTGAATACAATTCTTACATCATTCAATGCCAATAGAAAACTACACTAGAATTCATAAGCATAAAGTCAATATCATGTAACCCATAAAGTATTCAAAACTAGGGTTCATCAACTACATGGTTTCATAGGTTAATTGAGTTAAAATCATATAATTAACAACAATTCAATCAATATACAATGCCTTAAAACCTTTAATGCAAGAACCCATGGATAGATCATAAGATTGGACAAGTTCATCTTTGAAAAGTTTAGAAAACTCTTTGAATTTTGGGCTCCTTGATGAATAGAGTTTCAAGGATGAAAAAAAATACCTCAATGATTTTAATCCACGAAATTGATGATTAATCACCACTCAAACCTCCAATCCAAGCTCTTCCTTAAGTTTTGGCTTCAATGGAGTTCTAGAGAATTTCTTAGATATTTTGGATTTTGATTTTGAAGAATGAATTCTCCTAAGTGTTTGAGTCTTATAAACAAGTTTAAAATACCCAACGTACCCCTATGTAACCTCCCAAAGTCTTATTTCGATGTTGGGTGAATTTACCAATTCATCCCTTAACTTAACGGTGGTGAATTGGTAAATCACAGACGACTTGCCAAATGAAGAGGCGTCAGTCCACAAACGGACCATCCTGTCCTCCATCGATGAGTTCAGAGACTAGACATTGGGAGCTTGATCTACCTAGGCTATGTCTTGACCCACGCCTCCCATCGACGGGGCGTCGACTTGCCAACGAGCCATCGTTTGCCTCAGTCGATTGGGCTGGTCCAAGACAGCCTTTGTCTCAAATGAAGTTCCTTCCTCAAGGACCCTTGGTTAGTCCTTGGGGATGGTTTCCCGGACGTCTCCAACCCAAACATACTCGTATACGAGTTTAGGACCTCACACATCAATTTCATCTAAAATTTACATGTAAAACTCGACGAAACATACTTAGACACACAAGGTCATTTCAAGGAAAACCTTTCGAACGTCATGGATGTTCTTGGACGTTTGACCTACAAACTTCATGAAACTTGAAACACTGCCTATAAACACTTTAATAAATCATATAAGGACCTTAAAATCTCATTAATCACACATATAGGCACATAACCACACATGAGGCACATAGGTGACTTAGTCGTCGAACGTGTGTGTCGTCCCTTGACGTTTGACTTCCAATGCACCTAAACTCTTACAATCTGCCTCAATACCACATTATAGACAAATTTAGGACCTTAGACCATCATTACAAACATGTTTGTTTCTATATTCACCTAAGTCATTTTCGAGGTCTTACAATCTCCCCCACTTGACAACATTTGTCCTCGAATGACACTTGCCACTCTCTGAACATTTCCAAGAATATAGATTCAATTAGCAGCTCGTAACCATACCATATAACACCTTTATACTATACAAACATCTAGAAAAAATATCAATTTCACATAACCAAGGGAATCACAACACAACAAGAAACTAGAAGAAAATTCTATAACTCATCATGCCATAAAACTCACATCCTTAATTCCAAATAGAAAACACTTATTTTATATTAATTATCATGCTCATATACATCAATTCTAACCACATTACAATTCGACCAAAGAATGAATTAGTCAATTCCTCAAAATTCTTACAGTGAGCAGCCAGTTCATTACAGTGAATTATGCAAATGTTTTAAAAATGCAACTTTTTGGCACTTCATGATGGAAACATGCTAATATAATATGCAATGTAAAATCATATTAACACCTTTTACAACATAATCATAACTTCATAAAATATACAATGCAAGAAATTAATGAAATTCAATTTCAACAAGACTCCTAAACACCATGCACATGCAACAAGCTTCTAGGACATTTCTAGCCCATCTATTAACCATACTCACCCACTTAGAAGGAAATCATATCACTTAAGAGAGAAATACAAGGACTTACCATCATCATCATCACCTCACCCGTCTTTGCTCCTCTAGTCCGGAGTGCATAGAAACGCCTCTTATTTGGAGCATCATCTTTTGGAACATTAGGAGCAACTTGCTTACCATCTCTAGTTGGACAATCCCTGACTTTGTGTCCATCTTTACCACATCCAAAGAAACTCCCGGTACCCCTTAGACAATCCCCATAGTTCCTCTTTCCACAAGTGAAACATGTAGGCTTGCCATTTTGAGAAACACCTCCCTTTTCAAATTTCACCTTAGGAGCACTAGGTCCATCTTGATTTTGAGCCCTCTTTTTGGACCTAGGTTGACCTTGATCACTTGAACCACTTGTCTTCAAGTTTCTAGAAATCCTACCAAGTTTAGAATCCTCAATTGATTGAGCATAAACCATGAGTCTATATAGGGTCATATCATCATATATCATGGCCGTACGACATTCTTCTTTCCCAAGGTCGGCAACACCCATCAAAAATCTACTCATCTCATCCCTTGGGTTAGACACCAAGGATGGAGAAAACCTAGACATATAGAGAACTTCAAAGAGTAATCCTCAACACTCATATTGTCTTGCTTGAGATTGATAAACTCCTCTACCTTCACCTCCCTCCTCTCAAGGGGAAAGTACTTTCCTAGAAAAGCTTCTTTAAATTCTTCCGACTCAATAGGACCCGACTCAACCGGCCTATTATCCTTTCATTGAGTATACCACACTTGAGCAACCTCCCTCAATTGGTACGAAGACAACTCCACCTTCTCCCAGAAAGTCACCCCCATAGCACTGAACACCTTGTACACACCATCAAGAAACTCTTGGGGATCCTCTCTGTCACGACCGGAGTCTAGACCCAGATGAGACCGGCGTCGTTGACCTTTCAGAGGTCGCAGACAAGCCTACAAACGTCATCGTTACTTCATCTAGGTTAATATTAGCGGAAAATTTGAACTTTTTGTTACTAAACATTTATATAAGACATTCCACTTAAACTCATAAGCGTTCACAATCAACCATCTAATATTAAGATCATCAAATGAAAGAAATAGTTCCATACTGCATTAAGTGTATACTTGCCAAATGGCACCAATACAATGTCTGAAATAAGTTGAGAAAGAAACACTAGTGGAACATACTCCACTAACTCAAACCTATATCTAAGCTAGAATATAATGGGAAAGCGTCCTCGAAATCATGAGGGCCTACCAAATCCAGATGAATGCTCTACGTCTGGATAGCTGCAACATCATACTGTAAGCTCTAACGTCCACCTGTGCCTGCACCTAAAAGTAGATATTGTATGGGATTAGTACACACTTTTACTAAGTATGGGTATATGCAAGCCCACACCAAGGACATGCACGAGTAAGAATAGCTCTTTCCTAACACCATGATTTATGGAAATTCAAGTCTGTGGAATTGCCAAATATGTATTAGAAAAGTCAGTGGACTTGCCAAATTTGGATTAGGAAAGTCAGTGGACTTGCCAAATTTGGATTAGGAAAGTCATGCCATAAGAGTAACATGCATCATCATACTTATCATTTTGCAAGCAGCACATAACGTATTGCGCATATCATATCACGTAGTTCACATCATTCTTTCATATGCCATGAGACCTTGGAATCATGGACTTGACATTAGGACTTCCCAAAATGAGGGCTCAACATATGGGACCTCAACTAGGGAGCCTTCTTTAACAAACACAGAGTCTGCTTCATTCATTCATACGTACTTCATTTTCATTCATTCATATACTAGTG
This sequence comes from Solanum sitiens, assembly GCA_016801875.1. Lineage (NCBI taxonomy): Eukaryota > Viridiplantae > Streptophyta > Magnoliopsida > Solanales > Solanaceae > Solanum > Solanum sitiens. The sequence goes on from JABWTJ010000429.1 coordinate 897,947, forward strand.
CAATCAGTAGTCATACCTAGGATGTAGTTTAAGACTCTCATCGGGTTTGGTGTGCAATGACCAAGAATAACCTAGTGTCATTACTTGAGTCTAGCTCACCTCTTGATTATCCTATCCTAACACCTTTGGTATCGTTCATTTCATTATATGCATTCGTTGAGGCTGGCCTCATTCTTTCTTTGGGAACTTTAACCTTAACCGGCATAGATCATGTGAGCATCATGAAATCCAGTGTGTAGTCCCCATACCGAAAAGAGGTGGAATCACCGGCCAAAGTAAACCAAAACATGCTAGCGTATATAGGGAGTCGAACCCTGGTAGATCCCTATATTGGCAGTATAGGTTCAAAGACTAGGAGATATAAGGAGACCCATACCCGGCATGCCGGACAGTCTCATCTCATTAGAGTTACGTGAACCTTCGCCCTTCCCGAAGGAAGGCATCACCGCTCATAGCTAGCCTATCGGTGCTCAGTATAAAGTTCCATTACATTCAACTCATACATCATGGAAGCTGGCTTCTAGCATGAGGACATCATAGCTCATTAGATGATTTCTCATCTCATCATTAGTATTAAGTATGCATTAACTTCAATACTTTCATTAGAGTGTTTATAGAGACTGGTCTCTTCATTAACTTTACACTCTCATAGGTGAGTACGTCTTGGTAACATTTACTTAGGATCATTTGAGATTGCTCTCATCTTTCACATTAGCCTCTTATCATGTTGTCACCACATTCTTTAACTTTAGCACATTTACTCTTCATAATTACTCACCACTTTACGTGAATGTTCATTTCATCGTATGCCAATGCACTTGGCTCTTTAGTGTGTGTCACACTCTTACTTGACCCCTCTGGGGTCATTATCTCATCACATAATATCTTAGGTTCACTTACTTTTCAATGTATGCTAGACTTATGAGTCCACACATACAAGCCATGAGGCTTCATTCATAGTGTATCTAAGTGATTCATATTTACCCAAGATTATGTGGTACAAGACTTATGCATCTTGTAGGTATGCCAGGATATTGATTTCAATCTTTAGAGGCAGCATTCATTAAATAATTGTTTACGTATGACTTATGTATCAATACGGGATTAGGCAAGGGGACCCGATTTCGAAACCCTTGGGCAACACTTAATCTTACTTTAAACTTGGTGATTGCATTTTTCAGATTTGAGGGACCCTAGTTCGATCCCCATCAGCCCCATAATATTTCCTTTCTTTTTTTCTCCTAACTCTCTCATCTATTCAAGAGGTTGGGGGTTCAATCCCCACTCTCCACATTTATTTTTCTCCTAACTCTCTCATCCATTCAAGAGGTTGGGGGTTCAATCCCCACTCTCCACATTTATTTTTCTCATTTATTTTTCTCCTAATCCTCTCATCCATTCAAGAGGTTGGGGGTTCAATCCCCACTCTCCACATTTATTTTTCTCCTTTATTTTTTTTCATGAAATTTTTATGTCATTTACATTTGGTGAGGTCTTGGGTTCCATTCCCAACGACCTCATAATTTTAAAAAAACATTAAAACATAGTCATTTTTCTCACCTCTTGGCCGAGACTTCAAATTTCCAGCAAGCTGGAAATTTGGTCTCTTCAAATCGATTTTTCTCTCATTCTTTCGTTGATTTTTTTGTAGAATTTTGAGTGACATTCAGTCAGCCACCTTAACCTTTTATGGACATCACGGTTTTAGCATTTTTACACACGCAAAACACAACATTTAACATACAAACTTCAGGCAGCAAACATAATCAAATTTTCAGCACACACATGCTCAAAACAGTCCACTTAATACACTTTTCCGGAATATATTTTTCATCCTTTACATGATTTTCTACCACACATTCAACACATAATTACAACCAGACCTAACATTATCTACCAGAAGAGATACCAACGCATGCTTTGAATCGTTCAAAGGATCTAATGACAGGGGCATGCAACGGGGACAACCTTAGTCTTTCAATCGTGATTTAAATTGAACCTTAAGGGTCTCTTGGGAAAGGTACCAAGAGAGAAGAAAACCCATACCTTAATGTCGTTGAAAACTTGTTTAAATGCCGCCAATTTACCATGAAACCAAGCCTCACCACCGAAACTTCAAGCACAATCCTGTCAAGAACTTGTTGATTTTCGTTTTTAACTCATTTTTCGTTTGAGTTTTTGTGTGTAAGTTCTTCAAGAGTGAAGAACTATTATTTTCAGTTATTTTAATGATAAAAAACATGAGAATGAGAGTGAGAGACGTGAGAATGAGAGGATTAGGACTATGATTAGGATTAGGAGAGTTAGGTGGAGACTAAGTCAAACTAGGACTCCTCATTATTTATTAATTTGATTATTATTATTTTTTTATTAAAAATCTGTTTTTTCCCTTACTTAAATCAGCTTTTTAAATATTAATTAATTCAACTAATTCACTTAATAAAATTAAATCAATTTAATCCTTGCTTCCACCAAGGCTCGAACCCGAGTGGAGCTAGATTTTGCTTAAAGGGTCAATTTCGGCCACCTCTACCCAAATTGCCCCTTAACCATATTAATTAATTAATTAAATAATTATTTAGGGTAATTACAATACTACCCTTAGCCTGGAAAAGACCATTTTACCCCTAGACCCTCCAAACTTAAGATTACCCCTTTTTAAGTCCGGTTAAGACTCATCCGGGTAAAACTCCATATTCGGGTGCCCTACATGGCTGGACCCAACCTTTCCTAGCTCAACTAACTCACCAAGTTAGTTGGCTTGGTTGTTACAGAGGTTCAAAGGTCTGGTTCTACGCGCATCAATTCGTGTGAACCCGATCTAATCTAGGCATTTGAGATACGTTAGACATTACTTAGTATAGTCATTTTTAGGGTTGTTACACTCCCCCACATTAGAGCCAAGAAAGATAGGAGGATTCATCCTCACAAATTCTCTCAACCTAGAGGTCGTAGTGCTATCCACAATATTCACCCTAGGCTCCATACTCCTATTCACTTGAGTAGTCACGGCTTGGGCTAAAGCAAATAAGGCCTCTGTAATCTCTCTATTAGTCAATTCTGGGTGAACCACCAGAACCTCATTACCTCCTTCCACATTAGGTACTTGATCACCTTGGGGAGGAACTTGAGAACCTTGAGCACCTTGGACTCCTTGTCCATCTTGATGAACTTGCTGAAATTGCTCAACTTGAGGAGGAATTTCCACATTCACCCTTCCCTCTTCCAACCTTCTAGCGGCCATCCTTCTAGTATTCATCTCCTAGAAACACATTAAGAAGGATACTCATAATATTTACTCTACGGCACGACATAGGAGTAGAAAAGAAGGGAAACTTTATCGTCCTATAGCCTCTCGCCCATAGATGTGTCGCGACTCACACCGATGGTCGAGACGCTACTAGACGTGACTTGATAAGACTTTTTGATTCCTAAGACAAATTTCATAACCTATGCTCTGATACCAAGCTTGTCACATCCCAAGACCACACCCTAGAAGATATGGTACTCTCGGAGTGCAACCGGCGTACTTGATCTCTCGGTGGTCTTATACAAGCCCTTTCGTATCACATAGACATAGTGAAAAGTAGTGCCGAATCAAAACTTTTCACAAATATTTTCATAGTTTTTAAAATATCTTTCATATAAAACTCATAGGAAATACGAAGTCTCAATCTCATCAATGCTTAGAAGCGAGAATACTTGGGACACGGCCCATACATCAAAATATAGAAATACTTAGTCTATTAGAATACTTCAATTAAAAAGAAAACAAGGATAACTATGCCCTCGAATCAATATAGGACATACTTCGAGTTCACTTTAAATGATGCTATGATCCAAACCTTGCTTCCCAATGATCCTCACTTACCAACCACTATAGAGATAGAAATATATATGCAATTAGTACAAACACATGTATTGGAAATATGTATCTTATGATTTAAATATCATAATATAATCATAATAACAACATTTAACACCTTAGAAACACATAAGAAATCGCAGAAACCATTTATCACATTTTTAGTAACAACCTTACAATGAACTCCTTCACTGTTACAATGAAGTTTCTTAGTTTCACCTTAGGCACTTTACAGCATGTAATTCCCTCACTAAAAGCTATCCCAAGACTCACTTAAATAAGACAAAGAGAGACCACCCATACACCCTCTCTAGGCACACCTAAATGATCCTTAAGACCACCTATAATGAGATATACACACTTACAATACACCAAACCTATGAACATGAGATTCTCCTACCAAAGGTGATTCTAAGTCTCACTTGAGTGAGTTGTGAAGCGATCGCCCATACAATCCCTTTCACACACACTCAAGAGATCCTTTAGATTACCTAGGATAAGATCATTCTCACTTAAACACGATAGCACATGTAATATGACATTTCCTTTACAAAGGTTATCAAAAGAATTACTCACGTAAATCAAGAAGAGAATGTCCATGATTGACCTCTTCAAGATTACCTAAGTAATCCTTGTGACTACCTAAGTTTGGATCATGTCTACTTAACCAACCAACTTCCCTAACTATAGTCATTATTAAGTCTCATCTAGGTAAGATACGAAGTGACCATTCCTATACCCCCTTCACACCTTAACTACACAACCCTTAACTACTCTAGATAAGTACTTATTCATTTAACATGATTTATTAACTTAAGTCATTACATTCCTTAGTTCATTTTAAGAGACATTCATCACATAAAGGATATTCAAGTAATGGTCTTGGAGAAGACCTAGGAACTCTCACTAACATCTTCAAAGCCTATTGTGCAATGTCTATATAGCGTCACATACCACCACCTAAACTTCAAAGAACTTCTCCAATACTAGTAGTTATCCCATATGATGAAAATCTGCAATAACTAACATAGACCATGGTAGCAAAATATGGAATCCGGAGTTGTAACCTACTCCGATGGAAGGTGTTCTACTTGCCAACGGTATAACTTGGACACATCCCATGTAGGCACATGGTTAGGGAATATGAAGGGTTTACTTTGTACTATAGATTCATCCTTTAACTAGAGCTACTTCCTTTACCATACTCACTTGGTGCCAGCCTTTGTTCTCATGGAGTAATTGACATTAAAGGTTCATACAAATGGGTTTCATATCAAGTTCATATCCCAATCATATTTACCCAACCAAAGAGGTCCCCTAGGGCTACCTTACAATGGCGACAAGATAGCTCATAATGACTTTCCTAAGGATAATATGATGTCATTCCAGCCAATCAACCTTAATTCCATCATTCATACAAGAAGGATACCATTACAACTTTCAACTTCAAGGTTCATAACCTTACCACTAGGTTCAAGGTTTCACATAAAGGACCCTCTTAGAAACATTCGAGGTCTCATACCATTCATATATACAAGACTAACATGCTTTAGCATCCTAATTCAAGACATCTTATATTCACATATCATTCATGCATCAAGAAGAGGGACTTAAGTCTACCTAAACAAGACACATCATTACTTCACTTTATCACATATAGCTTACCATTCTAGAAGCACATAGGAATAACCATTATCATCTTTAAGTCATCCTATCCACTACTATAACATCATCAATATAACCAACATAGACTCATATAGTCAAGTAGGAATAATCATGCATCAACTGTAAGACTGCACATACAAGGACATAGTCATAGTCTAACATGATCACCTAATATCAATTGAAGAAACACATACTTTCACATTACTTCACATGTATATAAATATGATCATACTTCACATAAATCACTACAAAAAGCATCATAGTATATAAAGTAAGTGCTGAAAAGGCCATGATCATCATAATACATAAAGTAACGCCGACAAGGCCACATCATTCACATAGCACCACCACCATAAGTGAACCATACCAATCACAACATAATTCAAGAGATATATTACTTAAAATAAAGAGAATTAGGGCAGCGTACCACCAGTCCATTCTGTAATAACCCTAAAAATAGATATGCTAAGTAATGCTTAATGTGCCAAGAATGCCTACGATTAGACCAGGGTTCACACGGATTGATGAGCGTAGAACCAGACATCGGAACCCTTGGTACAGCCAATCCAACTAACTTTTGGAGTTAGTTGAGCTAGGAAAGGTTGGGACCAACCATGTAGGGCTCTCGAATACGAAGATTTACTCGAAGGAGTCTTTACCGGACTTAAAGAGAGGAAATCTTAAGTTTTGAGGGTCTAGGGGTAAAATGGTCTTTTACCAGGCTAAGGGTAATATAGTAATTACCCTAAATATATATTTAATTAATTATTTAATAAGGTGGAGGGGCAAATTGGAGAGAGAGAGACGAAATGGAGCTCTTGAAGTTAAGTATTGCTCCACCCGGGTTCGAACCTATGTGGAAGCAATGAATTTATGTGATTTTTATTTAAGCTATTGAATTAATGTAATTAATTATTAATTATTATTCATTAGCTGACCTAAAATAAAAATAAAAATCAGATTTTTAATAATTAACTAAACCTTATTTGACTAAGTTCTAAACTAGACTCCTAAGCCTAATATGACTCCCTCTCTCTCACGTCTATCTCTCAACTCTCACGCTTAAACTCTCCCATTCTTTCACTCACGTTTTTCTCTGCCAAAATAACTTCAAAATCAGTTGGTAAACCAAAGTTCTTCACACTTGAAGAACTCACAACGAAAATTACAAACACACAACTAATAAAAAAAGTTACGCAAGAGGGAGGATTATTCCGTCGAATTGGTGTTGAAGTTGAGGGGATTTTAACATGATTTTTTGATAAAGTTTTGGGCAGCAAGTCAAGGTTTGAACTACATAAAAGGTATGGGTTTTCTTCTCTCTTGGTCCCTTTCCCAAGAGACCCCTTAAGATTTAGTAAATTCTAATCCGAAAACTAGGATTGTTCCCGTTGCATGTCCCTGTCACTAGCTCCCAATGAATCGTAGGTTGGGTATGTTTGCTGGTAGTTTAAGTATGAAGATTGATGTTGATGATAATGTGTTCATGATTATGTGTTTAGAATTGTAAGCATGTTAAGTTATGTCAACCGAAAGTATGTGAAAAATGATATGTTTTTATGGTTGAATTTTATGTGCGAATGTTTGTGTAAATCATGAGGTGTAAAAGTGGTGTAATGTTGCTGGATGTAATGGTAATTCTTGGCTGAATATAATCATAAAAATATTACACTTAAAGATGCACCAAATGATCCACGAAATGCCTTAAGAATTAACGTATGAATGATGATAAAAAGAAGCTGAAAATAGTGAGCAAATTTCCAGCATTTGATAGGTTGGGTTCAGCCAAACAAAGTGGTACAAAATGCAATGAAAAATGAATGTAAAATAAGTGAAATCAGTAAGGATTGAATCCAAGACATCATTACATGAAAGCTACAAAAAAGTCAACAAAAGATTAAGACAAAAATGGATTGAAAGAGACTAAATTTCCAGCCTACTGGAAATTGTATTCTCGGACAATTTTTAAGAAAATGAGCTTCGTTTAAAATTTTTTTAAAATGTGAGGTCATTGGGGATTGAACCCATGACCTCACTAAATGAAAATTTCATAAAAATTTCGTGAGAAAAATGCAAGGAAAAATAGATGTGGTGAGTGGGAATTGAACCCCCAACCTCTTGAATGGATGAGAGAGTTAGGAGAAAAATAAATGTGGAGAGTGGGGATTGAACCCACAACCTCTTGAATGGATGAGAGAGTTAGGAGAAAAATAAAGGAGAAAAATAAATGTGGAGAGTGGGGATTGAACCCACAACCTCTTGAATGGATGAGAGAGTTAGGAGAAAAATAAAGGAGAAAAATAAATGTGGAGAGTGGGGATTGAACCCCCAACCTCTTGAATGGATGAGAGAGTTAGGAGAAAAATAAAGGAGAAAAATAAATGTGGAGAGTGGGGATTGAACCCACAACCTCTTGAATGGATGAGAGAGTTAGGAGAAAAATAAAGGAGAAAAATAAATGTGGAGAGTGGGGATTGAACCCACAACCTCTTGAATGGATGAGAGAGTTAGGAGAAAAATAAAGGAGAAAATAAATGTGGAGAGTGGGGATTGAACCCACAACCTCTTGGATAGGTGAGAAAGTTAAGAGATAAATTAAAATAAAAATAATGAGCTTGTGGGGGATTGAACCCACAACCTCCTTGACTTAAACGGAAAAGGAGAGGAGAAAAAGAAAGGAAATGTTATGGGGTTGATGGGAATCGAACTAGGGTCTCCCAAATCTGAAAAATGCAATTATCAAGTTTAAAATAAAATTAAGTGTTGTCCAAGGGATTCGAAATAGGGTTCCCTTGCCCAAATTCCGTATTAATACATAAGTCATACGTGAATTAAATGTTCAAGAATAATGCCACCTACTTAGATCGAAATCGAGATCTTGGCATACATATAAGATGCATAAGTCTTGTATCACATAATCTTAGGAAGATATGAATCACTTAGACGATATATGAATGAATCCTCATGGCTTGTATGTATGGACACATAAGTCTAATATACGTTTAAAAGTAAGTGATCCTAAGATGTATGTAATGAAATGATGAAACCCAAGAAGGGTTAAGTATGAGTGTAAATACACTAAATGGCCAAGTGCATTGGCATATGATGAAATGAACAATGAAATGATGAAATGAACAATGAAATAATGAAACCCTAGAAGGGTTAAGTAAGGGTGTGAAACACACCAAATGGCCAAGTGCATTGACATATGATGAAATGAACATTTACGTAATAAGAGTTGAATAACTATGAAAAGCAGAGGTTCTAATGATGATGAATGTGGTGACAACATGATATGAGGCTAATGTAAATGATGAGATCAATCTCAAAAGAGCCTAAGTAAATGTTACCAATATGTACTCACCTATGAGAGTGTAAGGTAATGAAGAGACCAGTTTCTATGAACACTCTAATGAGAGTATTGAGCTTAACACACTCAATACGAATGATGAGATGAGAAATCATCTAATGAGCTATGATGTCCTCATACTAGAAGACAGCTTCCATGACGCATGAGATGAATGTAATGGAACTTTATACTAAGCACCGATAGACTAGCTATGAGCGGTGATGCCTTCTTTCGGGAAGGGCGGAGGTTCACGTAACTTTTATGAGATGAGACTGTCCGGCTTGCCGTGTATGGGTCGCCTTATATCTCCTAGTCTTCGAACCTATACAGCCAATATAGGGATCTGGCGGGGTTAAATTCCCATGTACGCTAGCATGTTTTTGGGTCACTTTGGCCGGTGATTCCACCTCTTTTCGGTGTGGGGGAGACACTGGATTTCATGATGCTCACATGATCTATGTCGGTTAAAGTTAAAGTTCCCAATGAATGAATGAGGCCAGTATCAAATGAAGCACATAATGAAATGAATGATACCAAAGGTGTTAGAATAGGATAATCAAAAGGTGAGTTAGATTCAAGTAATGACATTAGGTCATTCTTGGTCACTGCACAACGAACCTAATGAAAGTCTTAAACTACATCCTAGGTATAACTGGTGTTTACACTGGCCTATGAATAAAATGAAATGGAGTACGTATGAATGAACGAAGCAGACTCTGTGTTTGCTAATGAAGACTCTCTAGTTCAGGTCCCATCTGTTGAGCCCTCATTTCTGGAAGGTCTTAATGTTAATTCCATGATTCCAAGGTCTCATGGCATATGAATGAATGACAATAAAGAAGTTATGTGCTACATGCAAAAGGTGTTGTATGCTATATGATGTGTGCTATGTGCAAATATTATGTACTGTGTGCAAATGTGAAAAGTATGATGATGTATGTTATTCTCATGGCATAACTTTCCTATTCCAAATCTGGAAAGCCCACTGACTTTCCTAATCCAAATTTGGAAAGCTCATTGACTTTTCCTAATCCAAATTTGGAAACTTTTCTAATCTCAATTTGGCAAGTCCACTGACTTGACTTCCTAAAATCATGTTGTTAGGAAAGAGTTATTCTTTCTTATGCATGTCCTTGGTGTGTGCTTGCATATACCCATACTTAGTACAAGTGTGTACTAACCCTATACAAACTCTACTATTTTAGGTGCAGGCACAGGTGGACGATAGAGCTACAGAATCATCGCTGCAGTTATCCGGACGTCCAGCATTCATCCGGTTTTTGTAGGTCCTCATGCTTTCGAGGATGCTACTGTTTTATATTCTAGCTTAGTTTTAGAGTTGAGCTAGTGGAGCATGTTCCTCTAGCGTTTCTTTCCTATTTTTATTCAGACTATGTATTGGTGCCATTTTGGCAATTATACACTTAATAAGAATTGAACTATTTCTTTCAGTTGTTTATCTCTTAATGTTAGATGGTTGATGGTGAACAATTACGTATTAATGAGAATGTTTTTATAAGTATGTTGAGAAACAAAAATTTTCAAATTTTCTGCTAAAATTAACCTAGATGAAGTAAGAATGACGTAAGTAGGCTTGTCTGTGACCTCTGAGAGGTCAACGACGCCGGTCTCGTCTGGGGTCTAGATTCCGGTCGTGACACATTCTCACCACTTTAATCCATAGCTAAATCATCCAATCCAATACCAATACCTTACCCATGACCATGAACGTCAATTCAATACAAAAACCATAATACTCAATGAATATAGGTTAGTTCAATATATTTATCAACCTAATACAACCTATACATCATTTGAATACAATTGTTACATCATTCAATAGCCCATAGAAAACTACAATAGAATTCATAAGCATTAAGTCAACATCAAGTAACCCATAATGTAATCAAAAACTAGGATTCATCAATTACATGGGTTCATAGGTTAATTGAGTTAAAATAATCTAATTAACAACAATTAAATCAATATACAATGCTTTAAAACCTTCACTGCAAGAACTCATGGATAGATCATAAGATTGGACAAGTTCATCTTTGAAAACTTCAGAAAACTCTTTGAATTTTGGGTTCGTGATGAATAGAGTTTCAAGGATTAAAAATAATACCTCAATTATGTTAATCCACGAAATTGATGAGGAATCACCACTTAAACCTCCAATCCAAGCTCTTCCTTAAGTTTTGGCTTCAATAGAGTTCCAAATAATTTCTTAGATATTTTGGGATTTGAATTTGAAGAATGAATTCTCCTAAAGTGTTTAAGGCTTAGAAACATGTTCAAAATACCCAAAGTACCCCTAAGTAACCTCCCAAAGTCTTATTTGGACGTGGGGTGATTTTACCAATTTACCCCTTAACTTAACAGTGAACTGTGCAGGAACACAGCTCACAGATGACTTGCCAAACGACGGGGCGTCAGTCCACAAACGGACCGTCCTGTCCTCCGCCGATGAGTTCAGAGACTAGACATTGGAAGCTTGATCTCCCTAGGCTATGTCTTGACCCACGCCTCCCATCGACGGGGCGTCGACTGGCCAACGAGTCATCGTTTGCCTCAATCCATTGGTCTGGTCCAAGACAGCCTTTGGCTCAAATGAAGGTCCTTCCTCAAGGACCCTTGCTTGGTCCTTGGGGATGTTTTCCCGGACGTTTCCAACCCACAAATGCTCGTATATGAGTTTATGACCTCCCACATCAATTTCATCTAAAACGAACACCTAAAACTTGACGAAACATGCTTAGACACACAAGGTCATTTCAAGGCAAACCTTTTGAACGTCATGGACGTTCTTGAACGTTTGACCTCCAAACTTCATGAAACTTGAAACACTGTCTATAAAACTATAATAACTCATATAAGGACCTCATAAGCTCATGAAACACACATGTAGGCACATAACCACACATGAGGCACATAGGTGTCTTAGTCATTGAACGTCTTAGTCGTACCTTGACATTTGACTTCCGATGCACCTAAGATCTTAGACATTGCCTCAATACCACATTATAGACCAATTTAAGACCTTAGAGCATAATGACAACCATGTTAGGCTCTAGTTTCACCTAAGTCATTTTCGAGGTATTACAGTAACATATCCTCAACTCGCGCCATGCTACCTCCACCATCCCTAGGAGCAACTTCCCAATTTTGAGGTGGAACATAGAGTCCACTCCAATCATTTCTATTACCATAGTTACCCAGGTTGAAGTTTTTGTCACGGTTGTAGTTTCCATCTCGAATATAACGACCGTCTCTATTGTAGTTACCATAGTTCCGACCTTGATTTCTTTGACCTTGACACCAATTCTCCTGATTTGAGCCTTAGGTGTTTGGTCGGAAACCCCTTGTCTGATCATTCACTGCATAAGTATCCTCTTCATAATAGTACTCATCCGCTGGCGGTGGTGGTTTAGTCAAGTAATTCACCTCATTTACCTTCTCTGCACTTCCAATGACATGTTTCAATACCAACCCAAGATCAATTCTAATTTGAGCCATCTCCTCACGAATATCATCTGCAACCGGATTGTGTGTAGCTTGCACTACAAAGGTCTTTTTCCCAGTGTCTGACTTTCTAGTACTCCAAACTTATTGTTGCGAGAGATTTTCTCCAACTTCTATGCGATCTCGGCATATGTGCACTCACCATAAGAAACCCCTGCAATAGTATCGAGTACTGCTTTACTGTATTATCTTGACCCAATAGAAGTACTTTTTCAATGACTAATCATCAATGCGGTGGTTTGGGAAGCCTCTCATGAACGCAGTAAATCTGTCCCAAGCACAACTTACCAACTCACAAGGTAGTTCCGTAAAGTTGTTCACTCTATCTTTGTGGTTGAGCTTTTTGGACACCGGGTAATACCGTGCTAGGAACACATCCCTCAACTGATCTCAAGTGTAGATAGAATTGTAGGGCAACTCAGTAAACCATATTGCGGCCTCTCCCGTTAGTGATAGAGGGAACACTCTCAACCCGATGACGTTCAAATCTATGTCTGACCTCCCACACAACTCTTGCACACGTACCTCACTTTCCCCGGCAGCCGCGCCAAAATTTGATATGCTCAATTACACCTCCCTAAAGAAGTATAAGCGGTCGTATCAAGTAAAGAACCCAACTATTAGGTTGGGGTCGATCCCACGAGGAAAATGGTTTAGACCTAACTTCAATGTACAATTACTTCAATTTAGTCAAGTTCTTTCCGAAAACAGATAATTTAAAGGGGGGTTTTGTAAAACAAAATTCTTTAATATCTCTAATTAAAACAAGTAAAAGGAGTAAAGATTTAGTATTTATCAAGTTGTGAGAGAAACTAGGGTGTATGTGTTCCCCATAGGTTCATAATGTTGTATTCCTAGACATAACAATTCTTCCCTAGTGTTTTGCATGCTAAGTGATAAGTTAGGTATCTCTAAATCCTTGGTCCGTCATTTAGAGAATTTCACCCCATGACTTTGTCCGGCTACGTGTGTATAAGCTACTAACTCTTACCTTTACTTCATATTAAGCATCATATTCAATGTATGACTTAGTTCTTACTTCGCACCAATCGAGATAGCCTATTAGATAGTATCCCACTAAATCTATGTTGATAATTCTTTTCTTATTACTACCTCCTTGGTCAGGAAAGTAGCAACAAGGCTAGTTCTAACGCGTGCACTCGTTAAAAAGACTTCTAAACGAAAAGATTATCAATACATGCAATAACCTATTTGAGAATTGTTATTAAGCTAGGTTTACTTTGTTAATCACCCATGGTTCCCACAACCCTAGTTATGGATTTAGTTACTTATGCATATAAGAACACTATTCATAGTTGTTAAACAACAAAACATGAACTTACTTTGACAATTCTAAGAAAATCTAGAAAACCAACTTGAAATAACAAGATAACACATGAAAACCAAATCCGAAAATTGAATTATTGCTAAAGTTGCAAAAACTAATCTGCAAACACAAACTAAGAACAATTATAATAACAATGTATAACCCTAAAAATGAGGTTTTAAACCATATTTATAGAAAACATTGTCCTAAATCAAAAGGAATTAAAATAAGGAAAGTTTGTCCAGAAAATGCGGTAGTAATCGACGATCCCCACAGACGGACCGTCAATGAAATGACGGACCGTCGACTATCTCCGTCAGTCCAGACTTAAAATCTTTTTTCGTCCTTCAGATTGCATCATCTCTTAATCAGTCAACGAACCAACAACACGGTCCGTCGATGCATCTACAGCTCGTCGATGCCTTCTGTATCTCCATACTTCGAATTTCTCCAACTTCGGGTACTGGACTATCTCTAAACTCATCGACGATTCAACAAAACGGTTTGTCGATCAATCGACGGACCGTCGATCCTTTCCGTAGTCCCACACTTGGTCAGATTTCCTTGAGTTTCTCTAGTCTCCTGAACTTCAATCTACGGTTACCATCTACGGACCGTCGAAGGAACGACGGACCGTCGATGGCCTTTGTGGGTCGCCTGTGCACTATTTTTCAGCTGCCTTCTGTGTTTTGGTTCTGGACATCTTTCATGCAAAATAAAGATAAGAACATGTTAAAACTACTACAATAAGGCTCTAGACACAAACAACTCTCAAGGAAAAGCATTGAAAGTACCGCAAAACCACGGTACATCAACATTATGATTGTGAAAGATTTTCTGACATAAGGATTCTTAGTGTTGAAAGGTTTTTTAAACTTAACTTTTAATCAAAGATTTAGGAGTTGTTCTAAGGAACCTTAGCTTGGGTTTGCTAGTTGATGAGTATTCAATGAAAGATAAGTCAAGTAAAGAATTATGACCATTTTTTTTGTGATTTATGTTTAGCACAAAGAAGATATTTAGATGGAAACTCTCCCGTAGCTAGAGGTCGGGATTCTAGTAGCAATTAATATCTTTATCCCATACCTATGTGCCATCATAGGAAGATTGTCTTGGATAGACATTAGCTAGTTTATCCATATAAGAGAAAAATTAAGGTTCTTGCCTTGACAAGTAATAACGCCCATTTTTCGATGTGCGATAGACACCGGATTCCATGTTATAACTAACATGGTCTTAAATGTCAGTGAAGGCTACTTTCCACAATAATGATGAACTAAGGTTACTTCAAGAAATATCATAGAAGTGTTCAAAGATGAGTTTTACTTGCATTAACCATGATTATAATTATATTTTTTAACCTCTTATCTTATGGTTTTAACTTGGTCTTTGCATGACATGAAAGGTCTTTTTTAGCATGATTTTATGACTCTATTCATTGCTATCATACTTGGTATATTTTTGTACTAATGCATATTCTTGCCTACATTTTTATACTAATGTAGGTATGGTGCTCCTGGTTTGCATCCCTGTGGCTTGGAGTCACATTGATCACACCTAATTTTTGGTAAGTAAACTTATTTTATTTACTAAGTGATAATTTACAAATAGTCATCTAAACAAAATGAGTACCCTGGACATAATTCCCCATTAGTAGTCTTCCTCAACTTCGTTTTTTCATTAATCCTACACCTACACTATGATGGGTAGTAGTCCAACTTCTTCATGTATGTTGCTACCTTTGGTATTTGTATTGTTCGAAAATAAGTCTCTTGTATAATCAGCTGACGTATAGAATCTATTGATCTTCCCTTCGATTGAAATATTCTCCGATTTCGCTCTTGTCATACATAGTAAAAATTTAATGTCATGGCAATTTGGTACACTGTTGCACCATTACTTCTTCCTTTACAATTTCTAATTTCCCATTGTATCTCCCTTTTCCACACCATATTCCCTCTCGGCATATTTTTCCATCGTAGTAATTTCTTCCGAATGCTTCCAGAGTGTCACGCCCTGAGCTACCCTCGAGATGCGGACACGGAATCTAATACCACAAGTGTTCCCAAGCTAACCCTGCTGGCATGATCATGAGCATACTAAAGATAATAAACTGATGCGGAAGCTAAATCATAATTTATTATGAAAAGATGGGGAATACCCATATGCTAAAACCGATATAATATGAAGACTGATGAGTTCAATACAATGAAGTTACTAACTCAACACTAAGCTGAAACTAACTATGTCTGAAATAAGCCTCTAAACTGGACTAGAAATACTATAACAAGCCCCAGCTAAATCTAGCAAAAATTGAAACTAAATGACTAAAGACTGAAATGACACTCATGATTGTTGACTTGGAGAATGAGGACTCACCACTGAATCTGCTGAACTGGAGATCATAAATTGATCTAAGCGTCATCTGGATGCTGAGAACCTGAACCTACATCACGAGAAGATGTAGCACACGTATGCGTCAGTACTTGAAGGTACTGAGCATGTAGGATAGAGTAAAGTTGAAATAAAACATAACTGAACAAGCACAAAAGCATGTATAATAAACTAAACATAATATACTGAATTTCTGAGCTAACTAAATGCAATGACCAATTTATAACATGCTGAAACTGAATACTGAATATACTGATAAATGGTCAATACAGAGAGTCTGACTGATCTGTGGGAGCTACTAATAACCGATAATAAAACCACATGAGCTAAATGTGGAGTCCGATGTATACGCCCCATCGAGAGGACCCAATATACTCTGCCAAAGGTATAAAGGCATGCTGACGTGATCACTAAACTGATTGCCCACAGAGGGGTCTTACAACCTACTTGGCTAGTAGTTCTGGGCCTATTGGGTACGCTGAACCCTAGTCCAACTCTGTATTATAATACTCCCATTGATTTATGTAGTTAACTGATTGTGACAGAGTTTTTGTAAAATACTGGATAGCTCAAAACTGAACATGCAAACTGAGAATGCAACATTTAATCTGATAATGATGCATTAATAACTGAGACATGTATATCTGAAATAATTGAAATAACTGACCTAGCATGTGTAATTCAAGAACTAAAGAAATACAAAGCTAGGGTTCTGAAATTCATGTGATATTCTGAGTAATAACATGATAATCTGATTTGGAACATATATTTAATAAATTAATGAAGTTCTGTTGAAGTTCTAGAAACCCTAGGTCTAATCATGATATGGGAATCAAGAATCTGACTGAAAACTAGGGATCCAATGGGTGAAAGGAACCCACTAGTGAAATCCCACATACCTGGTGATAAAATCCACGGAAAAATACTTAAGTTTTGGGGCTGGGACTGCTGGAGATTGTGGCATTCTTGAACTAGGGTTCTTGAGCTTTTTCTCCTCTCTTGCTTCTAATTTTCTAAGTTTTGATTTAATCATTTGACTTAGATATGTTTTAATTATGTTTCTAGGCTTAAACTAACAAAAATATGATGATTTAGGGTCAAAACGACATATATTAGGGTTTAAACGAAGTGGTAAAGGTCCAAAAGACCCCTGGGAAAGTTGCTGTCGGACCAACCTACGGCCAGGACAGATGGTCCGTAGGTGGATCCACGCCCCGTCGGTTGGTCCGTTGGTTGGGCCTGTTCGACATGCCTTTACTAAAACGGGCATAACTCTTTACTCGGAGGTCTAATTTTAGCAAGGTTGGTGGCTATGGAAATATAATTCCATTATATATCTGTGGGTAGGTCATGGGACACCTAATTCATTTTGTGCTAAGAGTTATAACCATTTGAAAATGACCCAGTTGCACTTCTCCCTTAACTGTCTGCTAATTCCACCCTACGGTCAGACCTACGGACTGTGGGTCCATCTACGGACCGTGCTGGTCATCCGTGGCTCTTGTCAGAGTATGGGTGAATGGGGTCTTGATCGACGGTCATGGACTATGGACCGTAGTTTGACCTACGGACCGTAAGTCCGTCCATCGATCAACACTTAACAAATTTTCCTGGGCTGAGATTTTTGGGAGTTTCTGATACCATCGACGGTTGTGCAGGACGGACCGTGGGTAAGGCTACGGTCCATCGATGGTCACGTCAGTTGCCCCTGCAGATTTTTTTGAAAAACTTATTTTGGGTCTTTTTTGGCTACAGGGTGTTACATTATCTCCCCCTTAGGAACATTCGTCCTCGAATGAAGACTAAACTAGCTGAAATAGAGGGAGAGAGCTGCAAACCCCACTACTAAACACTAAGAACTGAGTTTCTGACTGAATTGAGTTCCGAGTTTATGCAAATACGCTGAAAATGCAAGTACAAATTGAGGGAACATGATTCTAAGACTGAATTTACGCCTGAATGACTGGAAACTGAAGAGGAACTATTACCTCAAGCTGGAGTGGAATCGGATGGAAAGAGGTGAGAATACTTGGCTTTCATGGTTGCTTCTGCTTCCCAAGTAGCTCCCTCTATGGACTGACTCCTCCACAAAACCTTGACTGAATTGACTTCTTTGTTTCTCAACCTTCTAACCTGCCGGTCAAGAATCTCAATTGGTACATCCTCATAAGAAAGACTATCTTTCACTGCCACACTCTCTAATGTCACTATAGAGGCTGGGTCACCCACGCACTTGTTCAAGAGTGAGATGTGGAAGACCGGATGCACTGCTGCTAAGTCTGCTGGTAACTCTTACTCATATGCCACCTTGCCAACCCTTTTCAACATCTTGTAAGGGCCTACATATCTAGGACTGAGCTTACCTTTCTTGCCAAATCTCATCATCCCATTCATAGGTGAGACTTTCAGAAAAACCCAATCATCAACTTGGAACTCTAGTTCCCTTCTCCTTACATTTGCATAAGATTTCTGACGACTTTGGGTTGTCTTAAGTCTATCTCTAATGAGTTGCACTTTATCTATAGCATGACGGACTGAATCTGGACCTATCAAGGCTGCTTCACCTACTTAAGACCAACCAACAGGAGATCTACATCTACGCCCATGTAAGGCCTCATAAGGGGCCATCTGAATGCTGGAATGGTAGCTATTATTGTAAGCGAACTCAATCAGAGGAAGGTGATCATCCCAATTACCTTTGAAATCGATCACACAAGCTCTCAACATATCCTCTAGGGTTTGAATAGTACGCTCTGCTTGTCCATCCGTCTGCGGATGAAATGTTGTGCTAAGGTTAACTTGAGTACCAAGACCCTTCTGAAATGACTTCCAGAAATGAAAGGTAAATTGAGGACCTCTATCTGAGATGATAGACAAAGGAACCCATGCAACCTCACAACTTCATTAATGTAAAGCTTTGCATAGTCCTCTGCTGAATCTGTAGTCTTGACCGCCAAAAAGCGAGAAGACTTAGTCATCCTATCAATGATCACCCAAATAGAGTCATGTTGTCTGCGAGTATGCGGTAACCCTGTGATGAAATCCATATTGATTACTTCCCACTTCCAAGTAGGAATGTTGATCTCTTGAGTCATACCCCCTGGTTTCTGAAGTTCTACCTTGACTTGCTGACAATTGGGGCACTTACTCACAAAATCTGCTATATTCCTCTTCATGCCATTCCACCAATAGACTTCCCGCAGATCGCGGTACATCTTAGTGGCACCTGGATGAATAGAATACCTGGAGTTATGGGCTTCTAAAAGAATATGTTGTCTCAACTCGCCCACATCAGGAACACACAATCTACCCTGGTAGCGAAGAACACCATCTCCCTCTTGGAAGAAAACCTCCACTCTCTGATTATGGACTGCACTCTTAAGTTCAAGCAAGATTGGATCACTGTCTTGGTTTTCCTTAACCTCCACTACAAAAGACGATTCTGCCCCATTCTGAACTGTTAAACCGCTGTCTGATATGCTTATAAGGCGAACTCCCAAGCGAGCAAGCCTGTGAACATCCTTCACTAGCTCCTTCATTTCTTCCTCAACATGGGCTACACTACCTATAGATAATCTACTAAGAGCATCGGCTACTACATTCGCCTTACCAGGATGATAATGCACACTCATATCATAGTTCTTAAGGAACTCAAGCCATCTCCTCTGGCGAAGATTCAACTCTTTCTAGGTGAACACATACTGAAGGATCTTATGATCGGTGAACACATCTACATGAACACCATACAAGTAGTGTCTCCATATCTTGAGTGCAAACACCACTGCTGCAAGCTCAAGTTCATGAGTTGGATAGTTCTTCTCATGCACCTTAAGCTGTGTAGAAGCATACGCTATAACCTTATCTCGCTGCATCAATACACAACCAAGGCCAACTCTGGATGCGTCGCAATAGATCACATAACCATCTGACCCCTCTGGTAGAGTCACAACAGAAGTTGTAGTCAATCTAGTTTTCAACTCTACAAAACTTTTCTCACAATCATCTGACCATTGAAACTTGACCATATTCTGAGTCAACCTAGTCAATGGTGAGGCTATGGATGAAAATCCTTCCACGAACCTTCTGTAATAACCCGCTAGACCCAAGAAACTTCTGATATCTGTAGCAGAGGTAGGTCTGGGCCATTGTTTCACTGCTTCTATCTTTTGTGAATATACTCGAATCCCTTCGCTAGATACAATATGACCAAGGAAAGCAACGGATTGCAACCAAAACTCACATTTGCTAAACTTAGCAAATAACTGGCGATCCTTGAGAGTCTGTAGAACAATTCCCAAATGACTTGCATGTTCTTCCTCACTCCTAGAGTAAATGAGGATATCATCAATAAAGACGATAACGAACAAGTCTAAGTACTATTTGAACACTCTGTTCATCAAATCCATGAAAGCTGCAGGAGCATTAATTAGTCCATAACTACAAATTCATAATGACCATATCGAGTTCTGAATGTTGTTTTCGAAATGTCACTATCTCTGACTCTAAGCTGATGATAACCCGATCTGAGGTCTATCTTTGAGAAATGACTAGCACCCTGAAGTTGGTCAAACAACTCATCAATCCTGGGGATGGGATACTTATTCTTGATTGTGACCTTGTTCAACTGACTATATTCAATGCACATTCTGAGAGAACCATCTTTCTTCTTTGCGAACAACACTGGTGCACCCCATGGTGAAATACTAGGTCTGATGAAGCCCTTATCTGGAAGGTCTTTCAACTGCTCTTTCAATTCCTTGAGCTCTTCTGGAGCCATTTGGTAAGGAGGAATAGAAATAGGCTGGGTATCTGGAAGGAGATTAATTCCAAAGTTGATTTCCCTTTCGGGAGGAACTCCGGGAAGATCTTCTGGAAACACTTCTGGAAATTCACTGACTACTGGAACTGACTCAAGAGTTGGGGTTTCAGAGCTATAATCCTTAACCCGAATTAGATGATAGAGATAACCCTTAGAGATCATCTTTCTTGCCTTAAGGTAAGAAATAAATCGACCCATAGGCGCTAAGCTACTACCCTTCCATTCTAAGATTGGTTCGTCTGGAAATTGGGAACGAACAATCGTAGTTCTACAATAGACTAAGGCATAACATGAATGTAACCAATCCATACCTAGAATGACGTCGAAGTCTACCATTTCTAATTCTACTAGATCTGCTGAGGTGACTTTCTAAGAGACTGTGACAGGACAATTTATGTATACCCGTCTAGCTATAAATGGGTCACCGACTGGAGTAGAGACTGAAAAAGGTTCTAAGAGAGTTTCTGGATTGACATTAAAGTTTAGTGCTATACTGAGTTACAAAAGACAAAGTAATCTCTGTTGTCTTTACACTGAGTGAACCATATGTGAGTTACATCCTTAAGCTGGTTGGATGCCAATTTTACCCTATCACTCTAGTTACTTGCATAACTACAAATATTTTCTTGACCTCATCAATGAACTTATGTGGGTCCTCACACAACTTGGGACCCTAAAACTTAGGTGGAATCTTTCTAAACAAATGTCGAATACTATCCGCCACAAATCCACCATTTTTATTAGTTGGAACTCGAAACTTTTGATTGTTTGAGGTTTTCATACTTTTAGCCCAAAGTTGAATTAGCGTTCTGAAACTCTACATTAGAACTTCCTTATCTTGTACTAGATGAACTGCATTAGCATTGCGTGCATTAGATTTCCATGACTAAGATCTAAGAGGAGGCATGATCTTAAATGTAGAACGTCAAGTTAGAATAGAATTAGATCATACCTTACGCACGATAAGAGTAACAAGAAAGTGAAGTTATCCTATAACACTTTGTAGCCCCCCTCTCATTAGATGTGGTGCACTTTACACCCATAAAAAGAACTCTACTTAGTGCGGCTTTTCAGACATCCTAGGACTCTTGAACCTAGGGCTCTAATACCAAGTTTTGTCACGCCCCGAGCTACCCCATAGACACGAACACGGAACCTAGGACCATAAGTGATCCCAAGCTAACCCTGCTGGCATGATAATGAGCATACTAAAGATAATAAACTGATGCAGAACCTAAATCATAATTTATTATGAAAAGATGGGAATACCCGTATGTTAAAACTGATATAATATGAAGACTGATTAGTTCAATACAATGAAGTTACTAACATAACACTAAGCTGAAACTAACTATGTCTGAAATAAGCCTCTAAACTGGACTAGAAATAATGGGACAAGCCCCAGCTAAATCTAGCAAAAACTGAAACTAAATGTCTAATGACTGAAATGACAATCATGATTGTTGTCCTCGAAGAATGAGAACTCACCACTGAATCTGCTGAACTGGAGATCGGAAATCGATCTATGCGTGATCTGGATGCTGAGAACCTAAACCTACATCACGAGAAGATGTAGCGCACGTATGCGTCAGTACTTGAAGGTAATGAACATGTAGGATAGAGTAAAGCTGAAATAAAACATAACTGAACAAGCACAAAAGCATGTATAATAAATTGAACATAATATACTGAATTTCTAAGCTAACTGAATGCAATGACCAATTTATAACATGCTGAAACTGAATACTGAATATACTGATATATGGTCAATGCACAGAGTCTGACTGATCTGTGGGAGCTACTAATAATCGATAGTAAAACCACATGAGCTAAATGTGGAGTCCGATGTATACACCCCATCGAGAGGACCCAATATACCATGCCAAAGGTATAAAGGCATGCTGGCGTGATCACTAAACTGATTGCCCACAGAGGGGACTTACAACCTAGGCGGCTAGTAGTTCTAGGACTATTGGGTACGCTGAACCCTAGTCCTACTCGGTATTATGCTACTCCCATTTATTTATGTAGTTAACTGATTATGACAGAGTTTCTGTAAAATACTGGATAGCTCAAAACTGAACATGCAAACTGAGAATGCAACATTTAATCTGATAACGATGCATTAATAACTGAGGCATGTATATCTGAAATAACTGAAATATCTGACCTAGCATTTGTAATTCAAGAACTAAAGAAATACAAAGCTAGGGTTCTGAAATTCATGCGATAATATGAGTAATAACATAATAATCTGATTTGGAACATATATTTAATAAATTCATGAAGTTCTGTTGAACTTCTAGAAACCCTAGGTCTAATCATGATATGGGAATCAAGAATCTGACTCAAAACTAGGGACCAATGGGTGAAAGGAACCCCTAGTAAAATTCTACATACCTGGTGATGAAATCCATGGAAAAATACTTATGTTTCGGGCCTGGGACTGCTGGAGCTTGTGGCGTTCTTGAACTATGGTTCTTGAGATTTTTCTCCTCTCTTGCTTTTAATTTTCTATGTTTTGATTTAATGATTTGACTTAGATATGTTTTAATTATGTTTCTGGGCCTAAACTGATTAAAATCTGATGATTTATGGTCAAAATGACGTATATTAGGATTTAAATGAAGTGGGAAAGGTCCAAAAGACCCCTGGGAAAGTTGTTGTCGGACGGCCAAGACAGACGGTCCGTAGGTGGATCCACGCCCCGTCGGTTGGGTCGGTTGGGCCTGTTCGACAAGCCTTTACTAAAACAAAAATAACTTTTTACTTGGAGGTCTGATTTTAGCAAGGTTGGTGATATGGAAAGATAATTAAATTATATATTTGTGAGTAGGTCATGGGACACCTAATTCATTTTGTGCTAAGAGTTATGACCATTTGAAGTTGACCCAACTGCACTTCTCCCTTAAATGTCTGCTAATTCCACGCTACGGTCAGACCTACGGACCGTGGATCCATCTACAGACCGTGCTGGTCATCCGTGGCTCTTGTCAGAGAGTGGGTGAAGGGGGTCTTGATCGACGGTCATGGACTACGGACCATAGTCTGACCTACGGACCGTAAGTTCGTCCGTCGATCAACACTTAACCAATTTTCCTGGGCTGAGATTTTTGGGAGTTTCTGATCCCATCGACGGTTGTGCAGGACGGACCGTGGGTCAGGCTATAGTCCGTCGATGGTCACGTCAGTTGCACCTGTAGATTTTTCTGAAAAATTGATTTTTGGTCATTTTTGGCTACGGGGTGTTACACAGAGACCTCACATTCAAATAGGAGATGCTCCACTATTTCATTATAAATATTACACAATGCACACAGTGCCGTGGATTTAATCCCCCATTGAGCAATCCCGTTTTGTGTTGCCAATCTAGCACAAATTTGTACTCTAAATATGAACTTCCATTTGGGTGCACCATGATTGTTTAGGATCAACTTCCTCCATTCAAATTTTGGAAATTGGCCTTAGAGCCTTTGATAAACCCCTTAATGTGAAAATTGTCCATTATTTGAATGTCTGTCATATTGTATCCAACTACCTCAAAATATTCCCTAGCTTTAAGCATCTTTTTGATCATCCACGATATATTCTTTGGACTAGTCTCCAATACACTTCTCCCTTTTATGTAAAATGTGTGCACCCATATTATCCACATTTTCTCCTTTTACATACACTCCATATTAGTTTACAGATTATTGCTTGATTCAATAATTCAATGTCTATAAAGTTTACTCCCCCTGTCGACACTGGTTGGCAGAGTTTATCCCATGCTATTAATGCTTTCTTTGTCATTTTCGCATCGCCAGACCATATAAATCTCCTACAGATAGCCTCTATAGCCTTGACTATCTTCTTTGGTATAATGAACACCTGCGCCCAAAATGTTTGAATGGAAAACAAAACGCTTTTGATCAGTTGTGTCCTTCTTGCATACGACAAAAATGTTTTAGTTCAAGATGTAATACGATAAAACATCTTATCAATCAAAGGCTCACACTGGGTGACATATAGTCTTTCAAAACTTAGGTAATTCCCCTTTAATGAATTCCAATTCCTTCAATATTTTCTCCTGTACACATTGTTTTACACTCCCATGTATACTGCACTTTTGCTCTTGTTAGCATATAGTCTTGAAGCTAACGAGAACTGTTTAAACTTGGAATTCACAGCCCTTACTGATTGCACATCTCCGCCACAAAATAGTGGCAGATCATCCGCAAAACTTAGTTGTGTCACGTTGAGCTTTGCAAATCATGGACGAAACTTAAATCCTTTCACACCTGTTTGAGATTGTAATGATCGACTAAAATATTCCATTGCCATAACGGATAGCAAAGGGGAAAGAGGATCCCCCCTGCCTCAGTCCTTTCTCTGCTTGAAATGGCTTTGTCACCACTCCATTAATCATTATTGTATAGCTTACTGATGTTATACAACTCATTATCCATTTCAGGAAGATTTGAGGGAATCCAAGAAGTTGCATTACCTGCTCAATGTAGCTCCATTCAACAAAATCATAAGCTTTTTGCATATCCACTTTTATCATGCATCGCGGTGATATACCTTTTCTCCCATACACCTTCACTAGTTCATGACTCATTACTATATTATCCATGATCAACCTTCCTGGAACGCAAGCTCTTTGGGAATTGTCTATGATGGCGTCCATTACTTCCTGTATCCTTTTGGTTAGGATCATTGATATTACTTTATACCATATAGTGAAACAATAAATAGGTCGAAATTCGTTAACAGGCGAGGGATTATTAATTTTTCGAATCAATGTGATCACTGTGCAGTTGATTGCTGTGTATATCTAAGTAGTTTCAAAAAATTGCAAAACAACTTGTGTGACTTCCTCACCAATCACTATCCACGACTTTTTAAAACAGTGGGCATTGAAACCATCACACCCCGGGGCTTTATTATCATCTATACCCAGAAGAGCCTGTTTCACTTCATCCTTGCTAAGTGGTTGATCAACAACCTTTGTTGTTCCCTACTTAGAACTTTTCCCCTTTTCACACCCTCCACATTCACAGCAGGTAATGTCCTCACTACTGCACCTAAAAGACCTTTATAGAACTTTAGGATTTCCTCTTTGATAGCACTATCTGTTTGTAATAGTCGTCCATCTTCTGTGATTAATCTTCTCATTTGGTTTTGTGCTTGTCTGTTTTTAGGCATGCGAAGAAGTATGAGGTATTAGAGTCTCCTTTTTTCAACCACTGTACCCTGGATTTCTGTTGCATTATACTTTCCTCAACTAGGATCCACTTCTCTAATTCCGGTTTCAATTGTTTCTCCACATGACATTAACTCTGGCCCTTTGTAGGATCACTGTGGGTATTCTGGTAGTTTCTCAAAGCCACCCGGCTGCAATGATTTTCTCTTCAATATTTCCAAGTTCCTTCTTTCTCATGTTCTTCATTACTACCTTCATTTGCTTCAAGTAAAGCCAAACCTCATACATAGATTTTGTTGCGCTTCTTCTATTCCAGCTCTCCTCTACTTCTCTAATAAAAATTTTATGCCCTGCCATGTATTTATAAAATCGAAAAGGCTTCAGACCCTTTCCATCATGTTCCTCCATTTTTACACTTAGTGACCAATGATATGAAAAGTGGGGTTCCATGATTACACCCTCTATGTGTGGCCATTGTTGAACCCATTCAGCATTAACAAAGATCCTGTCTATTTTGCTATGTATGTGGTTGTTTATCCATGTGTGCTGTCTACCCACAGTTTTCATTTCTTATAAAGTAGAAAAATTTTAAAATCTTAGTTTCAGAATCTATCACTTGGTTTCCATTAAATCTATCCTTCCCTTTGAGTATGGCATTATAATCACCCATTAGAACTAGAGGTGCTGCAGCATTGTTGATCATTGGTTCTAAGTCACCCCATAAAACCCTTCTACTGCAATTTTGTGTAACCCATACACTACTATAGAGTATAATCCACTGTATGATTTTATTCCATTACAATACCCAAAGATAACCTGTCGGTGCCCAAGATCAACTCTAAAGTCGATGATAGAGTAGTCTCATAATACCCAAATTTTTTCCCTCCGATCAACACTGTAGTTCGCAGTCCATCTCCATCTATCCCCAAGCTTCTTTATGATTTTTTGTGCTCTCTCTTCTTTGGCTTTGTCCTCTAGTACAACTAATAGAATAACATTATTTTCTCTACAAAATTCCTTCATCTCATTTTTATTATACACTTGATTCATGCCTCTTATATTCCATGTTATTATGCTCATTAAAAATGAGTTTTGTGTTGCGCTATTCCTCCTCCACTTCGTTGGTCATGTACCCCAATCTGCTGTATTATTTCCATATGAGTAACTTGTGTAACAATTTGTGTAAGAGGTGTGAATGAATTAGATGTCTCTAGTCCCTTCTCCATGTTCATACCCACGCTCGTCACATCTTGACTTGCAGAGCTCTTCACTGTTTCCTGCCAACCATCATTACTAGTTGTCACACCCCTTTTTTGCATACGGCGGCAAGGTTTTTCCAATTTAAGTGACGGTATTGATTTATGGATTATTTTATTTTATTTTATTCAGATATGTCACTTGGAATTGAGTTATGGTGTTCCAAGTTACCTTTTGTTTAAACTCTAACAAAAAGGAAATGACTCTTTGTTTGGTCTGCGAACCAGAAATTCGGGTAAGGAATTCTGTTGACCGAGGGAAGGTATTAGACATCCCTCGAGTTCTGTGGTTCTAGCATGGTCGCTTTTATTGACTTATACTTATTTTTACTATTTTTGGATATATTGTGTCTAAAGGCTATGGTCTACTTATTTGTAATTGTTTTATTTTATCATTCTTAAATTGAATGCATAACTACATTCTCTATCTTGACATTTGGAGACATAATTGTCTTCCTCTTCATCACAGCTAATAATCTCAATTTACACCTATTGATTTAAATTAATGAAAGTTAAATTATTAAAATAATTTGACAAATGTGCGTAACCACATCCTTGAATTTGGCCGAAGAGCATAACCGCATCCTTGAGTTTCTTAAATATCTCAAAAAAAGTTGTGTACCACATTCTGAATTGAGATAAAATTTAATTATTATTATTACATGAACTAACAAAAATAATCAAAAAAACTATATACTGATTTTTTGTTTCATTCTGTTTCTCTTATTTATTATTTTTTATATTTTTTTTTACGTTTCTATTCCTTTCTCTCTTTTTTCGTTATATATATGTATGCAGGTAATGTCAACATTATTTTTGTTTATTTTTTATTTCTTGTTATTTGAAAAAAAACAATGGTTAGCATGTTATATCAATTCAATAGTTATTTTTCAAAATAATATTCAATAGTATTCTTTAGATGATAATTAACACTAGCATTAAATAAATTACAAATCAAGTCTATCTCACAAATTTCTCATTCAATATTATCATAAACTATTTTACTAATCTAGCGTATTTTGGCATAACGAAAGAGACAATGATTTAAACATTTAAATGCATATTCACAATAAGTATACATACTAAAAATAATAAGGAGAAATAAATAAGCAAATAAATAAAAATGAGGCGTACTATCCGAATCAACTTTATAGATTACTTGATACATGAAATCATTTAAATAACTTTGTTCATGCTTCAATTTAACATTTAAATAAATAATCAAGAACGATATCACCGGATACTAGACATAAAGATCAAAATACGATACTATACATAATTTATTCTAAATTTAACAATATACAATATTAACTGTATTTCAATTTTATAATGAAAAGGTTTAACAAACCTAGAACTTGAGTCAATTCATAACATTGGAAATAAATACTACATAATCATGAACACCAAATTATAAAATAAATATTAAAAAATACCTCTTGCGAAATCAAACTCACGGAAAGAAAGCAATTCTAATAACCACGAACTTAAAACCACGAAAGCAAACTTTAAACTCGACCTCTATTTGCGAGTGGAGAATAATATGCATAGTAATAGGACAAATATGTATGGTTGTACGCGTGAAAAAGGAAGTATGTTGTTGAAAGTTTTTCTGTTTTTGGTTTGCTCGTGTAATGTGTGCAGTGTGTGTGCGCAGATGGTAGTGATGTTGATTATTTTGGTTTGTGGGATTGTTGGCTAATGTTTCTTTTTTTTTTTCAGATTGTCGTGTATGTGTATATAATCGGAGGTGTGGTAGAAATGGGGGAGGGAAGTGGAGTGGAAGGTGGGGTTGTGGAATTGAGATAATGGGGTGTAGTATAGGTGGGTTGGGGTAGTGGGTAATAGGTTAATATTTTATTGTTTTATAATATAATATAATGTAATATAATATAATACTATATTTAAATACTTTTAAACTAATAAAAGTTGAGTAGCTAATAATAAATTATAATTAAGAAAGACTAACTTATTTATTAAACTAAAATTAAATTAAAACATATTATTTTTGTTATTTTCAAATCTTTTAAAATAAACTCACTAAAATAAGACAAAATTGAAATATCTAACTTAAACATAAAAGAAATATTTAAGAAATAAAAATATCGTAAGACCTTAGGTTCGGTCAAAACATACGTGTCTACAGTTTTCCCCTCTTTGACTAGAAACACGAAGAGTTTTCAGACAAAGAAGTTGACAAAGCGACAAGTTTTGAGCGGACTCTTATTCGAAAGAATAATATGCGACAGAGTTCTTCGTTTGGACATCCTACATATCACGGGTTGTAAGGGAATCAGGTCATGTGTAGTTCAAGGAGATGAGTTGATGAGTTGGAAGTTGAGTGAGATTCCATCAGGGCTCCATATCGCGGTTCTTATCCTTAATTACATAAAAAATATGAAAACTAATAGTCAAAAGAAAAACAAAAGCACAAGC
Organism: Solanum sitiens; assembly: GCA_016801875.1. NCBI lineage: Eukaryota > Viridiplantae > Streptophyta > Magnoliopsida > Solanales > Solanaceae > Solanum > Solanum sitiens. Next base: position 927,762 of record JABWTJ010000429.1, read on the forward strand.
TCCTATCTATGGAGCTTCTTTTGAGTCTTCACTTGATTCTCGACTTTCAGATATCACCTTGATTTTTTGGGTGAGTATTTTGATCCTGTATTCGATTGCGGCTTAACGCTTACTTTGAGATTTTGACACTCTTCAAAATGACTGTATGTTTTCTTGATCAAAAGCTGAATAGAAATAAATTTCGAGAAGTCAGGTTGCTACACGCATAGAAAAAGCTGATTCTGGCTATCATGAGATAGATAATTCTGAAAAGAGTTGAAAGTTTAATCTTGAATTTCAATCTATGTTTCGCTTGAAGACACCTGAAAACTACCACATACAAAATAAATAAACAAAAAAATTGCCCATGTTTTCACTGGAAAAATTTTGTGAGTTCGTAGCAAATGCAAATAAAAATGAATAAGCTCCGACTAGGAAGTGTTTATCTTAGGAGAAAATAAAATAATGGTCTCAGACTGGGAAGTTTTTATCCTAGAAGAAAATAAAAATAAAGTCTCAAATTAGAAAGTGTTTATCCTAGAAGAAAATAAAAAATAACGTCTCACATTAGGAATTGTTTATCCTAGGAGAAAATAAAAAATAACGTCTCAGACTAGGAAGTGTTTATCCTAGGAGAAAAAAATAAAAATAACGTCTCAGACTAGGAAGTGTTTGTCCTAGGAGAAAATAAAAATGTCTCAGACTATGAAGTGTTTATCCTAGTTGAAAATGAAAAATAACTATCGCAAACTAGGAAGTGTTTATCCTAGAAGAAAATAAAAATAACAGTCTCAGACTAGGAAGTGTTTATCCTAGGAGAAAATGAAAAATCACCGTCTTGGACTAGGAAGTGTTTATCCTAGGAGAAAATAGAAATAATGATCTCAGATTAGGAAGTGTTTATCCTAGGAGAAAATAAAAATAATGATCTCAGACTATGAAGTGTTTATCCTAGGAGAAAATAAAATAAAAAATAACAATCTCAGACTAAAAAGTGTTTATCCTAGTAGAAAATAAAAAATAACGATCTCAGACTAGGAAGTGTTTATCGTAGGAGAAAAAAATTTTAAAAAAATAATCTTAGACTAGGAAGTGTTTATCCTAGGAGAAAATAAAAACAAACGGTCTTAGACTAGGAAGTGTTTATTCTAGGAAAAATTAAAAATAATGTCTCAGACTAGGAAGTGGTTATCCTAGGAGAAAATAACAATAGCAGTCTCAGACTAGGAAGTGTTTATCCTAGGAGAAAATAAAAATAACGCCTTAAACTAGGAAGTGTTTATCTTAGGAGAAAATAAAAACAAACGGTCTTAGACTAGGATGTGTTTATCCTCGGAGAAAATGAAAATACCGTCTCAGACTAGGAAGTGTTATCCTAGGAAAAAAATAAAAATAGTAGTCTCAGACTAGAAAGTGTTTATCCTAGGAGAAAATAAAAAATAACAATCTCATACTAGGAAATGTTTATCCTAGGAGAAAACGAAATTAAAAAATAACAATTTCAGACTAGAAAGTGTTTATCCTAGGAGAAAATTAAAAAAAATAGCAATCTCAGACTAGGAAATGTTTATTCTAAGAGTAAATAAAAAATAACTATCTCTGACTATAAAGTATTTATCCTAGGAGTAACGATGCATGTACATTTTTCTCTTTCTTTTCTTGCAATAATGTTAACAAATTTGAATTTTCAAGATACCTTTTATGTTAGGAACATTTCCCTGTTTTAGAAAGAAACAAAGAAAATTTATTGTTTTAATTTTAATGGTGGTCGATTTGTGGTGTTGGCTTGGAGGATAGTTGCTCCTATTGTTGTGATGCTTGAAGCTAATTTTAGCTTGGGATAGACTGCTTTCTTTTGCTAGTCAGCTCACCTTGATAATTTTGAAAACATTTCTAGTTGTACGAAAATTCTAACTTCATACTTGTTACATTATTTCCACCCTTCAACAATCATCGAATCCGGTATGCATATAAATTCTCAAAAATTGTCAATGGTTTACAAGTTACTATGCATATCACTATTTCTTGAATCATGTCACGATTGATGTGCTGATCGTACTTTGTTTTGTGAAATTGAACATACGATAGCAATTTTCAAATCATTTTATGCTTGCATGATGAAGATAACTTAAGATCGAAGGAAGAGACACAAAATAAGAAAAAATAATATTTGACCCCGTTGAGAGAAAGAAAGAAAAAAATAAAAAAGAAAAATAATGGACTCCGTTGATAGTGGTGGTCAATTCTAATGATCATGACATACATTTTTTATTAAATGGTCTGATCTATCCAATCAATCTAAGCTTCTTCATTGTCAAACTTTCAACTTTGAAGTCAGACTTCTATCATCCAACTTTTGCACTAGATTTATGACTGACACATGACTTGTGGTGCCTCAAAAGGTTTTCAGACAAATCTCTCTCTTTTTTATTATTTCTCACTCACTATCATCTTACGGTACCCTAAGGGTTATCACCAATAAGACACTCTCATTTTCTACGTTCTCTCAACTCAAATAATCTCATATAGGGCTTTCGAGGAGTTTCATCGATGAGATCCCTCATTTTTCATTCCTTATGCATGTCACATGACATTTTCCTTATATAATCAACACTGAAAGTTTGCTTGACTTTCCTTGTTAAAAATTGATTAGAAGATCTTTATTTGGATTATAACGTGGATTTTGGATAGGATTACAACGAAATTATTGGTATGAAACCTCAAAGATATTGTGGTAATAGGGTTAAGACTTACAATTTTTGAAATTGACTCATATTTGCAAAAATAAAATAAAATATTATTATTATTATTATTATTATTATTATTATTATTATTATTATTATCATCATCATCATCATCGTCATCGTCATCGTCATCTTCATCTTCATCGTCATCATCATCGTCATCGTCATCGTCATAGTCATAGTCATAGTCATTGTCATAGACATAGTCATAGTCATAGTCATAGTCATCGTCATCGTCATCGTCGTCGTCGTCGTCGTCGTCATCATCATCATCATCATCATCATCATCATCATCACGATTACGATTACGATTACGGTTACGATTAGGATTATGATTATCATTATCATTATCATTATCATTATCATCATCATTATCATCATTATCATCATTATCATTATTATCATTATTATCATTATTATTATTTTTGCCCAAGTTTTTGTGATGATGATTTTCTAGACTTTTTTCCTGGTCGGACTAAATCTCAAACTAAGGTTGCCTCCATATATTGTCAAAATAAGAATTAGGTCAAAAGTAGTTCATGAAGTTTGTTCTTTTGTTGTTATTGATTTTTTTTCCAACCTTCTTTCACTTTTTTTACTTCTTTTTTTCTTTTTCTTCTGTTTTGCGACTTTTTTTGTATTTTGAATCCAGAAGAGGGGTATGAAGGAAAATAAAAGTAACGCTCAAAAGGGATAGCAAAGGATTACACGATGTTTGGATAGCAGAATGAAATGTCTTCGTCATATCAATTATTACAAATGTCAAATACAAGCATGCCCTCTAAGATGTGAAAATCATACATTATCTCTTTGTAACATATGCATTAGCGGATATGTATATCATTTTTATTCTATGTTTGTCAGCTTGAAATCTCCATTTGAGTAATACCTTTTTGACAACAAGTTACATATGTCAATTTAAATGAAATTTATTCTTTCAAGCATTTTCGCTACTAAAGGACGTATCAAGGTGTTTAAGTCCTTAATTCATCTTCTCAAATTTTTTTTTTTTTGACTTTTTGATGTATTCATTCCATGACTAGATATAACCTTAAGATGTGACCAAATCCTCTTTCATATCATGTCACAAAAATAGAATTTGAAAGAGACGCATATATGAAAAGCCAAATAGAACGGATCAAAGCGACACAAGACAAATATTATATTAAGATAAAATAACTTGATGACAAGACAACAAACTAAATTTTAGGTTACTACTCTATAAAAACCCAAGTCACGACTAGACTGAACACACAAATACAGAAGAGAATTGATAGAAAGTCTGACTTACTAAAATAAAATTAAAAAGAATTGCATAGCAGAAATGATAAAAAAATAAATTATCCACACTCTTTTTAGAAAAAACAAGAGTGTCTCCCAATCACCAAGCTTGACTTCTTAGCCACTGCTTTGCAAGTTAGCCTTCGTAAAAGCTTCACCCATTTCAATTGTCTTCTCTTCATATTTGAGTGAATAGTCATCACCTATCATCTTAATGAAGTTTACATCATTAGGTGCTAGTGGAGGATTCTAAGTAACATTTAGGGGATTATCATTTTGGACCACAATCATCTTTTCTAGGATCATCTTTTCCACCTCACTTTTCAAAGTTCGATTATCTTTAGTATTGTGTCCTAGGGCATCAGAGTGGTATGCACATCGTGCTAAAGGATTGAAACCTTTTGAATGTAGATCTGCAAAATTTTGAGGAATTGGCTATATCATATTCTGACGTTTCAATTTCTAAAATAAACTCGTGTAAGACTTTCCAATTGGTGTGAAATTGTTCACAGGTCTTTGACCTCCTTCAAATCCCTGTTTTGGACGGGGATTGTAAGGTGCTAGAAAATTTTTAGATGAAGGGTGAACATTTTGATGTGTTGGTGCTCGCAATTGAGCATAGTTTGATGAATATGCATATGATTGTGCACCATAGACTGCATATTGAGGTGGGACCATAGAGTATTGTGTGTCTTGCCTGGGAGATAGTGATGGAATTGAGGTGGTGCATATTGACCCCTTGGACCTTTTTGTGTGTCAGACACAACATTTTCTACACCCTCTTTTATTTTATTTTCCTCAAGATTTCCTGATCCACTTTTATGTACTTGTGTGGTGGCTTCCAAGGAAGCTTGACTAACAATTTTTCCATACTTGATGTCATTTTCCATTATTTCACCAATGTTAATAACTTTGGCGAATTTTTTTCCAACAACGGAAAGTAAATAATTAAAGTAGTCAGGTTCTTGCGCTTGGAGAAAAATATCAATCATTTCAGACTCTTTCATCGGTGGCTTGACTCTAGCAACTTGCTCCCTCCACCTAATAGCATATTCACAGAAATCTTCGGTGGTCTTTTTCCTCATGTTGGCAAGTGAAGTACGACCTGGAACAATGTCAATGTTATATTGAAATTGTTGAACAATACATTGAGCCAAATCATCCCATGTATGTCATTTAGAAATATCTTGATCTATGAACCTTTCTGAATCTTTTTCCATCAAAGTTTCTAAAAAATAAGTCATGAACAATTCTTCTTTATTTTCAGCCCCCCCTCAGTTGATTACAATATCTCTTTAAATGAGCTAAAAGATCTCCATGTCCATTATATTTCTTAAACTTTGGAGCTTTAAAACTGATGGATAGATGAACATGGGGAAACATGCATAAACAATTGAATGACACACTTTTGTGGCCTCCCAATCCTTGCATATCTCTTACACTCTGTTCGAAACTATTTATTTTTCTAGTCATTTCTTCATGTTCCTCTTTCTTAACAGCTTTTCAGCTTCAACAGGAAATTATACTGATGAATGTGAGGATAAGAGTTTGAAATTTTAAAAGTCACTTGAGGGTTATAATCTCGATCATAATGAACTTTAGGTGGAGGATCATTGTTGAATTTTGGCTTCATTATAGGTTGTGGGACGCTATTAATTGCGCAGTTGGAACAAAGAGTGGATTACTAATCATAGGTATGCTCAAAGGGCAAACCATAAAAGTTACAATTACGTTCGATGCGTTAGCATAGGGGCCGAATTCAGGTGGATAAATTGGATCATTTGTTGACACTTGGGTAGGGGTGACATATTTGTATTTAGATAGTCACGAATTGAACACGGTGGAGCTTGTCCACTCATCCAAGCTTAGTACACCTCTGCCAGTTGTCGTCTTAATACCTTTACTTCTTCTGTTGACACTGTTTCTTGTAAAGTCATCTAGTTACGGACCTCATCATTGTCCGACTCACTCCCTTCTTTCTAGACCATTTTCTTTTTCCATTTTGATCATGTATTGTAGGGATGAGATGTCAGCTTAACCACAAACCATATGACCTTAATTTAACTCTGTGCATGAATGATAAAGTTTGTTAGGGTTAGACATTTCTTAATTATTAATTTTTTCATTTTTTATTTTTTTTAAAATGATTTGATAATGCATTGATCAAATCTGTAACATGTTTTGAGAGATAAAATCATTGCATTGTTTTTTTCTAAAACATAATAACTATGTTTTTTTTAGAAAAAATCGTTAATTTTCCTTTTCAATTACAAAAAGAAAATTAATATAAATTTATTTTTGATAAAAAGTTAAATCTTCTTGTTCTTTTTAATAAAGATCACCGAATCCAAAGAGAGTTTCCTACGTATCTCATTGGTGTGAGACTTAGGTGTGCGTAGTTCATTCAGATTGAACGGTTTAATTAATTTTTTGTAGATATTAATACTTGTCTGAAAATAAAATATTTTATTTTTTTTATTAATTATACAAAAGAAACTTAAATTTCTTTTTTGGTTAAAAAGTGAAACATCTTTCATTTTTTTTTAAAAAAAAAAGTATAATAACTCAGAAAAGAAGAAATATTTTTATGTTTTATCTTCTTTTTTGTAAAATAAAATCAAAATTTCACTCCACTAATCACACTAAAATGAGTCAACTTGTAGAGACTTTCTAAATAAATGCATTTTCAGGTAGCACATAAAATGAGCTAAGTGGTCATGTAACATAGGGATACTTGTCCTAGGCGGACGTAGACATTTGTTCTAGATAGTTAAATAGTTCATTAGTTGGGGATGTATACTTTCTTGTTTAGATTTATGGATCTTGTTAGATGTTTTGGTATATTGACTTTCAGATTCTAGGCATTTAATTTCTGCAGTTTTAAGCTAACTAACTTCCTTCCGTAACTTAATTTCCTTAGTTTTGATTTAGTTGCTTAGTTTGGGTTTAGTAGTGGTTCTCCTACCGGAGGATTAGTGAGGGTTCCAATCATGATGGTTTGGGCCGTGAAAAGACTTCTCTCAAAGGGTTGTGATTTTTCGATGAGTTGTGACAATTCTAAAGAGTTGCGACTTTTCTGATAAGTTGCGACTTTTCTCAAAGGGTTGTGATTTATCGATGAGTTATGACTTTATCCAAGAGTTGTGACTTTTTCAATAAGTTTTGACTTTTCCAAAGAGTTCTGACTTTTTCAACAAGTTGTGACTTTTAGAAAGGGTTGTGACTTCTCGGAAAATGTCATGATTTTCCAGATAAGACAAAAAAAAACTTATTCATCTACCCTTTGTTCAATATAAATAGAATGTCCTCTCATTTTCAACCACAATATTTTTAATATTCTACTCTTCTTCTTGCATTATAAAAAACATAGTGTGGTTTATGATCGTTTATTGAGTTCGAAGTTTAGCGTAATATGAGGCACCACTATTCTGGTGAAGTAAATTATTTTATCCTAACAGGGCATATTCATTAACATCGAGTACTTGATCAAATAATTCTGATGATATAATACTTTTTCTACTTAGTATATACATTATTATGTATTGTTCCAATAAATTAAGTTAACATGATGTAGTCTAAATTTATTTTTTTGTAACAATTTTGCTTATGATGTAGATTTATGTTTTTCAATATCTTTTTAAAAAATTATTAAACTTCTCAAGAGTTAGAGAATTGTTACAGCTTATTTTTTTATTCTCAAGACAAAAGAATGACTTTATTTATCAATGCTACTTATGTAATTTAGATTGTGAGAAAGTTTGTTTCAAAAGAGTATTACTATATAAACATTTTTCTTTTGTTTTGGTGATTTACCATATCTTGATATTTAAGTATTTTTGACGAAGAGAGTTTATATGAGTTGTAATAACGTCAGTTGAAGTTTGTATTAGTTTAATTTTTAGTCTACTCTAAATTCATTTGTGTTTTTAACAATTTCTCTTGTGATGTAGATATATGCTTCTGAATATATTTTTCAAAATTATTAATCTTTTCATGAGTTAGAGAATTGACACGATTTTTTTATGTCCGAATAAAAGAATGACTTTATTTATCAATGCTACTTATGTGATATAGATTGTAAGGAAGTTTGCTTCAAAATAGTAATTATTATATAAACATTGCCCTTTTGTTTCACTTTTTTACTATTTCTTAATATTAAAGTATTTTTGATGAATAAAAGTTCATATGACTTGTAATAACGCTAGGGGAAGTTTGTATTAGTTTAATTTTTATCGTAGTCTAAATTAATTTTTTTTGTTATCAAGTTATATTGTGATGTAGATAAATGTTTCTAAATATATGTTTTCAACAGTATTAAACTTCTCAAGAGTTAGAGAATTATCGCGATTTATTTTTCTGATGTTCAAGACAAAAGAGTGACTTTATTTTTCAATGCTACTTATGTGCTTAGATTGTCAGGAAGTTTGATTTAAAAAAAATTTCCTTTTTGTTTTACTAATTTATTATTTCTTAATATTCAACAGTTGCTTTTTTTTTTTAATCAATTTCTCTTGTAATGTATATGTATGTTTCTGAATATATTTTTTCAAAATAAATAAACTTCTAAAGAATAAGAGAATTATGATGATTTATGTTTTGATGTTCAAGACAAAAGAATGACTTTATTTGTCGATGCTACTTATGTGCTTTAGATTATCAAGAAGTTTGATTAAAATATCATGTTAACAACCATTATTCTTTGACACCCTTAATAAAATTTCTGGCTCCACCACTGTCCCTATATATGTGATAACGCAGTATTGTTATTTTTTCTTAGACGAATCATGCTTGGTTGAATAAATTAAAATTTGTCTACAAGTATACGAACTATTTCTTTGTTGGGTGTAAGAAAAACAGGTGATTAAATATTGGATTTCACCGATAGAATATATTCTTTGATATTAAGTTTAATTTTTTTGGTAAAAAAATAAAAGAAAATCTTTCTCAGTTAACTATGGACAATCAAGTTACTATCTTTGCTCAATGTACACAGACAATCGAGAAGTCAAATATGAGAGCCACCAAAAAGAACCTCATTTGTTATGTTATAACTTATAAAATAAAATTAATCTACAAAAATAGTTCTAAAAATAAAATGTAGTTATTCTCCACATGTTCATATGACATCTAAACATATTAAGTGGAATACTCGTGCAAAGCACATCTGGTTGGATGACAAGAAAAACACACAACAAATATCATTTTTAAGATAATATTAGTGAGATACGAATAATTACATAATTGGTCCTCATCAAATTGAAATAAATATGTACATTATTGCATTTAACTAATAAATTTTCATTGACTATCTTCATACATTCATGTGAATAAAAGATATATAGGACGATCCACATTGAACATTCACAAAAGAATCTCCAATAGTAGTTTGTGCAAAGCTTATTATTCAAATCTCGGCTTAAATTTTTTGAATTATTAATCACGTACAACGCACGTGTCAAAAATCTTGTTCCCATAAATGCTTGAACTTTTTTCTAAAAGAAAAGTTTAATTTTCTTCCATATTTTGTTTATTCTTTCCTTAGAGGAAAAGTTTGGAGATCTATAAATTGAAGAGTCCTATTCTCATAGCAGAACACAATAGAATCCACAATGTAGTCTTTTACAGAGTTGTTTATGGGATGATTTTCTTTGTACAATTTTAATGTTATTTCTTACTTGTTAAAATATGTAGGACACTGATCATATCATATAATAATATATGTTTCTTTTAGTATATTTTATGTGTTGTCTAATTTAACGTCATATGATTTGCAACTGTAAGTTTCTGAATGACGCCCTAATCACCTTAAGAACCCAAAACATTCTTCATTTTTTATGAATAATTTCAATTAAGTACCCTTGGATTGGAAACAGGGACAACTTTTTGAAAGGGTTCAAAGTTTCTCAAGATCTTCGTTCAAGTTCAAGCTTCAAAGATATTCTTTATCAAACAAATCTTCTATATATAAGAGACCCGCTTAAGCAGGGACACACCTCATGTGAGATTCCTAATCAGCCATTAGCACCTCTTTTCAAATTTACAAGCCCTCAAAGTGTTCTTCAACAATATCTCCTTCTCTTTGAATACAAAATCATCTTGACGCGTTTAAAGGTTTTGGCATATGTTTTTTTCTTAAATTAACAAATTTCTATGGCGCAGGGACGACAGAATCTTTAATGACAACCAGATATGTTACTGGCTTCACAAACTACAAAAAACATAATCAGATTACTATTTTATTACCTTAGTCTTTATTTTTTAAAATTTATTCTTTATCGTAAGGTAATATATTGGAGCGTCACTTACTTCAACCTGACTATTTATTATATTGGATCTTCATTTCCTTCAATGTGATATGTTATATTATTGGAGCGTCACTTCCTTCAATGTGACACATTAAAATTATCATTGGAGTGTCACTCCCTTTAACATGACACGTTATTATATTAGAGCATTACTTCTTTCAACATGACACATTATATTATTGGAGTGTCACATCCTTCGACGTGACATGTTAAAATTATTATTGGAGCATCACTTCCTTCAACTTGACACATTATATTATTGGAATGTCACTTCCTTCAACGTGACACAAAATTATTCTAGGAACCTCACTTCCTTCAACGTGACATGTTATATTATTGGAGTGTCACTTTCTTCAATGTGACATGTTATATTATTGAAGCGTCACTTCATTCAACGTGAAATGCTAAAATTATTATTGACATAACTTCCTTCAAAGTGACACGTGATATTATTGGAACATCCCTTCCTTCAATGTTACACATTAAATTATTGTTTAAACATTAGTCCTTCAACTTTACACGTTACTATATTGGAGTATAATTTCCTTTATTATGACACATTAAATTATTATTGGAGCGTCACTTCCTTCAGCATGACATGTTAAATTATTGAAGCATGACTTCCTTCACTGTAACGCGTTATATTATATTGGGTAGTCATTGCCCTCAAAGTGACACATTATTATTATATTGGATCGTCACTCCCTCTAAAAATTGACACACTGGGATGTCACCTTCCTAAAAGTGACATGTTGGGACGCCACTTCCCTAAAAAAATATGCATTACGTTATGCTATTGAATCATCGCCTCGTTCGAATTGTTACATTACTTTTGATAATCACTTCCTTCAAAAGTAGTACGCTTGAAATTTGATAGTCATCTTCTTCAATATGACATGTCCAACAAGGTTTGCACAAATTATATTTTGTTTCTATAGAATTTGCTACTGATAATTTTCCCCAAACTTCGAAACACACCAAGTATCCTATGTCAAAAAAGGGATGCTACACAATCTGAAACCTTTTTTCAACAGCGAACTAGGACATAGCCTGAAGAGGAATATCAATCTCATTGGACGCGAGTTATGGGGCGACTTCCACCACAATCAAACCACATCCTTATCTTAAGGCGTGTGGGTATTTTCGCGTCCAATGAAATATTTAACTCTCACTTGAGGCAAATTTGTCAAATCCGAGTGACAATACACCTAGAGCTTTGGGAACTATATCTATATAAGTTCTTAGCTATGGGAGTGAAGGTTCACACATTCATAGATAAGATGTTTGCAAGATTTTTTTCCGCACTAAATTCATTTGTCACTCAAACTTAAGCTAAGATTATTGTAACATAGGAGATCTACCTTTCAACCTATAGAGTCGAACTACAAGAATCTGACTCCTAGAGTTTAGGGATAGGTAGGCAGGTTCAGTTCTAAAAACTCAACTATACTCCAACGAACCTAACCTTTTTTCATTCTCGAGCTTCTCGGTCACTCCATACATCGACATCAAAATAGGTTATGAATTATTTCAAAATTTTCTGTTAAATCAAGCATCTTTCGAACTACTACTTTCTTGAATTATAATGTAACTTGAGATAAGTAGGAAATCCAATACCATGGTCCAATCATAATTCCTCAGAAACCCTTACCATTCGTCGTTTCAAAGAGATGAATTAGTGGACGAACAAAATTGGACTAGTCAATTTCATTTACCTTGAATCTCTTTTATCAATTCTAAGCAAATAAGGGGCAGTTGTTGGCACCCACATTTTACCCTCCATGGTTTAATTGATTTCAAGCTTCTTCAATTTCAAACAATTTGAAATAATTGTTTTAGAAAATCAAAAAGATACTTCCAAAATATTTTCAAGGAAATTTTGTCATTTTCCCTTTAAATACATCTCAAAATATTTTGAAAATATAGTTTAATATATTTTTCACTCTAAATCAATATTTTGAGAAAACATTTTAACCCAAAAAAAGTGTTTCAATTAAGTATGCACTTATTTCCCTAGTAATTGACTAGTTCATGATGTAACTGACATTGTCTTCAATTTCAAAATGATTATTTTGTCTTGCAAAGTTAAGAAGATTGTTAAGTAATTAAATATATTATTTATTTCTTCCCCTTTTATAAAATTTGAATTAGTTTTGAATCAAATTCAATTTGATAAAATTTATCGAGGATAATTTGCCCATAATTTTAAGATAACTTACATAAGTAACATGTAAAATCTAAATTACCTTGTATCCGTGTTCTTTTTCTAATTACACAAATCTCATTATTTTTAGGCAATCTGTATACCTTATTGTTGATAAATTATAATCAATTTGTTGCTCTTATTAAGTAGGGGGAAATATAAAAATCAAATTAAGATCTCATAGTATCCATTTGTTGCGCTAATTTAGGGGGGAAATGGAAAATCAAATTAAGAATCCATAAATTATGTTATTCCAATCAAATTACTGTCAAGGGTTAAATCATAGAGCGTAACAAACCAAAGATATTAAAATTCAGATTTCTTCTTCTAGTTCATTATTCTCTCTATTTCATCCACTATCCACATATTTTATAAGATACATAATGAATATTTCGAATTTCTTATATTTTGTCTTACCTTCAATCATATAGATGCAAATCCTAACATAACAAAGAAATTCGAAATTACAAATTGTTTCGGCCCCGCTATTCAGCAAAGATTCTTTCAGATTTTATTCAAAAACTTTGGTGGACATCAAGGTAAGTGAGATGAGTTATGAAGGATACAAAATTGATGGAATTGTTGTTGGACAAATAATTTCTTTTGTGAATCTTCAAATCTTCGAAGATCTTTTCAAAGTAAAAAAAAATAGGAAAAGCAGAAGAACACAAATAGAGCAACTGGATAGATTTACATGTATCAACTTTTATGTATTTATGTATCGTGCCCATAAATTTGAAAAATTTTGGGTGTATGTATCGGGTAGAAAAATATTTTCACCCATATGTATAATATACTTATTGTTGGATCTGATACACAATGCTCCAGTCATAGAACATTTATGATTTATGTATCAAGATTGAAGATACGTTATATAACTTGATTCAAGTAAATGATACATTATGTAGTGTTTATGTATCAAGTACATTTTATATTAAACATGATAAACATTAATTGAAGATTGAACAACATCAGTGTTATGTATCGATATCGTAAATATGAACATAAGACATTGCATAACAACGAAAGCTACTATAGTAGTGATGTATCATATCAGTGATAACACTAAAAGAACTTAATTTAATGTATCATAAAGTTGAAGTGCATGTTTTATCAACTAGATACATTAAAAATCTAAACTTTGCGTAGAGAACTGTGTTTAGCAACATGTTTTACGCCCCCCCACCCCCCCACCCCTTTGTATCAGACAAAAATTGAACAAAAAACGATCGACAAAAGCTGGTTATGATAAACTATAAATATGATAAACACTCATTTAGTTATAAAACACTACTGCAAACATATAACAACATTTGATATATAGTCAATTAGACAATTTGACGTAGATATGTGTCATATACATAATATTTGAACACGAGATATTATACACGATAAAATTGTAATGTCTCATAAAGTTTAAACGGAGGCCATATACATTAAATTAAGAATTAAAATCAACTGAATTGTAGATATGAATCTTGGGTAGAGAAGAGTGTGTAGTAACACGTTCTGCTTCCTCTTTTGTTTTGGAATCTTTCTCAATGGGTAATTTAGAACTTGCAATGCAGATTTCATCAATTTTGAATCATAAACACGAGGGACGAGATCGTCCGTTTGTGAAACTAATTGGATAAGACGAATATTAATCGATTGACCAGAACCCATATGTATCAGGAAAAAATAAACAACAAAAAACTGAAAGAAAAAAAAATCAATAATCTGATTTGTTGAAAGCAAAAATATGATGAAGAAATATTTCTACACTTTCTCCTTTACTCTATATCAATTCTTGTAGCTTTTTAACTTTCAATCATGGCGTCACCTATGGATCTCGATTCAAAATTCTTGCCAGAGACACCAATAACTCGATTTTTTTCTCCTCATCTGAGCGTTTTTCCACCTTCAATTTCAAAATTTTCGTCTTTAGAATTAAAAAACTGCCTACATTAGATGAGGCTAATTGAGTAATTTCAATACTAAAAGATGGAGCATCATCTATAAGTATCCAAAATTTGCAGACTAAATTTTTTTTTTAAAAAAAAAAATTGAAAATTGGTGAATTGAAAATTGGAGAAGAAGAAGAACTATCTATTGGAAGTTGAAATTGATTGATCGGAGAAAGAGAAAAGATTTCAAGTTCAAAAATTGATTGACGGAGGAAATTGTTGTGATTGTTGGAGTAAAAATAGGAAGAGAAATCGTGGAATTGATCGGGAAAAGTAATGTATCCGGAAAAGGAGATGTTTTGAGCCAAAAAGGGATTTTAGTAATTTTTAAAAATGGTAGGAATTATAGAAAATAATGTAAAAAAGATGTGTAATAAGGTAATTTTTCCTATTTTCAATACAATTCGGACCCCATTTGTTTCAACTACTTCAGCCCAAAATATCCATTAATAACATAGCCCACTGTTAATCTTTCTTTTGTTTTTGTTTTGGGGAAATAAATAAACGCCCCATGCAAAATAATTACAAATTTATATCCCTTCACATTCATACCCCACTAAATAATTACAGTATATACCCCCTTAATAATTTCGTTTAACTGATACTACATCAGTAGAATTTCCTGTATTAGTATCATTAAGGATGATAATTTCTTTTAACTGATACTAAATAAGTATCATATAGTGTGTTGGTATCGTTAAGGCCGGTACTTTCAAATTATTTATACGAAAGCAGTATATATATATACTATATTTGTATCATTAAGGCTTCTTGTTAACAAATTACTCATTAGTCTATGGTACTACAAGATTGTGTGTATGTATATATATATATATATATATATATATATATATATATATATATATATATAATATTTAGTATCAATTAAGTGAAATTATTAACCTTATTGATACCAATACAGTATTTGATAACGATATAGTATTAGTTAAGTGAAAACTATCACCCTTAATAAATTGGGGGTATGAACTGTAATATTTATAATAGAATGAGTATTTCATCAATTACTTTAAAATTGGGTATGAAGTTGTAATTACTTTTGATTTTATGCCCTAGTTTTCCTCTTGTTTCCCTTTCCAAGCTCTCATCTCCTCTCATAGAAGGCAGCAACAACTCATACATGCCCCTCTCTCTCCTTCAACAAGAACACCTATCAGCCTCTGTCTCTACGAAAATCCTCAAAATCTGGTGAATTGAGCATTTTCATCTCCCTCAAATCAACCTAATAGCAGGTAACACATACCCTCTCTCTTTATTTTCTCTCAAAAGTAGACCTCAAGACTCAACAATTAACTTAAATATGTAGTTTCTCATCTATTGCACAAAATCTAATCCAAATCAGAGGTTGTCAAAATCAAATCTGGACTAGTAGGGATATCTTTCTTTTTCTTCATTTTTGTCAAATCTTTCTTATCCCTTTTCCCTCTATAATGGCTCTTTTTTTTTTTTATATATATATTCAAATCAACTATTTTTGGCCATACATAGCTTCTCATGTTTCCATTGGAAGGGGGAGTTGGAGGAATTTTTTAAGTGTTAACTCTTCCATTCAGTAAGTTCTCGATTGCGCTTTCTTTTTTTTAGTTTTTGATATACTACCTCAATCTCGTATTGTCTCTTTTTTCATCACTAGAACTAAATATGGTGTGTAAATCGATCTGCTCAACTCGTAGTCTCAAGTTTGCTGCCAAGAACCAGGTAATTTCTATCCCACATGTAGGAAGATATTTTATTTATAAACTCAAAATTCTATTTGTTTCTGTATATTTTTATGTTTTCTATATTTTCTGTCTTTTCTAAAAATAACTAGTAGCATCTCTATTTATAAAGGTAAAAAGCAAATTAAACTAGGATTAGGAACCACTCTAAACTAACAATTACTAATTAAACATAAATACGTAAATATCATAAATAAAAAATCCTAACACTTAGGATTCCTGTTCGAACTTTGAATTATCATTTCCTACATTCTCCCGTAATTTAAAGTTATATACTCTTGTCTTGTTCTTATTGTCATTGTTGTTGAATTGGAGAACTTCTCTTGAATATTCAATTGTTGGAGATCTTCAATTCAATATTCAATTGTTGCTAATCTTCTCTTCAATCTTCAATTCTTGGAGTGCTTCTCTTCAACACCTTCTCTCCAACTTCTAAGTGTTGGAGCACTTTCTCTCAAACTCACAATATTTTTTTTCCTGTTGTGTTGGAGCACTTCTCTCCAACATCCATGTGTTGGATCACTTTTTTGCCAACTCACAATGTTTTTTCTCTTTGTTTTGTTGGATCACTTCTCTCGAAATTCCAAGGTTGATGCCCTTCCCACCAACACCTTTATTTTTTTGTATTGGAGCACTCTCTCTCCAACTCGCGTTGATGTCCTTCCCATTCTCTTCAATGCTCATTTACTTTTTTTTGGTTGGGTTGGAGTACCTTCTCTCCAACTTTCAAGTGTTGAAGCACTTTCTCTCCAACTCACTATATTGTGTTGGAGCACTTCTCTCCAACTTTCAAGTGTTGGAGCACTTTCTCTCAAACTAATGATATTTTTACTCTTTGTTCTGATGGAGCATTTCTCTCCAACTTTCAAGGTTGATGCCCTTCCCACCAAGAACTTTTTTTTCGTGTTGGAGCACTCTATCTCCAATTCTCGTTGATGCCCTTCCCTTTTTTCAACGTTCATTTACTATTTTTTCTTGGTCGTGTTGGAATACTTTCTCTTGAACTCCCGATATATTTTTATTGGTTGTGGTGGAGCACTTTTCTCCGACTTTCAAGTGTTGGAGCACTTTCTCTCCAACAAACGATATTTTTTCTCTTGATTTTGTTGGAGCACTTCTTTCCAACTTTCAATGTTGATGCTTTCCAACCAACGCCATTTCTTTTTTTATTATTATTATATGAGGTGTTTGTGATCTCTCTCTCCAACTCTCACTGATGCTCTTCCCATCATATCCTTTTCTTTTTCTATCTTATTTTTTTTGTCTTTAACTTTATCTAAACTTTTAATTTAGAGAAGAGTTTGTTCTTTTTGTGTTTGGTTGCACTTCTTGTAATCTGCAATATTTTTATAAGTCTTTCCTCCGAGCATGTTCTTTTCATGCATATGTTATTCGTCTAGCTTATTTCAACATTATCATTGGCCAGGCGGGCAACATATATAGGTCATAGCCACCCGCAAGCAGCGGAATCTCTTGGATCTTCTACCAGGGTAGAAATGTAAAAGCTCTTATACCAATTTGAAAGAATATATTTTATGTATAAACTCAAAAGTTCTTTCTGTTTCAGTATATTTTTGTGTTTTCTATATTTTTTTATCTTTTCTGAAAATAGTTATTAACATCCCCATTTATGAAGGTATAAATTAAATTAAACTGGGACTAGGAAAACTTTTAAACTAACAAATACTAATTAAACCTAAATAAATAAAAATCATAAATAACAAATCCTAAACGCTTACGATTCTATTCGAACATTGAGTTATTATTTTCAACACCACATTAGTGCTAAATGTTGTAAATTGTCAACTAAATTGTGGGTTTCTCTAGGACTCATTTAGTTTCTGCATCAATAATGGTGTAGCTAGATTCTTCTGCATCTTGACTTTCTGTGGCACTTAGTTAAAAAAGTGTATTTATCAGGTAGTTCCTTTTTTCGTAAGAAATGCCATTATTTTGGATTTCCATGAATCTCGTTCTAACTCAAATAATGGGAAGCTTAGTTTACTTATATCTCCATTATTCATTTTTTCCTTCCCTTCACTTCATTATGTATTCCAGTTAAGCCCTAGTTGATTAAAATTTGTTTTAATCAGTTATCCTAAAACCTTGTGCGGATTTCCTAGAAGCTCTTTCTTCTTTCGATCAAACACTGCATTTCGTGGGGTGTTATTTTGATAGAAGATGAGTTATAGGATTCTCTGTTTATATGCTGCTATCTTTTCTTGCTATACGTCATATTTGCGTCTTTTGGGATAGAATTGAGGCCCAGTGACTGTGACACTTTTGGTGTTAAATCCAAGACTAAAGTAAAGCAATTTTAAGAATTAGAGATGAGTAGTTTATGACTAACAATTGGCTGATTTGAAACTTGAATCTGTGAGTTGGTTAATTAGACTTAAAAACTAAGGTCTAAGTATTATTTCTTTCTCTTCTTAAGTGTTTCTTAAATCTCCACACTTTGCGCTTAAAAGTTTTAGTTTACTTAACGGTGTCGAAACTAGATAAGAAGCTTCTTGTTTGTCTTAATTCTAGTTCTTTACATGAGGCTTTCATTTAAGTTTGGGTTGTTAATTCTGTTTGATTTCCCCATATCACTTGAATTATATCAAAGTTTCTTAGCTTCTCAAAATAGATATGTTTTGATTTGAATAGTGTGTGTTTAACAGTTCCTTTCAGTTTTGTGTCTTAAACTGATTATATGAGGTGTGTTATCTAGTATTGAATGTTCTCTGATCATCTTCTCGCAAAGCTTCATGTAGTAGTCTGTTGGTTTAACTATCTTTTTCAATCCTTTGCTTTAAAAGATCAGTTTGAGTTTTGGATGCAGTTATTTAGGTTTACTTGCTTTAAAAAACTGTCCATTTTACCATATCATTGGATTTTAGAAGCTATGAATAACTAATGGTCATATGGTCCCTTATTTTGATTGGTACGGCAATATGTTAATTCACTGTGTTTTATTTTTGAATCCTTTTCAACTTGAGAATCTGTTGTCAATGAATTTGAATGTCCTATTATGCATATATGTTGATTTCGAATAGAGACGGCACCAGTATTAGTTTTGAGTGTTAAATAAATTCTAAACCATTGGGGATTTCTTTACTTCGTCTCGGTTTTCTCCCTACGAGCTGTTAGAGTAAATGGTCCAAATTCCTCTAAGACATTATTGTTATTATCCTTAGTGTTTTAATATGAATAAGCCATTACGGATGGATTTATCAATATAATGTATACACTGTTTTCTTTAAAAGTGATTGTTGATTTTATTGTATATCATGATAGGAGGTCAACATTTATTTTATTTTGTTTTGTTTTTTCATGCTTTGCTACAAATTGCTTTCGTTCTCTTTTATGCATGTAACTACTTGATAAAGAGTCCATACGACTCCCATTTACTTGCTTTGATTGAAGAGAAATATTTTCTCTTGACCGCTCCTTCACACTCTTCTTTGTAAGTTGTTCTGCATTTTTTCTCATAATAGTTAAAAACAAATCTTGAATTTAGAAACTCTGGGATGAAAGAATAAATAAAAAGTGCAAAGGTTAAGATCTTTTTTCTTTTGAACTTAGAATTTTTGGGATGAAAGGATGAATAAAAAGTGCAGAGGATAGCTAAGTGGAGTTCTATATTTATTTGCTTAGTCATTTTTTCTTGATTTCATTTTATTCTGCTCAAATTAAACTATGTTTTTTCTTTCAAAGTGTGTATGAATGTGATTTCAAGTTCTATGTCATTTGATTTGGTTCTTAGCACTTCTGTTCCTTTTAATTTATTTTTTTGCAAAACCACTTAAAAATAGTCCAACCAAGATGAACCTGTTGAAGAGTGTAAGAACAAGAGGTTAAATTAGATTTCTTAGGTTTGAGGAAGATCATAAATAGAGTGGAATATATTCAAAGGGATTCATATAGAAAACCTACAAAAATTTGAATTTAGGCCAAATTGATTGATTAATTGACATAGTTACATGAGTATCAATCTTTTTCGAGTGATTATCTTTGATCTTTTCGTTTAGATTAATAAAATACCAATGATGATTCTTTATTTCTTGAAGAACACTAGCTTATAATTAAAAGAAAAGTCCAATTGCTAAATTTCTCTACGAAACATTACCTATTGATTATCGATATTGATGAACTTCTTTTGTAGTTTTTCTATCTCTGGTAGCTATGCATTCTTGTAAACCTTTTAGTGGGATTTTTCTTTTGCAATTTTGTATTTTTTGTAAGTTGAGTTAATGTTCCTTGCTGAATAAAAAAGGAGGTAATGTTTTGGTGTAGTGTAGTGACGGTTCAAGCTAATTAGTGGTCTAAATCCACAAAATAAATGGGTTCTATAACTTTTTTTTTTCAAATGCAATAAATTGTGTGTGTGCGCGTGTGCGCGCGTGCGCGCATGCGTGTGTGTGTATTATTATTATTTACCAAAATATTTTAATCTTGTAGTCTGAAACATGATATGTACAAGTTAACTGGTTACGTGAAGAAACTTCTCTGGAATCAGGGATTGTGTAGAAACAAGAGCAAGATATCTATGATAAAATTCCTGGTAACTGGCCGTAGTTCCTCGATATGGGATAGGTTATTACCAACAACAATATTTGTTGTGCCTCCATCTCTTGCCACATTAGTAGAGGTTGAATTTCCACGGAAGATCGAGTAGTCAACGTTAGAATGTTGCACTCCATTTGAGGTGCAACAGAAAATGATCTTTTGTGTGTTAGAATAATTTGTTTAGATTTGGAAATCCACTTTTGTGTGCTAGCATGCAATTTTGGTGGATTTCTAAATCTAAACAAATGATTCTAACACAGAAAAAATAATTTTTCGTTGCACGACTAAAATGAAAAGAAACAATTCTAAAGTTGAGTACTCGAGCTTAAGTGGAAATTCAACTCCTGCTAATGTGCCAAGAGATGGAGGCACAACAAAAATTATGGATGGTAATATCCTATCCCCTATCGAGGAACCAGCCTACCGGAACTTTATCATAGATATGTTGCTCTTGTTTCAACACAAACTCTGATTCAAGTTAAATTTCTTCACTTAACCAATTAAGTTTCTTGTTTCTCGTTTTGAAAAAAAAAATTATTTCGTTTTGTCAATTTTTAAATTTTACTTCCACATTTCACTTTTAAGACCACAAGATCAAAAATATTTTGGTAAATAAAATTTTTCATTAAAAAGAAGAAATACCTTGCATTGAAAAAAAAAAAGTTACATCAACCATTTATTTTAGGCTTGAGGCCACTGCCCTAAACCAAAAAAAATTTCCCCTTTTTTATTCAGCGAGGAACATTAAAAGATATTTCACAAAATACAAAATCGTAAAAGAAAAATCCCACTAAAAGGTTTACAAGAAAGTATAGCTACCGGAGATAGAAAATCTACAAAAGAAGTTCATCAATATCGATAAGCAATAGGCAATGTATGATAAACTGAGAAACAAATCAAACTCTCTTGTCGTAGTGGAATTTAGCAATTCAAATTTTCTTTTAATTATAAGCTAGTGTTCTTCAAGAAGTAAAGGAGCATCATTGGTATCTAACTAATATGAACTAATAGATCAATGATAATCAGCCGAAAAAGATTGTTACGTATGTAACTTTATCAATTAATTAATAAATTTTTCCTCAATTTCTAATTTTGTAGGTAATCTATATGACTCCCTTTGAATATATTCCACTCTATTAAAGTTCATCTTCGTTGGACTATTTTAAGTGGTTTTGTAAAAAAAAATTAGAGGAACAAAAGGGCTAAGAACAAATTAAAACCAAATCAAAAGACATAGAACCCGAAACCACATTCATACACACTTTGAAAGAAAATTTAAATTTGAGCAGTATAAAATGAAAGCAAGGAAAATTGACTAAGCAAATAAGTATAGAACTCCACTTAGCTATCCTTTGCACTTTTTATTCATCCTTTCATCCCAAAAATTCTAAGTTGCAGACAAAAAATCTTAACCTTTGCGCTTTTTATTCATTCTTTCATCCCTAAAATTTAAATTCAAGAAGAAAAAAAACTTAGCTATTACGACAAAAAATGCAGGACAACTTACAAAGAAGAGTGTGACGGACTGGTAAAGAGAAAATATTTC
Source organism: Solanum sitiens (assembly GCA_016801875.1). NCBI lineage: Eukaryota > Viridiplantae > Streptophyta > Magnoliopsida > Solanales > Solanaceae > Solanum > Solanum sitiens. The sequence continues at coordinate 950,056 of JABWTJ010000429.1, forward strand.
TTTTCAATCAAAGAAAATGACATAGGAAAAATGGGAGTCAGTAATAAATATTTAATACCACACATATTATAATAATCAAGACTGATGGATAGTATCAAACTTAAAATATCTTACAACATTTCTTTTCGTTTTTAGTAGGAAAATGTAATAATATATCCTTAAGATGAGATAGTAAATGTGTAATTACATATTTTTCCACTCCAATTGTATGCTAAAAAAGGCATAAGACGTAAACTGACACTCAACTTGAACTCAATTGACAAGTAAGCACTCCAACTTTTAGAGTGCACATATAGTCACCCAGCTTGCTATTTTCAAATAAATTCTCAATGTTTCAATTCTTTGAAGTATTCTCAAGTAAAATGAGGCTCAAGTTGTTGAGCACCTCCACCATCAACTGGCACATTGAGAGTTTGAGTCACACCGAAAAACGAGTGTGAATACTTTTGATCCTCTTTTCTAAATCTAAAAAGGTTTTCTCAAGTTCATTAAAATCTATTAATATGGGTGTTATGGTAAAAACAGTTTAATTATTATTCGTTAATGGGTGAAAAGTCCATTGTGGACAAGTAAAAGTGAACAAAGGAAGTACATATTTCCAACTTATATGTTAAATATACAACACAAAAAAAATGTTATGTAAGGCAAAAAATAATCAATTTTTTAAAATTAGGTGGATTTGCACCTTACAAGACTCAAAAAGAGATGAGCCATACAAGACTCATGAATTTTGAGCTTTACTTTTAAAATCTTATATTTAAGAGCGTCAGGGAAAGTAACAAAATGTTGCCCTTTTGGTATCAAAATATATTGAGTTGCCCTTTTGAAAATTTTGAAATAATTTGTTGCCCTTTTTGTTCCGGACTCTAGAGTTTCCTATGAAGTTCATTTCTTGAATTATGGATTGTGTCCAAATAGTTAACTACTTCAATGTTGTTAATAGGAGTTTGCAGAACAATTTGATGTTGCAAAAGGGATAAGGCAACGGGATCTCATTTGCCTTTCTTATTTTCTGTAGGTATGTAGTACTTAGATAAAAGCCTATGGGATCTCAAGAAGTCCTTTAGGAGTTTGTAATATATGTATCTAGTAAATTGTGATATATGCATTTAGTTATTCGTGCAAGACTTTTGTTTTACATTTTACTACTATAATAGATATGTACTTGATGATTCTAATCATATCAAGTGGCCTTAAGTATCCTATATGAAACTTGAGCATTCTCTAAATATAGTATTCTCGTTCTATATTTCCTACAATTGGTATTAAAGCAGGTTTTCGTTCATAATCTGGGGTTAGGTGAAGAAAAAATATCACATCCAAAACAAATGAAGGTGTTGATTATTCAGTTGTACTTAGTCAAATTTTTATGGAACTGATTTTGAATACTGGAAGATAAGAATAAGAGCACATTTTAAAACAAAAGCTTTGTGGACTATTGTTGCAAATGGCTTTGAAGAGACAAAAAATGATGGTGAACTCATAGCAACAACAGAGATTAAAAATCTTGAGGCTAAGTATCGTCAAGATTCAAAAGCCTTCAGTAAAATCCAAATGGGAGTCTCAACATCATATTTTGCAAAAACTGCTACTTGTGAAAGTGCAAAGGAAGCTTGGGAGTCTCAAAAAACAAAGGTGTACGGTGATGAAAAGGTACGCACTATAAATCTTCAAACTCTTAGACGAGAGTTTCAAAACTTGAAAATGATAGAATCTAAGAAAATAGATAAAAACTTCACAAGGGTCATGAATATTGTCAATGAAAAGAGTAATCACGGTGATACAATTTCTAACGAACAACTTGTGGAAAAGATTTGAATTAGTGTCATAGAAAAGTACGAGTACATTGTTCCTATCATTGAGGAGACGAAATTTCTTTCTAATGTTTCCATCAAAGACCTAGTTGGATCATTTTGTGCACACGAGAAGCGAAGGTTTTTTTGTGAAAATCAATCCAAAGAAATGGCTTTCCAGTCCAAAACAAATGAGAATTTTCAAAATTTCTCAAAAAGTCAACAAAAGAAGAAATACAATCCAAAAACAAAGCATTATCATGATGGTTCTTCTAAAAAGGTTAAAGAAAAAGGTGAGAAAAGTTCTATTTTCTTTTGTAAAATTTGCAAAAAAACTAACCAAAATGCAGAAAAATGTTGGAAAAAAGCAAAGCCCCAGTGCAACTTTGTAAAAAGTTGGGACACATTGAGAAGGATTACTGCCACAAGTAACGGGAGCAAACAAACTTTTGTGAAGAACATGAGGATGAAAAGGACTTTTTCTTTGCATCTCAATTGATGCTTCAGTAAAAGACAATGAATTGTATGTTGATAGAGTTGTAGCAATCACATGACTTGAGATGAAAAAGCTTTCCTCTCAATTGATAATACAATCACTACTATAGTGAGAATGGGAAATGGAGCCTTAGTATATGCAAAAGGTAAAGGTACCATTTCGATCAACATAAAAGGGAGCGATAGGAAAATTCATGATGTCCTTTTTGTTCCTAACTTGGAAGAAAATTTGCTTAGTGTTGGTCAACTCATGGAAAATGGTAAAAGATAACTATTACAAGATTTATGATAATATTGAGTCAAATCAAGTTATTGTTGAAGTAGAGATGATATAAAGAAAATTTCCTTAAAGTTTCATTACAATGCATTCAAAAATGAAGTTGTAGATGATTTATGGCTTTGGCACAATAGATTTTGACACTTGAAATTTCATATTTGAAGCTTCTAAAGCAAAAAGACTTGGTGCAAGGCCTTCCTGAGATATATACTAAGAATAAGGTAGAAAATACTTCTATCATTTCTTTAGATGTATCAAATATAGAAGAGGATGAGGAACATGAAGAAGTCCCTAAAGGAGGAGAATCTCAGATTCAGATGATGAAGAACCATGCCTTCAAGAGGAAAAAAATGTTTAGTAACATTTATCAAAGATGCAACTTCACCCGGTGTTGAGAAAGATAATTATGAGTAGGCAATAAAGCATGATGTTTGGAGGAAAGCCCTTGCAGAAAAAATTCGAAAGATTGAGAAAAATAATACTTGAGATTGTGTGAGTATACCCAAAGAAAGAGAAGTTTATTTTAAGTCTAGAGTGGATTTACAAAACAAAACTCAAGATATTCAAAAGCACAAGAGAAAGGCGAAATTCAGTTGCAATTATTGTTAGACAAGGGAACAACTAGTTGATATCTTCACCACAACACTTTAAAGTGAAAAGTTTGCGATCTTCGAGAAGACATTGGAGTTGTCATGCAAATGCATTAAGGGGGAATGTATGAATTACTGCATTCACACCTTGATTAGTCTTTCGATATTGTTTCTTAGTTTTTCAAGAAGTCCTTTAGGAGTTTGTAATACATGTAACTAGTTAATTGTGATACATGTATTTAGTTATTTGTGCAAGATTTTTGTTTTACATTTTACTACTATAAATAGAGATGTATTTGATGATTCTAATCATCTAAAGTGGTTTTAAGTAACCCATATTAAACTTGAGCATTCTCTAAAAATAGTATTTTCCTTCTATATTTCCTACAATAATAATATGAATATCACACACTTGCGCGTTACTCATGGTAATATGGTAATAATATGATCTGTTACTATTTCAAGAAGTTCAAACTTACAAGTTTGTAGGACTTCAAGAACTATTTAATTTGTTCCCTCAATTTACCAAAAGAAACACAAGTTCATCCTCCCCCAAGTATTTCTCTCTCTAGAAGATTGAAGGAAGAAGCTAGGGTTTCAAACTAAGTCACTAATTCTACCGTTGAAGTCAACTTTTTGCTATTGAGGTATGATAGTCTTCATATATGGAGCTCTTTCCTCCATAGATTTCCTAAATTTCTCAATTTTGAAGCTAGACTCCAAATTGAAGTTAAGATTTTATTTTATGTCATGGGTTCCTCTGAAATTTTATTATTTGATTGTTTTATGCACTATATATAATACATGAATTGATAGAATTCCATGTTTTTTAAATTAATTCCCGTGAAACCATGCTTAACCCGTGTTTTCTATTTTTGATGATTGAAAGTGAGTTTTGAACTATGAAAGGGAATCATCGAAATATGGTTGTACCTGTGAAATCGATGAAAATTGATGTAAGTACTTTGAGAGTAAAGCATAAACGTTATTGAGGAAGAACATGATTTAAGTGGCTTTCAGAGTAAGTTATAAATGTTATGATTACTGTTGTGTTGTGAAAGAATTTCTCATATACACGTGATAGCTGATACACTCAAATTACACCTCCCTAAAGAAGTATAAGCGGTCGTATCAAGTAAAGAACCCAACTATTAGGTTGGGATCGATCCCACAAGGAAAATGATTTAGACTTAACTTCAATGTACAATGACTTCTATTCAGTCAAGTTCTTTACGAAAACAGGTAATTTAAAAGGGGGGCGGGTTGTGGATATCTCTAAAAAAAGTAACAAGAGTAAAGATTTAGTTTTTATCAAGTTGTGAGAGAAACTAGGGTGTATGTTTTCCCCATAGGTTCATAACGCCATATTCCTAGCTATAACAATTCTTCCCTAGTTTTTTGCATGCAAATTGATAAGTTAGGTATCTCTAAATCCTTGGTCCAACATTTAGAGAATTTCACCCCGTACCTTGGTCTGGCTACGTGCGTATAAGCTACTAACCCTTACCTTTACTTCATATTAAGCATCATATTCGATGTATGACTTAGTTATTACTTTCCACCAATCGAGAGTAACCTATTAGATAGTATCCTACTAAATCTATATTGATAATTCTTTTATTATTACTACCTCCTTGGTCCGGCAAGTAGCAACAAGGCTAGTGCACTCGTTAAAAAGACTTCTAAACGAAAGAATTATCAACACATGCAATAACCTATTTGAGAATCGTTATTAAGCTAGATTTACTTTGTTAATCACCCATGGTTCCCACAAACCTAGTTGTGGATTTAGTTACCCATGCATATAAGAAAACAATTCATAGTTGTTAAACAATAAAACATGAACTTACTTTGACAATTCGAAGAAAATCCAGAAAACCAACTTGAAATAACAAGATAACACTTGAAAAATAAATCCTGAAATTGAATTATTGCTAAAGTTGAAAAAACCAATCTCAAAACACAAACTAAGAAAACTTATAATAATAATGTCTAACACCAAAAATGAGGTTTTAAACCCTATTTATAGAAAAAATTGTCCTAAATTAGAAGGAATTAAAATAAGGAAAGTTTCTACAGAAAACGCAGTTGTAATCGACGACCCCCACAGACGGCCAGTCCATGAAATGACGGACCGTCGATTGTCTACGTCAATCCTAACTTAGAATCTTCTTTTTTTCATCCTTCAGATTGTATTATCTCTGAATTAGTCGATGAACCAACAGAACGGTCCGTCGATGCATCTACGGTTCGTCGATGCCTTCCGTTTCCCCATAGTTAGAATTTCTCAAACTTTGGGTACTGGGACTATCTCTAAACTCATCGACGCTTCAATAGAACGGTCCGTCGATAAATCGACTGACTGTCAATCCTTTCCGTAGTCTCACACTTGCTAAGATTTCCCCGAGTTTCTCCGGCCGCATGAACTTCAATCGACGGTCAGCATCTACGGACCGTCGATGGAACGAAGGACCGTCGATGGCCTTCGTGGGTCGCCTCTGCACTATTTTTCAGATGCCTTCTGCGATTTCGTTCTGGACATCTTTCCTGCAAAAAAAAGATAAAAGCATATTAAAACTACTACAAAAAGGCTCTAGCCACACAACTCTTAAGAAAAACTCATTGAAAGTACCGCAAAATCACAGTACATCAACACCCTCAACTTAAATTCGTTGTTTGTCCTCAAGCGACTCACTATGACTCAACACAACACTTTGTACAAAAGTATACTCTTTAAAGCTTCCGCAATAACATGACTATCAATCCCAACTTTTTCTTTACTTTAGTGCATTCTTACTCTCTTTGGTTCGACAAGCTAATTTATGTGGATCAGACCATGACACAAACTCACTGTGCACAGGCACCTCTACTCTTATGCTTCTCACCAAGGCTATAACTTTATGACATTGCAACTAGTGCCCTCACTTCAAAAGAAATCCTCCTTTTACACACGGTGATTTTAACTTTGGGTACAAGTATCATTATTCAACACTCACACTCAAACCTAATTCACACCTAGTTAGTACTCGTCGCAATAGGCTTGCCCTTATTTTCACTGCTTAAGTTCACCACATTAGACTCTAGGATCATGATAGGACTTTCTTGGCTTGTAACGTGAGTTCAGGGTCAGGTATGGTACATATGGGTACATTTTAGTGACTTTTTGCCCTCCTTGACATTATGGCTAAGCGTCCTGCCTCTTTCATTATCTCTTATACCCTACTTTCTTCTCTTTTAATCTTTATCTTGCTTCCCCCTTTGTTCTTTGTGGAGGTGACTCTTACTTGTTTTTGTTCAACTTTTTTTTTCTTTTCTCAAACTTTTTCTCTTTTTTTTTTCTTTCATTCAATTGATAATTTTGACTGAGTCACATCTCTGGATCACGTTTCTCTTTTCTTTTCATACTGAACTATTTCATACCCCATTTTGGGTCATCACTCGTAATAGCCACCCTCAACTTATGGTTTTACTATGAGTTGAGGTACAATTACCCGAGGTAAGGTTAGGTCCAAGACGAGGTCAGTTTCTGCATTAGACACCCTCAACTTAGGCTTTTGGCTAAAGTCAAGGTGCATATGTCTGAGGAGAGAGCACGGCCAACACATTAAACCCAGGGAAAGTGAATTGGTAAAAAAAAAGTTGGTTCTATTAAAGGCTAAATAGATTTGGATCAAAAAGGGATAAAACATTCATTACGTTAACTTCACTTTAGGATAGATGATTGTTAATTCGAACAAGGGACTATGGTCCTTTCCTAGTTGTCTAACATAGATTCCTTTTGCAGGACCAACCGGGCAAGTTCTAGCTCGGTACCAACAGTAGAACAATCAAAATTTCTTACATTCTCTTGACACCTCATTACCCTATCATATTGTCAGATACCTAGTTTAGGTGTTCGTTTGAGGGCCATGCAGTGGGTTGCATATCTATGTCATGATTAGATCCAACACATTCAACACATTTACACCTATTCATGCAAGCATTTTCTTAGGACGGGATATCATTCATTTTTTAGCCATCATGCTTAGTTTCATACTTTGTACAAGTAACGACATGCCGGTTCAACAGTAAAGTAATCAGTCTCTTGGGGCAAAAGAACATAGGCAAGAAAACCGCTAAGAGAGGATCGTGAGTTGGGCTACTTAGACTTCACTGTAACACTCACTTTCCGTTTACCCCACCCCCAATGAAATAGCATGCAATTATCCCCAATACATAAGAAATATAAAGACAGGGTGGTAGGTGAAGCAAACCTAAGGCGCATAGCGCCAACGATCGACAAACAGGCGGATCTAGTTTCCCAAAACCCGCAACATCAGTAGTAGGGCCACCCTTAGTGGTGCCCAAAACAATTTCTGCACCATCAGTGGTGCTCCTCTAACCGGTCTCTGGTATGGAACTATACGCCTTAGTAGCTATCTCTCGAGCCCTCATCTGACGGGTCTCCTCATAAATCAAAGAGGCTGTTCTCGCAACCTAAAGCTGTATCCTCTCTTTCTTTCTCGAACGGTCATCATCTCCCTCAGTAGTGCGGCTAGAATGGTTCCTCTTGGCACGACCACGTGGCTCAGACGGCGGCTCAGTAGGGGCTGTGAATAGTGCAGCAAGCACAATATCTTCCACTAGCTCAAAGGGTGCATTCTTGGGCTCAGTACCCCGCATCTCTAGAATTCTATCTACATCTGCCCGCAAACTAGCCATCGCCTCCTGAAGAGTAGTCAAGTAAATAGTAGGGTCTGGGCGTACAAGTTATCGCAACTCAAAGAGGCTTTGATTAACCGCCTGAATCTTCTGCTCCGTCTGCTGAGCCACCCTCTTCTCAATCTAGTCCTCAGCCTCGGCGATGGACTTTTGCATCTAAGGTTGTATGTAGTGCAGCAGGGTGGCCATTTGAGCCTCTAACTTCTGGACCATCGCCAGAGGGACTTGTGCTGCAGATGGTGGAGTAGACCGAGAGGAACTAGGTGCTCTACTAGCGGCATGGGCGGACTCAGACGGGGTGGTATCACTGGGCTCTGAAGTGGCAGGGTCAGCCCCTTTGGCTAACTCCACCATGTCCGCCAAGTTCTCACTCAACGGCTGCAACTCAACTCTGGGCCCTCTCCGAGGTGCCGCTACATTGGCCTCATCCCTGATGAGACCTATATAAATTGTGCCAACTGGAGTGCAGAGTGTATCATAGTGCCAAACACGCACTCCGGCATCCCTGCATAAACGGAAGATCAAACACGCAAATAGGTAAGTAGTGGAGGACTTGAAAGCCCTCTCATGTATCATCGTGATCAACAGCTTCGCGAAGTCGATCTCAAAACCTGCCACCAAGGCTTCTAACAGTACCGCTCTATCCCAAGTAAGAATATTATCTGCTGCCGTCAAAGATAGGCGGTGGGGGACTAATAGCTAGAAGAACTTGGCTATGAATGTAAGGTTGGTCTTTTTATCAGCCCTTTGGGGTCTAACACCAAATATGCTCCCTCACCATCGGTGGATAGGTGCTGATCAAGCCACCTCTTACCTACTTCTCTCTACTCCACGGTCGTCTGAAAAATCTCCCACCTTTAATCAAACTCCAGAGTCAAGAGGACTCGAGTAATATCGGTGGAGGTGCCATACATGAAACGATGGATGGTGACCGTAGAAATATCCACTCGGCAGCCCTGAACTAGCACTGTGGTCAGTGGGTCCTGTTTGGCGGGTCTCACCTGCCTATCCGAAGAACCTCTAAGATTCACCATATAGGAGGCGTAGAACTCTCGAATAATCTCCTCGCTATACGTTCCCAGACTCTTAGCCATCCACTCAAACCTATGGAGGGTAAACAATCTCTGCACATTAGGGACTCTGTGAAGACTCCCCATAAGAACTCTACGCTCGATCGTCACTAACCGGGTCATCACCCTCTTGTCATTTAGCACCTTGGCTTCCCTGTAGACTGAACATCTACGCACCACTGGTTTGGCTCCTCAGCAACCGGTGCAAGGATATCTGCCTGGGGTGACAGGGCAGACTCTGAGCTAGTAGCCTCATCAGATGAGGCTTGGCGGGCAGGTTCCTTCGATTGAGCGGCTCCATGTGATACGAAATCAGAGGCAGTGGCCTCATTCGACCCCGAAGAGTGGGCATACTCCAATCCTGATACAGCTTCGGAGCCAGATGCTCCTTCAGAACCAGAGGCAGACCCAGACGGTTGCCGGTCAGTGTGCGCTCCTCATCAGTTTGGGAGGCAGTGACTACGCCGGAAACCACCTTCTAAGGGTACCCCGAGTGGCTTATGCAGCTAGTGTAGAGGTGCTGGTGCCTGGGTGTAACACCCCGTAGCCAAAACAGACCAAAAATCAGTTTTTCAGAAAAATCTACAGGTGCAACTGATGCGACCATCGATGGACCGTAGTCTGACCTATGGTCCGTCCTGCACAACTGTCGATGGGATCAGAAACTCCCAAAAATATCAGCCCATGAAAATTGGTTAAGTGTTGGTCGACCCACTCTCTGACAAGAGCCATGGATGACCAGCACGGTTCGTAGGTAGACCCACGGTCCGAAGGTCTGGCCGTAGGTTGGATTTAGCAGACAGTTAAGGGGGGAGTGAAGTTGGGTCAACTTCAAATGGTCATATCTCTTAGTACAAAATGAATTAGGTGTTCCATGACCTACCCACAGATAGATAATTGTATTATATTTTCATATCCACCAACCTTGCTAAAATAAGACCTCCGAGTAAAAAGTTATGCATGTTATAGTAAAGGCCCGTCGAAGAGGCCCAACCTACGGACCAAACAATGAGGCATGGATCAAACAACGGACCGTCTGTCCTGGCCATCGTTCGGTCCGACAACAACTTACCCAGGGGTCTTTTGGTCTTTTCCCACTATGTTTAAACCCTAAGTTACGTCGTTTTGACCCTAAATCATCAAATTTTAGTCAGTTTAAGCCTAGAAATATAACTAAAACATATCTAAGTCAAATGATTAAATCAAAACTTAGAAAATTAGAAGCAAGAGAGGAGAAAAAGCTCAAGAACCCTAGTTCAAGAACACAACAAGTTCTAGCAGTTCCAGCCCCGAAACCTAAGTATTTTTCTGTGGATTTCATCACCAGGTATGTGGAATATCACTAGTGGGTTCCTTTCACCCATTGGGTCCCTAGTTTTCAGTCTGATTCTTGATTCTCTTATTATAATTAAACCTAGGGTTTCTAAAACATTGATAGAACTTCATGAATTTATTAAATATATGTTCCAAATCAGATTATCATGTTATTACTCAAATTATCACATGAATTTTAGAACCCTACCTTCGTTTTTCTTTAGTTCTTGAATTACATATGCTAGGGAAGATATTTTAGTTATTCAGTTATACATACCTCAGTTTTTAATGCATCATTATTAGTTTTAAATGTTGCATTCTCAGTTTGCATGTTCAGTTTTGAGCTATCCATTATTTACAGAAATTCAGATATAATCAGTTAACTACATAAATCAATAGGAGTAGCATAATACCGAGTTGGACTAGGGTTTAGCGTACCCAATAGTCCTAGAACTACTAGCCAAGTAGGTTGTAAGTCCCCTCTATGGGCATCATTTTTGTGATCACGCCAGCATGCCTTTATACCTTTGGCAGGGTATATTTGGTCCTCTCGATGAGGCGTATACATCGGACTCCACATTTAGCTCATGTGGTTTCATTATCGGTTATTAGTAGCTCCCACAGATCAATCAGACTCTCTGCATTGACCATTTATCAGTATATTCAGTATTCAGTTTCAGCATGTTATAAATGGTCATTGTATTCAGTTAGCTCAGAAATTTAGTATATTATGTTCAATTTATTATACTAGCTTTTGTGCTTGTTCAGTTATGTTTTATTTCCGCTTTACTTTATCCTACATGCTCAGTACCTTCACGTACTGACACATACGTGTGCTACATCTTCTCATGATGTACGTTCAGGTTCTCAGCATCCAGATCACGCATAGATCGATTTCTGATTTCTAGTTCAGCAGATTCAGTGGTGAGTCCTCATTCTCTGAGGACAACAATCATGAATTTAATTTCAGTCTTCAGTCATTTAGTTTCAGTTTTGCTAGATTTAGCTGGGGCTTGTCCCAGTATTTCTAGTCCAGTTTAGAGGCTTATTTCAGACATAGTTAGTTTCATCTTAGTGTTGAGTTAGTAACTTCATTGTATTAAACTTGTCAGTCTTCATATTATATCAGTTTTAGCATAAGGGTATTCCCCATCTTTTCATAATAAATTATGATTTAGCTTCTGCATCAGTTTATAATCTTTAGTATGCTCATGATCATGCCAGTAGGGTTAGCTTGGGATCACTTGTGGTCCTACGTTCCGTGTTCGCGTCTTGGGGTAGCTCAGGGCGTGACAAAACTTTGTATCAGAGCACTAGGTTCAAGAGTCCTAGGATTATCTGAAAAGCCGCACTAAGTAGAGTCCTTTTCATGGGTGTGAAGTGCACCACATCTAATGAGTGGGAGGCTATAAAGTGTTTTAGGAAAACTTCACTTTCTTGTTACTCTTATCGTGCGTAAGGTATGATCTTATTCCATTCTAACTTGAAGTTCTACGTTTCAGATCATTTCTCCTCGTAGAGCTAACGCTAGGAATGCGAATGCAAATGCAGCTCCTCCAGTCCCAGATCAAGAAGTCTCCAATGCTGAGTTCAGGAATGCCATACAGATGTTGGCTCAGAG